>CM061555.1:234718002-235318002 GCA_030864225.1 Capsicum baccatum var. pendulum | reverse complement strand
CTATCTCATACTTCAGAAAAAGATGCATCTTTGTACTCAAGCCAGAATACCATCAAGAAATACTTGTTGACACGAAAATATAAAGGAAGCTGAAACAATTATGTACTCCAAAATTTGTTCTTTCAAATGGTTGTTCTTGCATACTCTCTTTTCTTCTTCGCATGGTTACTCCTCATGTCCGGAAAAATACATGGAATTGCTGACTCTCTGCAATGATTGAGAAGGCCGGCAACTTCAACTGTAAGTATCTCTTTGAAACATACATGGAGTTGCCGAGTTTTTGCTTTTTTTTTTTTTTTTTTTTGAGAACGGTCTTACCCGGGACTCTCACCTCCTGTGGCGGTCAGGGGTTGAGCCGCACACCCCCCAAGCCTTATCATAAATAATAAAAGAAAATAAAAGGAGGGGGACATAAACTACCCTATCATAATGAAATCAAGATGAAGGATCGAAGATGAAACCAACAAAGAAGCTGTACAAAGGAGTTACTACGTCCTCTATTATAAATCATCAAACTTCACGGCGGCTCTTTGATTCTCTTTATCTTTCTTCTTCTAAAATTGATAATACCAAGTTTGTCAAGCACGAAATGTCCTTTAGAATCTGCTGGTAACTGGTAAAAATTAAAGTAATGTTGAGCAATATCATAATTGTGACTAATTTTAGAAAGAGAATTGGCAACAGAATTCGCTTCTCGATAAGTATGCCTGCAAGTAACCTCCTACATGTGTGCCATGATTCCTTTGATTTTGTCAAGATAATTCTGAAGTTTCCAAGGAGCTGTAGCTTGTTGCTTGATCCACTTAACCATGAGTTCTGAATCGACCTCTAAAATAACCCTCGTATAACCATTTTGTAAACACCAACTGAGACCAAGACTGGCTGCTTCAATTTCTGCTTGATTGTTAGTTCCAAACCCAAGAGGGCTGGCATATGCAAAAATAAGGTCTCCCTGATAATTTCTGACCATACCCCCAGTTCCAATCCTGCCAGGGTTTTCAAGTGCACTACCATCTGTATTCAACTTCACAACAGAATTAGTAGGCTTGACCCAACTAACCTCTTGCACCCTAGTCATCTGGTAGCACCCTTCCAAAAATATCACCATGTCTTTCCAGGTTTGAGGCAAAGAGATGTAGGGAAAATTAGTGATTAAAAGCATGGTAATATTCTTAAAGATCAGAAATTTCACTCTAGCCAAGTTTGACTTTTTGCCTCCATATTTTACCGCGCATCTATTCTTCCATAAGTTCCAGCAAATAAATATAGGGATAGCGGTGAAGAACTTGCTTATGAGCTTCATTTTTGTGACCAAGGATCCACCATTTCATTATCAGATTTCTAAGACGCACTGTGGTGTGATTAATCCCCAATGAGTTAGAAAAGAATTGCCAGATATTTCTTGCAAAATTACCACTAACCATTATATGCTCCACTGTATCGGGTCCTGGATTATAACAACAATGACAATCTGATGAGTCATGCCCGAAAGAAGTCAACTTCTCATCAGTAGGTAATTTTCCTCTTAGCGAGCACTTAAAAGGAACATACTTATGCCAAGTATACCTGTTTGTCATCGTCTTACTTTTGTGAGGTCTTATAAGGTCCCAGGCCGAAGAAACCGTGAACTTACCACTAGTACTAGGCGTCCAAATAGGCTGATCAGGAACCCCTTCTTGAAAAAGAAATTGAGCATCCATGATCTGATGTACTATAACCTGAGGTAGTATCTGATTGAGTCTGTCAATATCCCATTCACCTTACACCCATAGATGACTGACTTTGATGTTATTGGATCTAATAGGCTCTCCTCTATAGTAATGAAACGGACCAACACCTAGCCAATTATCCCACCAAAAAGAACAAGTACCAGATTTCAATTTCCAGCAAATGTGATTTTCAGCAATTTGTTTATTGTATATCATGTGTTTCCATACTAATGAGTTACCAGCATGCCATTTGTTGATAACTTGATGGGATCTTTGACAATACTTAGCTCTTAGAAAGTCACCCCACAAGGTATCTTTCGATCTAAAAATCCACCATTGGTTAAATTGAAGAGCAACACAAACATCTTTGAGATGTCTGGTACCAATACCCCCTTCTTCTATAGGATAACTAAGATATCTCCACGAAGACCAATGGTATTTCTTCTTGTTGTCAGGCCACCCCCAAAAGAAACCAGCAAATAATCTCAGAATTTGTGTAAGAGTAGTCCTAGTAGGAACAACTGCCGGTAGAATGTGAATAGGAAGGGACTGCAGCACATGCTTAATAAGAGTTGTTCTTCCTCCGTAACTGAGTAATTTAGTCTGCCAGCTACTAATTTTTGCCGCTACTTTAGTGACCAAACCAGAGTAAAAGATGATTCTTTGTCTGCCTGTGTAAATGGGACATCCTAGATAGGTAATAGGACTCTTCTTCTGCTTGAAACCAGTAACTTGTTTGATTCTGTTGATGGTACTAGAAAAGGCACTTGAGTGAAGCATAAAGTGACTTTTGCCTCTTTTAATAAGCTGCCCTGACACATGCTCATAATCAGTAAGAACCTTCATAATATGTCTTAGAGTAGATTTTTTTCCAGATGCGAAGATCATCACATCATCAGCAAAACTCAGATTATTAACATGAGAACCCTTCTGCTCCATAGTAAAGCCATGCTACAAACGATGCTGGTGCAGATTGTTTAGCATTATTGAAAGAGCCTCAGCACTCAAGATGAAAAGAGCTGGAGAAAGGAGATCACCTTGCTTTAAGCCTCTAGTAGAATAGAAGATGTAGACACGTAATTTTGTCCCCCTCAAAAGTTCGATTTTATTCAGTTTTACCTTATCATATCATGTACCCTCACCCACGTGATTGCATCCCACAAAAAATACAAAAAAAAGTAACTCTCAACAAAATCCCTAACAAAATTTTATTCTTTTAACACCCTAACAACCCTCTCCAATAAGAAAATGACAAATCACCACCTCCCTACCCCTACCTAACCCTACCCCACGTCACACCCTCCCCCTCTTTTTTTTCTTGTCCAAAAAGAAAGGACC
The DNA here is from genome assembly GCA_030864225.1 of Capsicum baccatum var. pendulum. Taxonomy (NCBI): domain Eukaryota; kingdom Viridiplantae; phylum Streptophyta; class Magnoliopsida; order Solanales; family Solanaceae; genus Capsicum; species Capsicum baccatum. The sequence continues at coordinate 235,314,955 of CM061555.1, read as the reverse complement.
AAAAAGGAAAAATACAATATATATACACAGATACACACATACAGAGGAAGAAGATTTTTTGGGCATGAACAGTAACAAAAAAGACCTCAGCATAATAAAAAAGAGGAATCAGCTCCTTCTGTCTCTAGACTCTCACCCTCTCTTTCTCAACCATCACGCCGGCGACCAAAAACGACACCATTGGCATCCATGGCTGCCGCCGGCCAGCTCAGTACCGGCTAGCTTCTTTTCTCTCTCTTTCGAACGCCTCGCCGTCAGCTAGCTCTCTCTCTCTACTCTCTCTCTCCCAAAAAACACCCTCTCAACAGCGGCATCTCTTTCTCCCTCTTCTTCTCTTTCTCTCTCTTCTTTCTTTCTCTATCAAAAAGCAAAAGCTGTTGTCGGCCACAACCACACCGGTCATCGTGGCTGGTGAGACAGCGAAGTAGTCGCGACCCATCGCTGGCCTCCTCTCTCCGCTCTCCCATTTACAGTTGTGACTCCAGCTGGCTGAACCATCAAGAACCGCAGCCAACGTTGTTATCCACTAGCCACTACTCCAGCTCAATGTTGTCTCGGTTGTCAGCCTTTTAATGGCCGTTGCAATCTGTGTCCATATAACACATGCCTTCTTTGTTGGTCTTCTATCAGAGTGATCTATCTGCTCTACTTTTTGTTTAAAATAATGAGATAATACAGATCAGCTTGAGTAGTTGTAGAATCTATAATGTTGGTAAACCCTTTATTTGGATCTTTGGGGGTGTTCGGGTCTTGTATGTTACGGGATCCATCTGATATTGCGTTTGGGGGGGGGGGGTGTTCGTGACTAACCCGTTCAATATTCGTGATTTGGTTTTCACGTTGAGGTCCTGTTCTTTGGTTGAAATCTGTTCGGTTAGAAATTTTGAGACACTGATTGGGTTTGTTTGTTGTGAGATTCTCCGGTAGAGTATTTTGATCTTTGTATTTCTTTATTATCGACAAGGATCAGTTTCATCGAGGTCTATTTCTTCTACCGATCTTTATTTTATCTTGAGTCTTTATTGATGTTGTGGGTGTGGATGGTTTATTCGTTGCGTGTTCAGTTTGAATCTTCGTTGTTTGTGTTGTGTTTGATGTTGGTTTCGGATTATGAGATGTGATTGGAAAATCGAAGCATACACTAATTATGTGGTTAAAAATGGGCTTGGGGGTGAGAATTAAAATTTGATATAATTGGATATTTGGATTAGTTAATTTCATGGTGTGTTTAACTTAAAACGAGCGCTAATTGAACTCGGTAGTATCGTGATACACCGATTGGTTTAGACAAAGGTAGGTCGGGTAGGCAAGATTTAGGATTTGTGATTGTTGAATGGTGAAATGTTTGTGGAATGGTTTTGATTTATACATTGACGTCTATTGTATTAATTTGGCCGGGGAATACCCCAAAGTATCTGTATATATTTATTCACTGGGGAATGCCCCGAAGTACCTTGTACTTGGAAGATGTTCGTGGTGAAGGCCCGAGGCGACGGGTGGAGTGGTAGAGCGTAGTATAGGATTAGTCTAGGGTAGAATAGATTTATATTTCCGCATTATTTATTTTTGGACTGTATAATTGGATGGGACTTCACATTTTGGATTGTTTTGTTTTGTTTATTATTTGATTATTTTGCGTGCTTTTGTGTGGTTTATACATTTCGTAATGCCAAAATAGTTGATACACTCTACCAAGCGACTGTGGTTAAACCACGGGATCGAGGGGTGCCTAACACCTTCCCCTCGATCAACAGAATTCCTTAGCTGGAATCTTTGTTTGGAAACCAGTTTAAGAGTCAAATAGTTTCGAAAAGGATTTTCCAAAGGTGACTTGGCACACCGGATTATGCCCAGTGGTGACTCTGAATAAAAAATGTAAATAATCCGTTTCCGAAACAAATTTTCATTTCTTGTCACTTAAATAATAAAACCCTTTCGAACTTTAAAATATGCATTTTTTTGGAGTACGTTAAAAAAGGGGTGTGACATCTTCTGGCGACTCTTCTAGGGAATCTATGACAAGTTCTCAGAATTTGAGCTATTTTTGGAGTCGTATTTGCTTTGTTTGGAATTACGAGTGTATAAGCATTGTTTGTGGTTATTGTTTGTGTTATTTTCACTTTTGTGCGTTTTTGTGCTGTTTGTTTATAGTATTTATCCTATGTGTTACCGCTTTATATCTGTCATCATGAGTCCACCCCCGGGCTTCTTTTTGCAACAAGTCTGTAGTACACATGTTGTACACAACCTCTAGTTGAGTCACCTTTATTTTAGGGGGGAGCCATCGGTGTTATGGAGTAGGTGAAAAGCAAAGCAACCACTATCGACCATATGCTCCCCCGAACGGCCTTGTTAGTAAACCACAACGTAGGTCAGCCTTTAGGTCATGCTTATGTGCATCATACGAAGACCTAGCGGGACCCACATGGCCCTTTGTAGGAGACTCCCCTCTAAAGCATCTCTACGTGCTAACTGTTGCATTTTTATGGGTAACGTGGTCATTTGACGGACTGATTTTTGAAAAACAAAATTGTTAGGAGTAAGGTGCATAGGTAAAAACGAAAAAGAAAAAAATAATAATAGAAAAAGTGAGTCGAAAAGAATTAAAAAAAAATGAATGTCGTAGTTTATTTTAGATTTCTTTATGGCTTTTGTTCTTCACGATCCAAACACTTAAAAAGATTTTTTTTACGTTTTACATTTGTCTTCTCAAAGTACCGTAAATTCAACAAAAAAAAATTCAAAAAAACAGAAAAAAAAATTGAAAAAAAAAAGAGTTTTGTTTGCCTTTTCTACTTATTTGTCAAAAACAAAAATGCCAAAAAGATTTTTCTTCATAATTGGTGTTGTCAGTGTCTAGCTGAAAAATCCAAAAGTTTTTTTTTCGTTTGTCTTTGATAGTGTCTCTTAAGTTAGGGCCAATTTATTAGTAAATCGTTAATTGTCCAATCTAATTGAACTATGCATACCTGATTCCTTCCCTCGGGTTGGGATACGTAGGCAACCCTCAGCGGGTTCGGTAATTTTTGTGTCGGCCTTGGTCTTAGTATTAGCCTAGGTCTCTCATCCCGTAATCTAGAGTGGTTTGCCAAGTAGACTGATTTCGCTCAGTACTTCTGTTCGGCAAATTGGAGTCATGAATGTGGTCTATCCCATCGACATATGTTTGCGTCAAAAATCTCAAGGGTTGGGAATCTTCTACTCCTATCGAATTTTTGAGATAACGACTTATGTGTTATTACAGGATGGATTTGTCCACCAAGTCTAGAGTTCTGATGGTTTTCAAGGTGCCCAAAAAGTTAATCAAATGGTGGGAAATGTTTAACTATGTTGATCAGCAGAAGCTAGTTAAAATATTAGATGATCTTACGGAACTTCTGCATGTTACCCCTCGTCCAGATTTAATAGAGGCTTTGTTGACCTTCTGGGATCCAAGTAGTTTGGTGTTCAGGTTTGGGGAATGTGAAATGAGTCCTACTTTGGCAGAAATATCCGGTTTGTTGCATTTGCCCTATATCGAGAAGGATATGATCCGAGCACGAAATCATACTGGCGTGTGATTTTTGCAGTCTTGTGGTTTAGAAAAGTAAGGATATTCGTTTGGGTTGTTTAAGTGACTCGTGGGTTTCCCTATATTTTTCGTTCGCTAGATTCAGGCCCTCGGAAGGTTTTGATTGCTTTTGAGATGAATTTCATGTGACTAAGGAGAAGTGGGAGAGAAAGCATCTTAAAGTCTTCACCCTCGCTTTGTTAGGTACTTTAGTGTTTCCACTAAAAGAAAGACGTTTTAATACCCGTTTGCAATCTGTGGTGATGACCCTATTTCATAAGGATCAAAATGACAAGGGCATTAATCAAAAGGGAAGGTTCACTCTCATACCCATGATCTTAATAGAAATATATAAGGCTTTAACCGAAGTGAAGGGGGGAAGGAGATTTTTTGAGGGCAGTAACCCGATATTGCAGATATGGATAATGGAGCATTTGCATGCGCCTTCTTTAGTTAGACCAGATGTGTTAGATCATTGTATTCCTAATCGAGTGAAAGCCATGGACTCCAGGTTGTGTTTGGATAAATTCTCGTTACCCGTGGGAGTCGAGGCTTGGATTGAATTTCTTGAATCAAGAACCGGGGATAACATTTTGTGGACTTATTTGTGGCTTCGACCTAAGATAATCTTATTGGGTTGTCAGACGCAGTTCCCTTTAGTTATGTTAGGGCTCAATTGCACTAGACCATACAATCCTTCTAGGGTAATGCGCCAGTTAGGTAGGCTACAGGACGTGCCACCAGCAGTGGATCTTCTGAAGGATGTTGAATACTTCAAGGACCAAGCCTTAGGTGAGATCAAGTACGAGTAGTTGTGGAAGCATGCAACGAAGCTAGGTGTAGACATACTCAAATAAAGTTTAGATAATTTGAGGTACACTCAGGTATAATGGGGTCTGGCTTCAATATATCCCTCGGGGTATCAGTCAACCCTTACCAGCGCAGCTTAGAGGGAGAATACAGGAAGAATGCATAGTAGACGACCATCAGGATGAAAGTGTAGGGTCCGAAGTGGAAACACTAGGAGTACAGTTAGCAGATTTGTTTAAGACGCTTTCCAAGTGCACTCCTCATGAGGTAGGGATACGGGCCCGAAACTTCTTCCCTAATATCAGGGCATCTTTACAGGATATGCTACAAAGTTTAAATGGAAGAAAGAGAACTTCAGAGGCAGGTCCATATCAGCTAGGGTCATCACGCAGAGCACCAGTCTGAAAGAGCACTTCTTATCTTTATTTAGTTTGAGTCTATTATGTGTCTTACATTGTACGGTGGTGTCTACTTTAAGTCGAAATCAAGTTGTTTTCGGGTATTAGAGTCTTTACTAGTAATTTCACCTGTGTTGTTTTAGGGGTCTAGAATGTCGTTTTGTATTTGTTGTTTAGTTTTAAAGTGGTCTAGAACTTTTGTACATCTTTGTAGTTTTCTTTCTTCAAATGTTATAAGGTTACATCTTTCTTTGTTTGTTTATTTTCATTTTCGTAAAAAAAAATGATTGGCCCGAACTATGCAAGATCTGATTCATGTACAACATGATACGTAGGCAACCTACTTTTGGGTTCGATCTAATCATTTTGTTTTGTTGTTTTTCATTATGTTTCCTCTTTTAATGAAAAACAAAAGCCATAAATAATAATAAAATAAAGATAGATAACGAGAGAAAAGAAAAGAGCAGAGATTGATACAAAAAAAAAGAAATAAAAAAGAAAAGAAAGGGAAAGAAAAATAATAATAAGTGTAGATAAAAATAGTGTAGACAAAAATCAGGATGATGTTAAAATGACCTCGCTACCCTCAAAAGTTGGTAGAAATGAGCATGAATTTAGGACGATTTTACCAATGTTATTCTCATACTTGTTGTGTGCCCTAATCCTAACAGATGTCGTCTTTGATCAGCATGTTCTTTCAGATAACAGTGGTAGGTTTGCAGCACTCTATCTACTCACCCATACTTCACCAGATCCAAAGCAAAGCTCGCCATGGCTAGCAGGGAGATTGAAAATTCGTTCATTGACCTAGATCAGGATCACAGGGAAGAAAGTTCTTAACACAATGATAAGGTAGTAAGTCTCAACAATAATTGATGGATTTACACCAGACATTGTCCAGGGGAGTGCTTCCTCCTCCACTCCCTGAAGGTTTTAGTAATATCTCTAATTGCCCACCGCTCTCTCAGGTACAATTTTTTGCTCCTTCTGAGACAACTGAGCACGCGCCAGGATTCACTCCACGACATTATTATCCTGGCACTTCTGGTGTGCCTTTGGTAGCTCTCCAATCAAGACCCGCTGCTCAGCCAGCGCCAGTGATCACACCGGTATTCGTGGCTCCACCATCACATGAAACTCCTATATATGCTACACGTCCCATAATGAGGCTTCCTAGGTCTGCCAGTGAGCCAGTACTAAAGGTTTCAGATAGCCAGTATTATGCTGCGGAGCCTACTTTGCAAATGAATAAACCGTATGGGTACACTCATCCGCCTGCATTTCCGTTTGATACGGAGAAACCTATCGCAACGGAGGAACAGGATATCGTATCCTGAAAATTAAAAATTTTAGAACATGCTATGAGGAATTTGCAAGGAATCAGAGATTATAGGAGTGTTTCCTATAAAGATCTTTGCATGTTCGGATCTTTGCATGTTCCTAAACATCAACCTTTCCCCCGATTTTAAGATACCTAAGTTTGAGAAGTATGCAGGACACGGTGATCCCATGCACACTTGAGACGTTATTTCAACCAGTTGAGGGTTATAGGAGGAAAGGAAGAATTGCTCATGGCCTTCTTTGGTAAGAGTCTTTCAGACCTGGCCTCAGAATGGTTTATTGATCTAGACATCGATAAATGGAACAGCTGGGATGATTTGGCTTCTGAATTTGTTCAACATTTTCAGTATAACATCGACCTGATTTCGGACGAAAAATCCCTGGTCAATATGAAGAAAAAGAGCACTGAAGGTTTTAGAGAATATGCGATAAGGTGGCATGAACAGGCCGCTAGGGTAAAGCCTCCAATGAAAGAAAGTAAGTTGGTAGAAGTTTTTATTCCGGTGCAGGATGAGACCTATTTTCAACATTTACTTCCGGCAATGGGAAAGTCTTTTATGGAAGTCCTCAAAATGGGGGAGATGATAGAGGACGAAATTAAGACCGGCCGAATAGTGAGTTTTGCTGCATTAAAAGCCACCACACAAGCTGTTCAAGGTGGATCTGGTGCATTTGGAGGTAAAAAGAAGAAAGAGGATGTTGCGACTGTCGTAGCTGGAACCCATTCCTATTCTAAATGACCACCTCGCACCTATCCCCAATCCCAAGCCCAAATCTACACCCAAGCTCTATATATTCCTCCCCACCATTACTACCCTCCACAAAACCCTTTATATTCTATTCCACCACTACCGTACCCATTATATAGTGCACAGCCATATGCCCAAACCCTTTTTTACCCGCAGTGGCGCGCGCAAGATCCACAAAATTGCCCATTCGCTCCACCAAATTACCAGAATCCCTCCAGACCCATTTTTTAGCCTAAGACCGAGTATAAGAAGGAGAAGATGGTCAAAAATCAATTCACACCTCTTGGGGATTGATATGCTAGCTTGTTTGATAGGTTGAGAAATTTGAAGGTTTTAAGCCCAATTCAAGAAAGGCATTCAAATCCACCGCCGAGGAATGTCGATTATTCTTTAAGGTGTGCGTACTGTTCTGATATGCCAGGCCATGATATTAAGAAATGTTGGCATTTAAAGAGAGTTGTCCAAGATTTAATTGACATAAATCAAATGCTGGCCCAGGCCCCGGAGGGTCCAAACATTAACCAGAATCCGCTGTCAACCTATGCTGAAGCCAATATGTTAGAATTGATATATGATGGGAAATATTCTTTGAGGGGTTATAAGCCTATTGTCAAGATACAGACCATTGAGGAGAAATCGATAAATGTAGCGGAGTCTTTGAAGGCAATGTCATTAAACTAGGAAGGGATGAGAGAATATAAAGCCCAAGAAAGCACAGAGAAACCCCTGATCACAGTACAAGGCACCAGAGGTATGTTGATTCAAGTCAGGATAAACCTAAGTTGACGGTGGTGGGAGATCTGAGTCAGCCCATCTTGACGGTGAAAGGAGCACTGGCAGCGCCTATTGTCCTCAAACCAGTGACCCAACCTCCGATAGTTGATACAAAAAAGATTCCCTAGAATTATGGGTGGACTATGATGACCTATCATGGGAAAGAAGTTATGGAAGAGGTAGATGAGGCAGGAGGTTTGACTAGCTCAGGAAGATGTTTCATGCCTGAAAGCATAAGAAAGTCCAAGCCAACGGTGAGTGGACCGTCATTTATCAAAAAACCTATCACTGAAGAAGAACCTGAAGAATTTTTGAAAAAGATGAAATTGCCAGAGTATTCAATATTAGACCAGTTGAAGAAAACCCCTGCTCAAATTTCCCTTTTATCTTTGTTGTTGCACTCCAAGAAGCATCGTGATATTTTATTGAAGGTGTTAAATGAAGCATATGTCCCAAGGAATATTAAAATCAACCAACTTGAGAAAATGGTTGGAAAAATCTTTGAGGTCAATCGGATCAGCTTTTCTGACGATGAATTACCTGTTGAAGTTACAGGGCATATTCGAGGCTTTTACAGTACAATGAAGTATGATGATTTCTACGTTACTCATGTTATGATTGATGTAGGTTCAGGTGCAAATATTTTCCCTATTTCTACTTTGCAAAAGTTGAATATTGGTGCTGACAGGATCAGGCCCAACAATGTATGTGTTAGGGCTTTCAATGGTGCAAAATAGAATTCCCTTGGCGAAATAGAACTAATGTTGACCATAGGGCCTGTTGAGTTCGCCATAGAGTTTCAAGTATTGAATGTAGACTCCTCTTACAATCTATTATTGGGAAGGTCGTGGATCCATAAGGCCAAGGCAGTTGCATCTACACTGCACCAAATGATTAAGTTTGAGCATGACAGGCAAGAAGTAGTTATTCATGGTGAAGGAGATTTGTCATCCTACAAATATTCTCCCTTGTCTCTTATTGAAGTAAATAATGTAGAGGAGACATTCGTCTATCAAATTTTTGATATAGTGCCAGTGAGTCGTATCCCTGAATGGTAGGCTATACCGGGACCGCATTTGTCTTCTGCTTCTATCATTATGATGAGTGAACTTTGGAAATACGGATTTGAGCTAGGAAAGGGTTTAGGAGCATCTCTGCACGGTATAGTTCATCCCATATGTCTGAGTGAGAACGTGGGCACGTTTGGTCTGGGATTTAAGCGTACGGTTGAAGATTTGAAGAAAGCCAAGGGAAGGAAAAAGGAAACATGGTCACTCCCTCGCCCAATGCCACTACTCAGTGAATTATTTGTTTAAGAGCAGTGTCACAAAGCATGTGGAATTTGAGCTTGAATTGGTTGATGACTTCCAGAATATTTGTATTGAAGTTGATATGGTCGAAGCAGGAGAAGGTACCCGTATGGCAGATTTGCAATTCATAGGTCCAGCTATCCGGCTCAATAATTGGGAAGTCACTCCTCTCCCCATCAGGAGGGAGTTTTGGTAGTTTATTTTGTTTTTCTTTCTATTTATTCGAGTTATTTCAGGGTTGTAATTTGGATTTTAGTTTGTTTACGTTATGTTGGCATCTATGTTTAAACCTTTCTATCTTTTTATTTAATGAAATGCAATGTCCCTTTTGTTTTGTGTCTAATATATTTTGTTTTTCTTTTCTTACATAGTTCTCTTTATGTTGATTCTAATGACATGACATACATGCGGAATATTCAGCCTGATCTTAAAATCCAAACTAATCAAGATGTAATGAAGCAGGATGGGGAATACGATAAAGAAAAAGCACTAGAAGAAATAAGCGAAGAATTGAAACAATTTGAAGACAAACCAAATCCTAATTTGAATGAGACTGAGCCAATAAATCTAGGGGATCAAGAAGATGTTAGGGAAACTAAAATCAGTGTACATGTTTTTCCACAGCTAAAAGCTGAAATGATTCAAGCATTAATGGATTATAAGGATGTTTTTGCATGGTCTTATGATGATATGCCTAGTTTAAGCACTGAATTAGTGGCTCACAAATTGCCAACTGATCCCTTATTCCCTCCTATCAAACAGAAGTTGAGGAAGTTTAAAATGGATGTAAATATTAAAATTAAAGAGGAAATCATGAAACAACTTGAAGCCAAAGTAATTCGAGTGGCTCGCTATCCCCTATGGTTATCCAATGTTGTTCCCATACGAAAGAAAGATAACAAAATTTGAGTATGTGTTGATTATCGTGATTTGAACAGAGCAAGTCCGAAATATGATTTTCCACTACCCAACATTCACATTTTGTTAGACAACTGTTCTAAACACGAGGTTGCCCTTTTTGTGGATTGCTATGCCTGATATCACCAGATCATTATGGATGACGACGATGCAGAGAAGATATCTTTTATCACACCATGGGGAACTTATTGTTATTAAGTGATTCCGTTCAGTTTGAAGAATGATGGAGCAACATATATGAGAGCCATGACTACTATGTTTCATGATATGATGCATAAGGAGATTGAGGTCTATGTAGATGATGTGATTATTAAGTCAAGAAGTCAGGAAGACCATGTTAAAGATTTAAGAAAGTTCTTCGAAAGGCTTCACAGGTATAATCTCAAACTCAACCCGGCAAAATGTGTATTTGGAGTTTCGTCTAGAAAGCTATTGGGGTTTGTAGTCAGCAGTCGGTGAATTGAATTGGATCCCTCGAAAATCAAAGCCATTCAGGATTTGCCCTCGCCCAAGAATAGAACGGAGGTGATGAGTTTGCTTGGTAGACTGAACTACATTAGCAGGTTTATTGCTCAACTCACAACCACCTGTGAGCCCATATTCAAGTTGCTGAAAAAGAGTGCTTCGGTAAAATGGACTGAAGAATGTCAGGAAGTGTTCGATCGAATCAAAAGATATTTGTCAAATCCGCCCGTGTTGATACCCCCGGATCTTGGTAGGCCTTTGATCTTATATTTATTAGTCATGGACAATTCTTTCGGTTGTGTCCTGGGTCAACATAAGGTCACAAGCAAAAAGGAGCAGGCTATTTATTATCTTAGCAAGAAGTTCACCACTTATGAGGCCAGGTATACTCTTTTTGAAAGGACGTGTTGTGCCCTAACTTGGGTGGCACAGAAGTTGAAGCATTATCTCTCATTCTATACTACTTATCTCATCTCCCGGATGGATCTTTTGAAGTATATCTTTCAGAAGCCTATGCCAACAAGTTGATTGGCAAAGTGGCAAAGATTGATTACCGAGTTCGACATGGTATATGTGACTCAAACCGCCATGAAAGCCCAATCTTTAGTAGATCATCTTGCTGAAAATCCCATCGATGAAGAGTACGAACGATTAAAAACATATTTTCCTGACGAAGAAGTATCGTGTGTCGATGAAGTTGTTATAGATGTTAATCTAGGTTGGAGGTTATTCTTTGATGGAGTTGTCGATATAAAAGGAGTCGGAATAGGTGCGGTTCTTATCTATGAATCGGGACAACATTTCCCGATAACAGCACAACTTCGATTCTACTGTACTAACAATATGGCAGAGTATGAAGCCTGTATTCTTGGTTTGAGGTTAGATGTTGATATGGGAGTCCAAGAATTATTGGTGTTAGGAGATTTGGATTTACTTGTCCAGCAAATTCAAGGCGATTGGGAGACGCGAGATTTGAAGCTCATCCCGTATCGACAATGCTTGCAGGAGCTATGTCAACGATTTGTGTTTGTAAAATTTAGGCATATTTTAAGGATTCATAATGAAATTGTTTATGCTTTAGCCACTCTGCCTTCAATGCTCCAATATCCTGGTAAAGCCTACATCGATCCAGTGCATATACAGAGTCGTGATCAGCATGCTTACTGTAATGCGGTTGAAGAAGAGCTCAATGAAGAACCTTGGTTCTTGGATATCAAGCGGTACATTGAATCAAGAGAATACCCAGCATACACCACCAACAATCAAAAGAGGACTATTAGGCGTTTGGCTAGTGAATGTTTCTTAAGTGGAGGAATCTTGTATAAGAGAACCCCAGATCTAGGACTTTTGAGGTGTGTAGATGCAAGAGAAGCCTCGGCAATGATGTTTGAAATACACTCTGGAGTATGCGGGTCACATATGAATGGTCATGTCCTTTCAAAGAAGATTCTTCGAGCAGGTTATTACTGGCTTTGTATGGAAAGAGATTCTATTCAATTTGTTCGAAAGTGTCATCAATGTCAGGTACACGGTGATCTAATACGTTCTCCTCCTGTTGAGTTGCATGCAATGGCCACTCCATGGCCATTCGTGGCTTGGGGAATGGATGTGATTGGACCGATTGAGCCGAAGGCATCAAATGGGCATAGATTCATTTTGGTAGCCATTGACTACTTCACAAAGTGAGTAGAAGCATTAACTTTCAAGTCAGTAACAAAGAAGGCTGTGGTAGATTTTGTTCATGCCAATATCATTTATAGATTTGGAATTCCTAAGATGATCATTACAGACAATGCTGCCAATCTCAATAGTCATTTGATGCAAGAAGTATGCCAACAATTTAAGATCGCACATCTACTCCATATCGCCCAAAGTCCAATGGTGCTGTAAAAGCCGCCAATAATAATATAAAAAAGATTCTACAAAAAATGGTACAAAGGTTTATACAGTGGCATGAAAAGTTACCGTTTGCATTGCTAGGTTATCGCACCATTGTTCGCACTTCAACAGAGGCAACTCCATATTTATTGGTGTATGGGACAGAATCGGTCATCCCTGTAGAAGTTGAAATTCCCTCTCTTCAAGTCATTATAGAAGAAGAGATTGATGATGACGAATGGGTAAAAACCCGACTAGAAAATTTGTGTTTGATTAAGGAAATAAGGCTAACGTCTGTGTGTCATGGCCAGTTGTATCAGAGTAGGAAGGCTCGAGCGTATAACAAAAAGGTCTGTCCTAGTAATTTTTAAGTTTGTCAATTAGTATTGAGACGTATCCTTCCTCACCAAGTTGAAGCAAAAGGCAAGTTCTCCCCTAACTGGCAAGGTCTCTTCGTTGTGAAAAACGTCTTGCCTAATGGAGCCTTATATTTGACTGATATTGAAGGCAAAATGGCAGAAATGGCTATCAATGTTGATGCGGTCAAAAGATACTATGTATGGTATTTGATCCTTTGGTGATTTTAGTGCATGTTTAGTACTTGCATTTTTGAAGATTGATATGATGAAGGTATTTTATTCTTCTGTCCAAACATTGTGTCATCCCTTGTTTACCCGGTTTGAGCTTCATTTTATTTATTTCTTTCTTCTTTCAAATCCCTCTTTTGGAATCAAAATAGATTCAAAGATAAATGTCAAGAAAATAAGAATAAAAGAAAGAGTTCGAAAATAAAAAAAATCAATCAAAATCAAATCAAAACAAAGAAGAAGCTGATGGAACTACGTCCGACCTGATTCTCCTCTCTCGGGAGTGAGATACATAGGCTGCCCTATTTCGGGCTTGGTCCAACCAAATAAAGATCTAAGATTCACCCAGTCAACAAAATTGGGGCATAAGTTAATGTGTTGTTTGAGCCGATTCCAAAAATTGCAAGTCCCACCCCCACTTCCAGTATCGTTTGACCCCCTTACCATCTTTTCTAACCTTAACCAAAAGCCAAGTTATAACCAAATAAAGTCCTTCAGATCAATTTTTGATAATGGTAAGGCTAAGAATGCAATGGATATAATGATACATTGTGAAGTACCACTTTTCTCCTTCAGCATAAGAAATTAGGAAAGAAATACAAAAATGAGAGAGTCTTATTGGTGAAGACTCCCGTGGGCATCATAAGGCGATGGTGAGTTGAGAGAAAAAGAAAATGAGAGAGTCTTATTGGTGAAAACCTTTACAGGCACCATAAGGCAATGGTGAGTGGACAAAAATAAAAATGAGAGAGTCTTATTGGTGACAACCCTCACGGGCACCGTTAGGCGATGGAGAGTTTAAGAGAAAAGTAAAAAGTGAAAAGAAAGAGATTTGTTGGCGAAAGTCATTTAAAATGTCGACAATCAAATATAATGAATGAGTCCGATAGATTTGAAGAAGCGGCTCAGAGGTAAAGGTACGAACTCAGTAATAAATGGGGAGTTTGGATAGGAAGATCAGGCAGCTCAATCCAAAATGCATGTCATAATATTGGAGTTGTTTGTCGTATTCAGATAAGTTTTTCATTTTGAATATGGGACATTGCCCTTTTCTTTCATTTACATATTCATGTTTTTGGTATTTTTTATGTCATTTATCAAAATAAGAGTCACCATCATTTCTTTACATTTTTAAGTCAAGTCTGTGTCAAAACAAGCGAGAAAGGATTTAAAAATTTACTACCAGTCTTTCCAATTATATGAGGAAAAGCCAAGGAACAGCACAAGAAAGAAATATTATCGTAATTCAACACGAAGCAAAGGAAGTCTATCAACCGACAGACTATTGGATCAGTAGAGACATTCAGATTTGGGAAAAGAGTACATCTTAAGGGCATGGTAAAATGGAAACCCATTGTTCGAGTCAGAAATCACTTCCCTGAATATGGATCGGGGTCAATGATGCGGCAAGATAGGGCAAGTTTTAGCTATTTGGAAGAAAGATGAAAGGAACGAATGCTGGGGCAGATACCTGAGAAGCCAAGAGTTGCAAGCCAGCACTAAGTTTTTAACTAACAAATTTTCTGTGTTGATATAGGGGAAAATTCGCTTCACTTAATTTAGCTATCATTGGGAATACACATCCATGAGAATTTACTTTTAGTTTAGTACCCTCCTAAAAAATGGAAATTTACTTTCAGTTCAGGACCCTCCTGAAAAATGGGATTTTACTTTCTGTTCAGGACCCTCCTGAAAAATGGGATTTTACGTTCTGTTCAAGACCCTCTTGAAAAATGGGATTTTACTTTTTGTTCAGGACCCTCCTAAAAAATGGGAATTTACTTTCAGTTCAGGACCCTCCTGAAAAATGGGATTTTACTTTCTATTCAGGACCCTCCTGAAAAATGGGATTTTACCTTCTGCTCAGGACCCTCCCGAAAAATGGGATTTTACTTTTTTTTCAGGACCCTCCTGAAAAATGGGATTTTACCTTCTGTTCAGGACCCTCCTGAAAAATGGAATTTACTTTATGTTCAGGACCCTCCTGGAAAATGGGATTTTTACTTTCTGTTCAGGACCCTCCTAAAAAATGGGAATTTACTTTCTGCTCAGGACCCTCTTGAAAATGGGATTTTAGTTTCTGTTCAGGACCCTCCAGAAAAATGGGATTTTACTTTATGTTCAGGACCCTTCTGAAAAATGGGATTTTACTTTTTGTTGAGGACCCTCCTGAAAAATGGGATTTTACATTCTGTTCAGGACCCTCCTGAAAAATGAGATTTTACTTTTTGTTCAAGACCGTCCTGAAAAATGGGATTTTACTTTCTGTTCAGGACCCTCCTGAAAAATGGAATTTTACTTTCTATTCAAGACCCTCCTGAAAAATGGGATTTTACCTTCTTTTCAGGACCCTCCTGAAAAATGGGATTTTACCTTATGTCAGGACCCTCCTGAAAAATGGGAATTTACTTTCAATTCAGGACCCTCCTGAAAAATGGGACTTTACCTTCTGTTTAGGACCCTCCTGGAAAATGGGATAACGCTTTCAAAAATGAAAATACTACTTTACTATAATTTTGTTTGAGATAATTTTCGTTCTAGTTTTAATTTTGGGTTTCAGGAGCCCGCCTGAAGAACGGGGTGATGAAACAGCAAGTCAGGAGCCCGCCTGAAGAACAGGATGATGAAATAGCAAGTCAGGAGCCTGCCTGGAGAACAGTGTGATGAAATAACAAGTCAGGAGCCCGCCTAGAGAATAGGGTGAAGAAACGAAAAGTCAAGCAACAAAGCGAAGCAATGGAAAGTCAAGCAACAAGTTGGAAGAAATTGCAAGTCAGGAGCCCTCCTGAATAATAGGGTAATAAAAGTCGATTCATGAGCCAATAGAATCTGTATAGATAGGATTTTTGAAATTTTTCTTATGTTTTAACTTGTAATTTTCATTTTTGATGTAATAACAGAGCCGCGGACCGAAACCTCGACGGAACCTCACTCGACTCTCCAACTCAGTATAGTCTATCTCCATCCAATCCATGGAGATACTTGTCACTTGATCCCCTAATAACTTGGTTGGGTAGGCTGTCCTAATTCAAGACCCGGTAGTCCTTCTTTCTTCTGTTTCTTCCTTTAAATAATGGTCAGGACAAAATTCTGTCTCGTTGTCTACTTCTTTGTATGAAAACACTGCGTGTTTACATTCAAAGGGGGCATGATTTAGACACGTAATTTTGTCCCCCTAAAAAGTTTGATTTTATTTATTTTTACCTTATCATATCATGTACCCTCACCCACATGATTGCATTCCACAAAAAATACAAAAAAAAGTAACTCTCAACAAAATCCCTAATAAACTTTTATTCTTTTAACACCCTAACAACCCTCTCCAATAAGAAAATGACAAATCACCACCTCCCTACCCCTACCTAACCCTACCCCATGTCACACCCCCCTTCTTTTTTTCCTTGTCCGAAAAGAAAGGACCAAAAAGGAAAAATACAATATATAGACACAGATACACACATACAAAGGGAGAAGACCTTTTGGGCATAAACAGTAACAAAAAAAGACCTCAGCATAATAAAAAAGAGGAATCAACTCCTTCTCTCTCTAGACTCTCACCCTCTCTTTCTCAACCATCATGCCGGCGACAAAAAATGACACCATCGACATCCATGGCTGCCGCCGGCCAGATCAGTACCGGTTAGCTTCTTTTCCCCTCTCTTTCGACCGCCTTGCCATCAACTAGCTCTCTCTCTCTACTCTCTTTCCCAAAAAAGACCCTCTCAATAGACGCATCTCTTTCTCCCTCTTCTTCTTTTTCTCTCTCTTCTTTCTTTCTCTATCAAAAAGCAAAAGCTGTCACCGGCCATAACCACGCCGGTCATCATGGCTGGTGAGACACCAAATTAATCATGACCCATCGCTGGCCTCCTCTCTCCGCTCTCCCGTTTATAGTCGTGGCTCCAACTAGCTGAACCATCAAGAACCGTAGCCAACGTCGTTACCCACTAGCCACTACTCCAGCTCAATATTGTCTCTGTTGTCAACCTTGTAATGGTCGTTGCAATCTATGTCCATATAACACATGCCTTCTTGGTTGGTCTTCTATCAGAGTGATATATCTGCTCTACTTTTTGTTTAAAATAATGAGAGAATGCAGATCAACTTGAGTAGTTGTGGAATCTATAATGTTGGTAAACCTTTCATTTGGATCTTTGGGGTTGTACGGGTCTTGTATGTTGCGGGATCCATCTGATATTGCATTTGGGGGGGGTGTTCATGACTAACCCGTTCAATATTCATGATTTGATTTTCACGTTGAGGTCCTATTCTTTGGTTGAAATCTGTTCGGTTAGAAAATTTGAGACACTAATTGGGTTTGTTCATTGTGAGGTTCTCCGGTCGACTATTTTGGTCTTCAAATTTCTTTATTATCGACAAGGATCAGTTTCATTGAGGTCCATTTCTTCTACTAATCTTTATTTTATCTTGACTCGTTATTGATGTTATGGGTGTGGATGGTTTATTCGTTGCGTGTTCAGTTTGAATCTTCATTGTTTGTGTTATGTTTGATGTTGGTTTCGGATTATGAGATGTGATTGGAAAATTGAAGCATACACTAATTATGTGGTTAAAAATGGACTTGGGGGTGAGAATTAAAATTTGATATAATTGGATATTTGGATTAGTTAATTTCATCGTGTTTTTAACTTAAAACGAGTGCTAATTGAACTCGGTAGTATCGTGATACGCCGATTGGTTTAGGCAAAGGTAGGTCAAGTAGGCAAGATTTAGGATTTGTGATTGTTGAATGGTGAAATGTTTGTTGAATGGTTTTGATTTATACATTGACGTCTATTGTATTAATTTGGACGGGGAATGCCCCGAAGTATCTGTATGGATTTATTCACCGGGGAATGCCCCGAAGTACCTTGTACTTGGAAGATGTTCATGGTGAAGGCCCGAGGCGACGGGTGAATCGGTAGAGCATAGTATAGGATTAGTCTAGGGTAGAATAGATTTATATTTCCGCATTATTTATTTTTGGACTGTATAATTGGATGGGACTTCACATTTTGGATTGTTTTGTTTTGTTTATTGTTTGATTATTTGCATGCTTTTGTGTGGTTTATACATTTTGTAATGCCAAAATAGTTGATACACTCTACCAAGCGACCGTAGTTAAACCACGGGATCGAGGGGTGCCTAACACCTTCCCCTCGGTCAACAGAATTCCTTAGCCGGAATCTCTGTTCGCAAACCAGTTTAAGAGTCAAATGGTTTCGAAAAGGATTTTCCAAAGGTGACTTGGCACACCGGATTATGCCAAGTGGCTACTCTAAATAAAAAATGTAAATAATCCTTTTCTGAAACAAATTTTCATTGCTTGTCACTTAAATAATAAAACCCTTTTGAACTTTAAAATATGCATTTTTTGGAGTACGTTAAAAAAGGGGTGTGACAGAAGAAACCATATCTCGACCCATTGACAATCATGGAATACCAATTATTGGACATAATCTCCATATCATATCAATAATACCTTCTCCAAAGCCCATTCTCCTGAGAATTAGGCAAGTAAAGGTCCAAGAAACCCTGTCGTAAGCCTTTGCCATGTCTAATTTAATCACAATATTCCCACCTTCATTAGGTTTCTTGATATTGTGGATGATTTCCTGAGCAAGAATAATAATTTTTGAAATGTTTCTGATTGGTTGGGAGCGTTGGGATATACTATTAACCATGTAGTTTGTGTTATAGTATTGTATTTTCATCCCATATAAAGACTATTTATTATATTAATAAAATCTTTAATTGAATAAATCACTGTGTTAACATGTGTTTCATTTACTTATATAGTAGAAAATTTTGTGTATGGAGTATTTTATGTCATGCACGGAAGATTAAAATTGTCGGTTCTTATAAGTAATAAATTAACGTTCACAATCAACGATGAGGAAGGACAAACATCTTGATGATTGTAGCACAAGATTAAATATAATTTTATCTTAATTATGGGAGTGGTAATATTCTGACATCTTGAGCAAGTACATTTCGTATGTATTGAACAGACCAATTAGAGATATTATTTTATGTTCTGAATATTAATAAATGACTTTTCTAGACTACGGATAAATCCTTCGAAAATCACATGTCAAAATTGTTTTTCTCATCCGGTTCATCGTCCTCTTTCGCTCCTTCACCCGCCGGTTTCTCTCGCTCTCAAAATCCTCCATGTTTTCTTCATGTTTACGTTTTTGTATTTGACTAAAAATCTTAATTCACTTTTGTGAGAGTTGATGTAAGCTTTCTATACTTGACTGTTTGGATTATCGTTGGATTTGACGATCTAGTTATCGGTTTCATATACGGGTTGGTTGTTCAGTCGTGTTTCTTGATTTGGTCCATTGGGTTTTGCAACTGCTTTGAGTCTTGGGATCCTGTTCGACTCAATCCATTCATCGCGACAAGTTTCGAGCTTTAATTTTTTGAATATCGAGTTTGGAGGTTGGTTCATTATTGAGTAACACTATTTTGGTGACACAATTACGGCGATACTATTCCGGCGATCAATTTCAACCATAAATTGCCACAATCCAGCGACTCAACCAAGTATACGGACAGAACCCAGCTTCGATCAGGTGCACTCTATTTATCTTTTCTAGTTGTGTTTAGCTTTCTTGATACTGGTAGTGTTCTGTACTATTCTTGGTTGATTATATGGTTGTGGGTGTCCAATTTCTTGTTGATTGGTTACTTTGTTATAGTGTTTTACATGTGAATCTTTTTATTGTTTTTAGTAGTTTTGGAGTGTGTTACCTTGTCTGATTACTGTTACTTAATTTACTAGCATATCCATTAATTGTGGTAATATTAGTTCCCGCTATTGACTATTGTTTATCAAAATTTGTGTTATATTATTGTTTTTGTTGCTCTCTATCTATTATAGATTGTTGACTGTGTTCCTAGCTCCTTTATTGACTTCATTGTAACTAGTGTGCCCATTTACCTTATCTTGATCCCTATTTGTTATCTTTCTTCCCTTTTTTCTTTCATCTCTTTCCCCTTTATTGCATAATGGCGGTGATTAGCGATGGTAGACAAGGGTCACGTCATAGGTCGGGGTTGGGATCAGGGTCAGGAGGTGTTGGGTCTGGGTCAGGATTTGGGGGGTTGGGTCTGGGTCGGGTCTAGGATTGTGTTTGGGGTTAGGGGCTAAGGGTAGTAATGTTAGACGGGATAAGAGAGCTTCTAGGTTGCAAGTTGGATCTTGGAACATCGGTACTTTGCAGGGTAAGTCTATAGAGCTAATGAATATTCTTAGAAAGAGGGGGGTTAATCTAGCCTGTGTACAGGAAACTAAATGGGTAGACACTAAAGCGAGAGATGTGGATGGATATAAGTAGTGGTACTCGGGTAGCATGAGAGATAGAAATGGGGTAGGTATCTTAGTAAATGAAGATCTTAAGGAGCAGGTGGTAGAGGTAAAGACAGTTACGGATAGACTGATGTCTATTAAGTTGGTCATGGAAGGGTCTACGGTGAACGTTATTAGTGCATGGCGGTTTCGGTTTTGGTGAGTGGAATGAAGAAGGAGCTTCTCTGTTGGATTTTTCTAGGTCTTTTGGATTGTGGATAGCGAATTTGAGCTTTCCGAAGAAGGAGGATCACCTTAATAACTCTTTGTAGTTCAGTGGCCAAGACTCAGATAGACTTTTTCCTTCTTAGAAAAGGGTATAGAGCGTTATGTAAAGAATATAAAGTCATACCTAGCGAGAATCTCTCAACTCAACATAGGTTGTTAGTGATGGACTTGGTTATGAATAAGGGCAAAAAGAAGGAAGTGGGGAGGCACAACCCAGGATTAAGTGGGGTAGCTTTACTTTGGCTAGTGCTTTAAGATAAAAGAGAAGTTGAAGAGTAGGGGGCATAGGAGAGTAAAGGGAGTGTGGATAATAAATGCGAGACGACTACTAGTTGTATTAGGGAGACCAATAGAGAGGTGTTGGGTGTCTTTACAGGTCAATCTGGCAAGCATCGAGGAGACAGGTGGTGGAAGGAAGAGGTCAAAAGAAAGGTGGAGTCTAACAAGGTGGCTTATGCTAAGTTGGTTGGGAGTAAGGATGATGAGGAAAGGAAGAAGAATAAGGAGGAGTATAAGGTAGCTAGAAGAGAGGCTAAGTTAGCAGTTACGACGGCTAAGACAACAGATTTTGAGAGTTTGTATGCGTCTTTAGAGGAGAAAAAAGGAGATAAAAAGTTGTATAGGATGGGCAAGGCTAGAGATCGGAGGGGTCGTGACCTTGACCAAGTGAAGTGCATCAAAGGAGAGGATGGTATAGTGTTGGTTGAGGATGCCCTTATTAGGATGAGTTCGCAATCCTATTTTCATAAACTTTTGAACGACGAGAGGGCAAAGGTTCTGTGTTGGAAGACTTGGAGATATTTAAGGAAGGTCACAATTATAGTTATTGTAGGCGTATCGAGATTGAGGAGGTCAAGGGGGCTATTCGCAGGATGCGGCGAGGTAGGGCGACGGGACCAGAGTAGATTCCAGTAGATTTTTGGAAGAGCACTAGCGGGGTAGGTCTGGAGTGGTAGACAAAGTTATTTAACATTATTTTTAGAGCTTCTAAGATGTCTGAAGTGTGGAGGTAGAGAATGATTATTCCAGTGTATAAGAACAAGGGAGACATTCAGAGTTGTAACAACTATAGAGGTATGAAGTTGTTGAGTCATACTATGAAGGTTTGGGAAAGGGTGGTAGAGTTGAGGATGAGAAGGATCGTGATGATCTCTGAGAATTAGTTCAGTTTCATGCCTGGTTGCTCGACCACTGAGGCGATTTACCTTGTGAGGAGATTAGTGAAGCAGTTTTCAGAGAGAAAGAAGGACTAGCACATCGTGTTTATTGATCTAGAGAAGGCATATGACAGAGTTCCCAGGGAGATTCCGTGGAGGTGCTTGGAGGCTAGAGGGGTGCCCGTGGCATACACTAGGTCAATTCAGGATATGTATGATGGTGCAAAGACTCGTGTAAGGACGGTAGGTGGAGATTCGGAGCACTTTACAGTTTTGATAGGGTTGCACCAGAGATCGACTCTTAGCCCATTTCTATTTTCTTTGGTAATGGAAGTTTTGATGCGATATATTTGAGGAAATGGTGTATGTTATTTGCAGGTGGTGTGGTTTTGATCAACAAGACTCGGGGTGGAGTTAATGATAAGTTGGAAATTTGGAGACAGACACTTGAATCTAAAGATTTTCGGTTAAGTAGAACCAAGACGGAGTACTTGGAGTGTAAGTTCAGTGATATGTCGCAAGAAGATGAAGTGTTTGTGAAGCTAGTCTCTCAGGCCATGTAGAAGAGGGAGATTTTCAAGTATCTAAGGTCTACAATTCAAGGTAATGGTGAGATTGACGAGGATGTCACACATCGTATTGGGGCAGGGTGGTTGAAGTGGAGGCTCTCTTTGGGAGTCCTTTGTGACAAGAAGGTGCCCCCGAAGCTTAAAGGTAAGTTTTACAGAGTGGTAGTCAAGATGGCTATGTTGTATGGAGCAGAGTGTTGGCTATTTAAGAACTCCCACATCCAAAAGGTGAAGGTGGAGGAGATGCAAATGTTGCGATGGACATGTGGACATACCAGGAAAGATAGGATGAGGAATGAGATTATTCGGGAGAAGGTGGGAGTTGCCTTAGTGGAGGATACGTTGCGATAAGTGAGGCTAAGTTGGTTCAGGTATGTGATGAGGAGGGGACTTGATGCTCCAGTGTAGAGGTGTGAGACTCTGGCTAGGAATGGTTTTAGGCGGGCTATAGGTAGACCAAATAAATATTGGAGGGAGGTGATTAGGCATGATATGGAGCAATTACAGCTTACAGAGGGCATGACCCTTGATAGGAAGGTCTGAAGGACGCGTATTAAGGTAGAGGGTTAGGGGGTGGGAGCGTGGAGGCAGTAATAGGGGAGTGCTCCTTTGGGTCTGGATTTTCTAGTTTGTAGTGTTATGGTTGTAGTTTGGGGCTAGTAGTGTTGCCTTTTTTGTATCCCGTAATAGTTTATTATGCACTTATCTTTTGTGTTTGTGATATGATTAGTTTGTTTTGTGTACCATACTAGTTTATATGCACCTACTTTTGTATTTGTTATACTGTTATTGGTCCTAAGCTGGGGGTCTATCGGAAACAGACTCTCTACTTCTCTTGAGGTTGTGGTATGGTCTGCGTGCACTCTACCCTCCCCAGACCCCACCAGGTGGGAATACACTAGGTATGTTGTTGTTGTTGTTGTAGACCATTACATGTACTTATACTCTTAATCTTGATATAATTATTATGATTTATGTGGTTTGTTTTATTGTTTTAATCTATTAAAAGGTGAGACTCTTTTGTGAGTCAACATATTCCTAATAGGTTTGATGATGACAAATCACTTA
This sequence comes from Capsicum baccatum var. pendulum, assembly GCA_030864225.1. Taxonomy (NCBI): domain Eukaryota; kingdom Viridiplantae; phylum Streptophyta; class Magnoliopsida; order Solanales; family Solanaceae; genus Capsicum; species Capsicum baccatum. Next base: position 235,291,796 of record CM061555.1, on the reverse strand, counting down.
GTGAAATATAATTAGTTGATAGAACCATGTCTCAAACTTGAGATAGAAGACACCCCTTTATGGTTGCTTATAAGTTTTCACGGGAAAACCCTACAGGTGGATTTTGTATCCGTCATGTGAAATAAGTTAAGCATTATAAATAAAGGATTAAATTAATCAATGAGTTTAATTTTTCAGAGAATTTAATTTAATTGATTGGTGTCGGTAATTCTAATATGGGGATTTAAATAATTTGTAATGGTAGATTTCGAAATTAAATCGAAGAGTGCAATTATAAAATTTTAGTGGAATAATTTGTAATTTATTGTGATATGATAATTCATTCATTTGTGAATTAATATCATAATTGGAAGTCTCACTTAATAAATCTACGGTCCCTGCTATTCCTGACTAACTAATCAATTTTGGAAAAGAGAAGGGACTTACTAGAAGAAGTAATTTTACTTACTAGTCTTCTATAAGGAAAAGAACTCTTGGCTCCCTCTTTATGTAAAGAAAGAGTAAACAAGTAGAAAGCCAAAAACTTTGGCTCTTGGTTCCCTCTTTATGTAAAGTAAGAGTAAACAATTAGAAAGCCAAAAACTTTGTTGTCTTGTTTTTCTCATTGGCTTTCCCCTAATAAGAATATATAGGGGTTTTTTCTTAGAAGAAAGATGGAGTTTTTCCTGGACATATTCTCTTTGAATCCAAAAATACTTGTCCTCACAAGTTTGATAATCAAAGGTTAAGTAAGGCAGTAGTAGAAGACTGCAGAACTAGAGGCCAAGGCATTGAACGATAGTTGTGAAAGCTTCAAGAGGTAAGTTTTCTAATAGTCGTTTTAGATTACGTTATCTAGATTATATGTAAGTTATTGATCCTGTAGAATTATTGCTTCCGCTGTGCATGTTCTAACAGGAAGAAATCAAATTGGGAAGAAAAGGTGTTAGTCTGAGACTAATCAGCTTGGAAATAATTTTGTTAGTGAAATTACTCAAGCTTATGGGTCTATATTCCGAAAGTTTAATAGGATGATCCACTTTTGGGAGTAAGACCAAACAAGCATGGGAAGAATATTTCGGCATAGTGTGACCACAAAAGAAATCTTGAATCACATTAAGGAGGTCCTGTTTAATAATATGCCGACATGTTTGAAAAAAATTTCCATTCATACCGTCAGTTGCAGCTGCAGAATGAGTACTCATAGAGAAAACTACTGTTTTAAGCTCGTCAAGAGTAGGATCTTGATGAAGTATGTTGTTCTGTTCAGCAGTGACCATTCTAGGAATGCAGTTGAGGTAATCTTCAGGAATCACTTCCTTTGTTCTGTTCTGCAGTGACCATTCTAGGAATGCAGTTGAGATAACCTTCAGGAATCACTTCCTCTTTACCAGTGAAAATTTGTTGAAAGTGTTCACAGGCAGCTGCGGCAATTTCACCTTCACCTTACACCCAATTGCCTTCTTCATTCTTGATTCTGTGGATGAATAACTTCGTTTTCCTACCTCTGATGAAAGCATGAAAAAATATGGAATTAGTATCTCCATCCTTGAACCAGTGTAACTGATTTTTTTTGCTTGAGAATGGATTCTTCTAGTTTTAGGAATCTGATATATTCAGCATTCAAATGGTGCAAATTGATCCTGTTCTCATCAGTGCTGTTATGAATCAGTTCTTCTTCCGCAGTTCTAACCTTATCTTCATACTCTTACTTTAGCATAAATATCACCAAATTCATTCTTGGACCAGTGACTAAGAGTGTTGGTCAATCTTTTCATTTTTTGATGAAAACCCCACATAGGATCCCTGATAATTTCTGACTATACCCCCGGCTCCAATCCTGCCAGGGTTGTCAAGCACACTACCATCTGTATTCAACTTCACAACAGAATTAGTAGGCTTGACCCAACTAACCTCTTGCACCCTAGTCATCTGGTAGCACCCTTCCAAAAATATCACCATGTCTTTCCAGTTTTGAGGCCAAGAGATGTACGGAAAATTAGTGATTAAAAGCATGGTAATATTCTTAAAGATCAGAAATTTCACTCTAGACAAGTTTGACTTCTTACCTCCGTATTTTACCTGCCATCTATTCTTCCATAAGTTCCAGCAAATAAATATAGGGATAGTGTGAAGAACTTGCTTATGAGCTTCATTTTTGTGACCAAGGATCCACCATTTCATTATCAGATTTCTAAGAAGCACTGTGGTGTGATTAATCCCCAATGAGTTAGAAAAGAATCGCCAAATATTTCTTGGAAAATGACCACTAAACATTATGTGCTCCACTGTATCGGGTCCTGGATTATAACAACAATGACAATCTCATGAGTCATGCCCGAAAGAAGTCAACTACTCATCTGTCACGACCCGAACCGGCACCCTGGTCATGACGAACATTCTGAACCATTAAGGCCCGAAACACCCCTATCTATTTGGTAATCATGCACATAATTCATATGATAAAAGAAATGCAGAAGATTCACAATACTACGGAAACATGGTCATGAGTCCAATGAAATCAATAATGGGAAATAATGTCCCACAACATCTATCGACATCTGAAAACCGTCTGCGAAAGCTCTGCTACATGACTAAAACCAACAACTGTTTGAAAACCGGGACAAGGCCCCCAGTAGACCCAAAACTAATAAATGATAAATAAACTGCCAGACATCAGGTCTTCCAGAATATAGAAGGCTCACCACTTGTCTCTGCAAAACTATCTGAAGAATGTACTGATTTTCTAGACCCCTAGACTGTGCCTCGAAACCTGGGAGGGAAGGGGGTCAATACAAAGTACTGGTACGTAGAGTAATACAAAACAAAGTAGAGATTTTTATATAAAATAAATGAGAGCTGATATAAAGTACATTATTGCAAAATGATTTCAAAAATACATGGGATAGTATAATGATTTTTCAACAAAAATGAAACATATTTGAGCTAGGTGGTACACCCTACAATTTCACATTTACACCAATTGTCAAATCTCGGTTGTCGCCGAGATTAGAGTATAAGTGAGGGAAAAACACACAAGGTGTCTCGACCCAATCGATTATGTTAGTGCACAAGATCACAAAGTAGGGCTCCAAACCATAGTCCCAATTTGTAATGACATAATATCAGGTACACAAAATCACACAGTAGGGTACCAAGTTCCCAAGTCGGCAAACACGGTTTCCAGCGTAGAGTCATTTGACTCGTGCTTTCTTCGGGTAAAAACCTATCTCACAAAATCAGTGCATTAAACTCATTTTAATCAATCACATGTCATACTCTGCAGGGTATCGTCATACCCAACATGCAAGTCATCAATATCACATCAACATTCCAGCTTTTCATACCATTTGCAACATGCACTTATGTATGACTTTCACACCATTAAACACATACACCATGGTTCTCAACTTACAAATCATTCAAGAAGGTAAATCATTTATGAGTAATGTCATATCAATTGCAAAACTCATGCTCTCAATGGTTCAACACAAGTGTAATATGGGGTATAAACATTATCATGCGGAATTTAGAAAAGTCACAACTCGTGTACATCGTACCCTTTCAAAATTTCAGGTCACAGGTTCACAATTCAACCATCTAAATGCATTCAAACAAATAACCCCATGATATCTCAATATTTCTTTCAGAATCATATATCAAAACATGCTATTTGTATCAATTGAAAACCCCCATTTGTAAAAACATATATATACTTGTATAAATTTAAAGTCTTGCGTAAGTTCCTTTTTGTAAACATGCCCATGAACTTTAGGATAACCCCACGTACCTCTATTTACAAAATTAGCGGGTTCTTCTTGAAGCCTGTGATCTAGGGATTTCGAATCTTCAATCGATTTTGAAAACTCATAGTTGAATCTTGGGTTTCTTAAAGTTCTTGTTCGAAACCCTTGAGAGGATTTTTGATGATTTTAATGAAAATAGGGTCAAGTTGCTCAAAAATACCCTAAATCCTTTGTTTGGATGTTTTTAAAGGCTAGGGAAAAGTCAAAATTATGCTTAATGACTCCTGAACAAAACTGAAAATTTGAACTTAAAAACCTAATTTCGGGTACCACCGCGACGTGCCACAATCATGGTGGTCCACTGGAATTCGACAGGTGGGAAATTGGGTGCCTCTGCTATGCGCCACCATCGTGGAGCCCCACTGGAATTTGACGTTTTTCAATTTAACTCTCTCCGCGATGCGCTAGACCCCAAAATGACGATGTTTACGACTGGAACTTTAAATTATTCATAACTTCTTCACCGAGGGTCCGTTTTGGACGAATCTTATATCATTGGAAAGATAATTCAGTCATCTACATAATGGAAGGTTGAAATCTAGGATATTCCAAATGAAAAATAATTTAGATGATTCTAGAAGGTAATTCTTAGACTTTCCATGGATGGAACTTAGCTAATAAGACGTCGGGGTGTTATAATATCCCCCCCCTTGGGATCATTCAACCCTGAATGATGATGGGGAACACAGACAAGCACGATTCTAAGCATACTAAAGCATAGAAATATTTAGGTAAGGGTTGTACCTTTAACTCTGCCATCTACTGGGTCAAAAAGGTGCGAGTATCTTGTTCTTATGTCATCTTCTGATTCCCAAGTGGCTTCTTCAACCTTCTGATTTCTCCACAACACCTTAATTGAAACTATTTCTTTACTTCTAACTTTCAAACCTGACGATCTAGGATTGTAATAGGTTCCTTTTGATAAGAAGGCTGTCACCTTGATCTCTTCTACAGGAAACACCAAAGAATGGTCTCCAATGCATTTCTTCAATAATGATAGGTGAAATACCGGATGGGCAGAACCCAAACTGGTAGGCAATTCTAACTCATTTGCAACACCACCTATTCTACTCAAAATTTGATATGGTCCTATATAGTGAGGACTCAATTTACCTTTCTTTCCGAATCGCATAACTCTCTTCATGGGAGAAACCTTCAAAAATACCCAATCTCCAACCTCAAACTCTAACTCTCTCCTCCTAACATCGGCGTAGGATTTCTAATGACTCTGAGCTGTCTTAAGTTGTTCTCTAATAAGCTTCACATCTTCCATTGCCTGATGAACAAGATCAGTCCCAAACATCTGCATCTCACCCACTTCATAGCACCCTATTAGTGACCTATATCTTCTCCCATAAAATGCCTCAAATGGAGCCATCTTATTACTGGAATGGAAACTGTTATTATACACGAACTCTATCAATGGCAAGTGATCCATCCAACTACCTTTAAATTCAATCACACAAACCCTCAATATATCCTCATGGGTCTGGATGGTGCGTTCCACTTGCCATCCATTTGGGGGTGGAAAGCAGTACTTAGGTTCACTTGGGCACCTAAACCTCTCTGAAAAAATCTCTAAAACTAAGAAGAAAACTACATACCTCGGTCCAATATAATGGACACAGGTGCCCCATCTAAATGAACTATTTCTGGGATGAACAACTTAGCATAATCCTTTCTTGAATAGTTAGTCCTGACAGGCAAAAAGTATGCTGACTTAGGCAGCCTATCTACAATTACCTATGTAGAATCATACTGGTTTCGTGACTTTGAAAGTCCTATAATGAAGTCCATATTCATTATCTCCCACTTCCATAAAGGCAGAGCTATGTCTTGGGAAGTACCTCTTGGTCTCAAATGTTCTACCTTCACTTGCTGACAGTTCAAACACTTGAAAACAAAATCAGCTACATCGTGTTTCATGTTATTCCACCAATATAAAGTTTTCAGATTATGGTACATCTTTGTAGAGCTCGGGTGAACAACATACCTCGAAGTGTGTGCTTCATCAAGGATTCTTTCCCATAGTCCTTCAACATTCAAGATGCACAACCTACCCTGATATCTCAGAATACCATCACCACCAATTTCAAACGACATTACCTTTTGTTGACCCACATCTTTCTTGATTTGCATCAAGATGGGATCTTCAATATGCTTCTCTTTAACTTCAGTACAAAGGGATGACTTAGCTATCTCATCAACAATCACCCCTCCATCTTCAGAATATAAGAGTCGCACTCCCAGATTTTTAAGGTGGTGAATATCCTTCACCATCTCTCTTCCCCTCTTCAATATAATAAATGTTTCCCATAGACAACCTGCTGAGAACCTCGGCTACAACATTTGCCTTGCCCGAATGGTAATGCAGGCTCATATCATAGTCTTTCAATAGCTTCTTCTAATGCCTCTGTCTGAGGTTCAATTCTTACTGCAAGAAAACATACTGCAAACTTTTATGGTCAGTATAAATATCAACATGCACTCCATAGAGATAATGCCTCTAGATCCTAAGTGGAAACACCACAGCTATTAACTCCAAGTCATAAGTAGGGTAATTTCACTCATGCACCTTTAACTGCATAGATGCATAAGCTACCACCTTACCATGTTGCATCAACACACAACCAAGTCCCATACGAGACACAACACAGTATACGACAAAACCATCTACACCATCGGGAAGAGTCAAAACAGAAGCAGTAGTCAGCTTGTCTTTCAACTTCTCAAAACTATTTACACACAAGTCAGACCACACAAACTTTACCTTTTTCTGAGTCAATTTAGTGAGAGGAGTAGCTGTGGCAGAAAAAATCTCTATGAATCTTCTATAATAACTCGCCAAACCCAAGAAGCTCTGAATATTAGTTGGAGTCATGGATCTAGGCCATTTTCTCACTGCCTCAATATTTTGGGGCTCCACTCTAATCCCTTCAGTATATACAATATGCCCCAAGAAGGCAATAGCATTCAGCCAGAATTCACATTTGGAGAACTTAGCATATAACTGATGATCCTTAAGGGTCTGAAGGATAATTCAGAGGTGATTGGCATGGTGTACGTCACTTTTGGAATAGATCATAATATTATCAATGAACACTATGACGAAGAAATCTAGAAACTGAGGAAACACACTATTCATAAGATCCATAAAGGCTGCAGGGGAGTTAGTCAACCCAAAGGACATGACTTAGAACTCATAGTGACCATATCGGGTTCGGAAGGCAATTTTGGGAATCTCTAACTCCCTAACCTTCAACTGATGATAGCCCGAATGAAGGTTTATTTTGGAAAAAGACTTAGCACCCTGAAGTTTGTCAAAATGATCATCAATCCTAGTAAGAGGATATTTGTTTTTAATAGTAACCTTATTTAACTGGCGGTAGTCTATGAACATACGAAGGGACCAGTCCTTCTTTCGCATGAAAAGTATGAGTGCACCCCATAGGGAAACACTAGAATGAATAAAGCCTTTGTCTAGGAGGTCTGCGAGCTATTCTCTTAACTCTTTCAGTTCCGCAGGAGCCATTCTATATGGAAGAATGGAAATAGGACGAGTGTCTGGCAATACATCAATGCCAAAATCTATCTCCCTATCAGGTGGTATCTTTGTGAGATCTACGAGAAAGACTTTTGGAAACTCATTCCCTACAGGGACTGACTGAAGAGGAAGACTTTTAACCCTAGAATTTTTTACGTGGATTAGATGGTACATACAACCTCTGGAGATGAGCTTTTGGGCTCTAAGATAAGAGATAAAGTGACCTCTAGGCACCACAGAATTTCCTTCCCACTCAATTAGTGACTCATTTGGGAGAGAAAAAGTACCCTTTCGGGTTCTACAATTAAGTGTGGCATAACACGAATGGAGCCAGCCCATCCCGAGGATAGCATCAAAGTCTACCATATGAAGTTTTATAAGGCCTGCCACAGTATCCCGGATAAGAATAGACACAACATAATTTCTATACACCCTTCAAGCAACAACAGAATCACCTACAGGAGCGGAAACAGTGAAGGGTTCTACAATAACTTCAGGCTCAAACCCAAAACCAACAGCCACATAAGGTATCACATAAGATAAGGTAGACCCAGGATCAAGCAATACATAAACATTATGGGAAAATATTCGTAGCATACCAGTGATAACATCTGGTGAAGCTTTCGCTTCCTGGTGGTTAGTCAAAGCATATAAATAGTTACAACCGCTCCCGACAGCTGAAGGGCACCCTTAGAAGGAGGAGTCGTAGAGGCGGCTTAGGAATTAGCCCCCTTCCCCCCTCCCCCCGTATTTCCTCCAGCAGAAGGGCAATCTCTCTGAAGGTGACCTACTTTGCTAGGATAATAACAATATCTCCCCTCGAAATAACACTTCCCTGGGTGATTCTTTCCACAAGCCTCACACCGCGGATACGTACGACGCTGTTGGGTCATACTACCCTGCGATTGAGTAAGTGGGGCTCTGGATCCATGGTTAGTCTAAACACCTAAGATTGTCTGCCTGTCGGTGGTCTGGGGGTGGGGGCGCTGGCAGAAAACTGTACATTACCCCAATTCTTCTTCTTCCACCATTTATTTCCCCACTTACCGCTTTGAGGCTTACTGTGACCCTGGTCGGCAGATCTGGCTCTTTTTGACTGTCTTTCCTTCTCTCTAGATTTAGAAATCTTCTTTTTCTTATCCTCTACCTGTTGCATGTGAACTATCATCCTAGAAAAGTCCAACTCTAATTCAGCATAGCTCCGTGACACTCAAGAACTAGATCATCTGAAAGGCCGGAACCAAACTTCCTTATTCGGGCCCTCATACTACTCGTCATCTTAGGAGAATAATGGGCCAGCTGATTAAACTTTAGAGTATACTTCTGAACAATCATCTTACCCTGCTTAAGGTTCATGAATTCCTATTCTTTATCTTCCCTCGTCTCCAAAGGAAAGTATCAATCAAGTAAAGCTTCCTCAAATTCATCCCACACTGTGGGCTCAACACTATCACCCTTTGCCTCTTCACACTCATTATACCATTGGTTCACTACATCCTTTAGCTGATAAGCCGCTAGCTCAACAGCTTCCACCTGATCCACATGCATCACTCCAAAAATCTTCTCCATTTCATCTATGAACTCTTGTGGATTCCTTTCTACCTTAGTACCAGTAAACATAGGCGGTTCGTTCTCATGAACTGACCCACCCTAGTAGCTTCAGATATAACTGGTGCAAACCTAACATCTTCTGATCATTAGGCCTGGTTAGCCACCAACTATGTCAGCATATGAATAAATTATCTGAATTTTGCATTCAAAATATCCCTCTGAGTAGTTGGGGGATAGTTAACATTGGTCCATAGAGCCCTAGGTGGACTGGTTGGGACTGGAGGGTCTCCTAGAGTAGGGAAAGGGTCTGGAGTGGGAGCTCTATTACATTTCCTCATCTCATCAGTAGGATGGACTTCATCATTCTGAGCACTCTAACTAGTATTGCAATGAGGAGGCATGACTGTTATTTCTGTAAGATAAAAGATCACTGATTAGGAACAGACTTGACTCTGAAGCATGAACTAAATCACAAGGAAGGGAAATATTTCCTAAATGCCTAGTAGCCTCCTGCTTATAAGTGTGGCACGCTACACACCCATAAATAAGACTCTACCCAATGCGATTTCGCAGACACCCTAGGACCATGAACCGTGCTCTGATACCAAGTTTTTCATGAACCGAACCGGTACCCTTGCCGTGATGAGCATTCCGAACCATGAAGGCCCGAAACACCCCTATCTATATGGTAATCATGCACATAATTCATATGATAAAAGAAATGCGGAAGATTCACAATACTACAGAAACATGGTCAGGAGTTCAATAAAATCAATAATTGGAAATAATGTCCCACAACATCTATCGACATCTGAAAATCGTCTGCGAAATATCTAATAAATTACTAAAACAAACAAATTTTTGAAAACTGAGACAAGGCCCCCAGTAGACCCAAAACAATTAAATGATAAATAAACTGCCATACATCAGGCCTTTCGGAATATAGAAGGCTCACCACTTGTCTCTGCAAAACTATCTGAAGAATCTACTAATTGTTTGGACCCCTAGACTGTGCCTCCGAACCTAGGAATGAAGGGGGTCAATACAAAGTACTGGTACACAGAGTAATACAAAAAAATTAGAGATTTTTATATAAAATAAATGAGAGCTGATATAAAGCACATTATTTCAAAATGATTTCGAAAATACATGGGCATAGTATTATGATTTTTGAATAAAAATACAATAAATATGAGCTAGGTGCTACACCCTATAATTTCACATTTATGCCGACTGTAAAATCTCGGTTGCCGCCAATATTAGAGTATAAGTAAGGGAAAAACACACAAGATCACACAGCAAGGTGTCTCGACCCAATTGATTATGGTAGTGCACAAGATCACAAAGCAGGGCTCCTAACCATAGTCCCAATTTGGGATGACATAATATCATATATACAAGATCACACAGCAGGGTACCAAGTTCCCAAGTAGGCAAACACGGTTTGCAGCGTAGAGTTATTTGACTCATGCTTTCTTTGGGTAACCACCTATCTCACAAAATCAATGCATTAAACTTAGTTTAGTCAATCACATGTCATACTCTGCAGGGTATCGTCATACCCGACTTGCAAGTTATCAATATCACATCAACTTTCCTTCTTATCATACAATTTTCAACATGCACATATGTATGACTTTCACACCATTAAACACATACACCATGGTTCTCAACATATAATCATTCAAGAAGTTAAATCATTTATGAGTAATGTCATATCAATTACAAAACTCATGCTCTCAATGGTTCTACACAAGTGTAATATGGGGTATAAATATTATCATGCGGAATTTAGAAAATTCACAACTCGTGTACATCGTACCAAGATCACACAGTAGGGTACCAAGTTCCCAAGTCGGCAAACACGGTTTCCAGCATAGAGTCATTTGACTCGTGCTTTCTTCGGGTAAAAACCTATCTCACAAAATCAGTGCATTAAACTCAGTTTAATCAATCACATGTCATACTCTGCAGGGTATCGTCATACCCAACATGCAAGTCATCAATATCACATCAACGTTCCAGCTTTTCATACCATTTGCAACATGCACTTATGTATGACTTTCACACCATTAAACACATACACCATGGTTCTCAACTTACAAATCATTCAAGAAGGTAAATCATTTATGAGTAATGTCATATCAATTGCAAAACTCATGCTCTCAATGGTTCAACACAAGTGTAATATGGGGTATAAACATTATCATGCGGAATTTAGAAAAGTCACAACTCGTGTACATCGTACACTTTCAAAATTTCAGGTCACAGGTTCACAATTCAACCATCTAAATGCATTCAAACAAATAACCCCATGATATCTCAATATTTCTTTCAGAATCATATATCAAAACATGTTATTTGTATCAATTGAAAACCCCCATTTGTAAAAACATATATATACTTGTATAAATTTAAAGTCTTGCGTAAGTTCCTTTTTGTAAACATGCCCATGAACTTTAGGATAACCCCACGTACCTCTATTTACAAAATTAGCGGGTTCTTCTTGAAGCCTGTGATCTAGGGATTTCGAATCTTCAATCGATTTTGAAAACCCACAGTTGAATCTTGGGTTTCTTGAAGTTCTTGTTCGAAATCCTTGAGAGGATTTTTGATGATTTTAATGAAAATAGGGTTAAGTTGCTCAAACATATCCTAAATCCTTTGTTTGAATGTTTTTAAAGGCTAGGGAAAAGTCAAAATTACCCTTAATGACTCCTGAACGGAACTAGAAATTTGAACTTAAAAACCCAATTTCGGGTATCACCGCGACGCGCCACAATCGCGGTGGTCCACTGGAATTCGACGAGTGGGAAATTGGATGCCTCCGCTACGTGCCACTATCGCAGAGTCCCACTGGAATTTGATGATTGTAAATTTGACCCTCTCCGCGATGCACTAGACCCCAAAATGATGATGTTTACGACTGGAACTTTAAATTATTCATAACTTCTTCACTGAGGGTCCGTTTTGGACGAATCTGGTATCGTTGGAAATCTAATTCAGTCATCTACATAATGAAAGGTTGAAATCTAGGAAATTCCACATGAAAAATAATTTAGATGATTCTAGAAGCTAATTCTTAGACTTTCCATGGACAGAACTTAGCTAAGAAGACGTTGGGGTGTTACATCATCAGTAGGTAATTTTCCTCTTCGTGAGCACTTAGAAGGAACATACTTTTGCCAAGTGAACCCGTTTCATCACCATACGCTTTCGGTAATAAGGAAAAACAAATTAAAATAGCTAGAATTTGTTGTGATGATGTATGCTCAAGTGTTCAGATAATTTTCACAATTTTTTCAGAAGACTTATGACGATAATGTGTATAGAAAAATGGTTTTATTTTCTTGAATATTTGGGTCTTCTGTTTTCTTCTTTATCTTATAAACTACTCTTCTTCCTTTTGTGTGTATGAGTTAACATTTGGGGATAATGTTTTGTAAATACCATTTGATGTTTGACCTTGATCAATATCTCGAAAATGACATTTTATTCACGTCTTATACATCAAATCCTGAGAACGTGAAAGGAAGGGAAGGAGAAGTTACTTTGGTAGAATGAAGAAAATGAAGGAGAAATAAAGGAGAAGGAAAAAAATAACTCATCGGTACGTCATACAATAGTCATCCATATTAAATGTTATGCATATATTTGATGAATTTTTATTCAAAAGTTCATAATCTGAAGCATAAATAATAAATGTTTCTTTTGTTCTGTCCTCGTCAAAAAGCAGAATCCTTCCCTGCTTCCCATAGCTCCTCCGCCATGCTCAGTTCACACTATTAATAGAACTTTATTGAAAGAAAGAAAGGCTAAGGTTTACAATTTAATCTGAAAAGCATAAAAACTGACTAAACCAAAAGTAGGCTATATATACATAGCCAATAACCTAAAGGTCCATAAACTAAAGGCCCAATAACATATGGGCTAACATCCCCCCTCAAACTCACAATGCAACAGCAATAAGCATTGAGAGTTTGTCACACAAAAAACGAAATCGAGACGCCGACTGAGCCTTCGTAAAAAGGTCAGCAATCTGCAAAGACGATGGAACAAAAGGAAGCGATATGGTCCCGAGCTGCAAATGATGATGGGTGAAGTGACAATCAATCTCAATGTGCTTCGTACGCTCATGGAAGACAGAATTCTTTGCAATTTGTACCGCACTTTTGTTATCACAATGCAGGGGAGTAGGCATAGAAATGTGAACCCCCATATCTGCAAGAAGCCAACGTAACCAAATAATCTCACATGTAGTCACAGCCATGGCATTCTGCCAAAGAGGATCAGACACAGCCTCTCTATACGACTCAGGTTCAGACAAATGATGTATGTTTGCAATAAAGGAAGCAAAAGAGGCTGAATATGTAGAATAGGAAAAATCTGGCAGTTTGGTGGACTTACAAGGTCGAGTAGACCTCCTCAGAGGTGGTGGGTCTCCAGTCTCAACAGTCGAAGGAGCAGACTCAGGCACAGGCGAGGCTGAAGCACTATCAGGTGGCACACCAGATGGCATGGATGAATCCGGAACTGGAACCTCTATGTCAATCCCAAAGGGATCAATAAGCCGAATATCTGACTTTGTCACATCATGGGTTTTAGCTGGAATGGAATAAAAAGGAATATGTTCCAAAAAAGTGACATGTCGTGAAACATATAATTTCTGACTTACAGGATCATAGCAACGATATCCTTTTTGTCCAATACCATACCCCAAAAACACACATATAGCTGATTTCGACCCTAACTTATTTCGTTCAACATGAGGACGAAGAACAAAGCAAGTACATCCAAAGACTCGTAATGCAGAATAATTCGGCGGGTGACCATATAGTTTCTCAAACGGAGACATCCCTGAAGTCAATGCAGTAGGAATACGATTAATCACATATACAGCAGTTAGGACTGCTTCTCCCCAAAAAATACTAGGAACCTCTGCAGACAAAAGTAAAGAGCGTGCTGTCTCAACAATATGACGATGTTTTCTTTCTGCCAGACCGTTCTGCTCAGGAGTGTCGGTACAAGATGACTGGTGTATGGTACCATCAGAGGCAAGTAACTGAGTGAAGTCATTAGAGGTATATTCACCCCCTAAGTCACACCTGAAACACTTTATCACAGCCGAATGTTGTGTTTTAACAAGGGCTCTAAAGTTGTTGTAAATGCCAAAGAAATCAAATCTGCGTTTCATAAGATACACCCAGGTATAACGAGTATAGTCATCTATAAACGAAACATAATAGGTCGATCCACCCTTAGTGGAAACTGGCGCTGGTCCCCATACATCAGAATGAATAATATCAAAAGGAGCAACAGAATAAGACACACTTTTATTAAACGGTAAGGCAGAAAATTTTGCCAGTTTACAACCACTACAATCTGAAATATCACTAGTGTTCACATGACCCAAAGCACCACTAGAGACCAAAAAACGTAAACGTGAAACTGACACATGTCCTAATCTGGAATGCCAAAGATAAAACGGAGAAGACAAAGGACTCAAACGAAAAGAAGATAAATCTATGCTAGAGGCAGCAACTGCAGACACTTTGAGATTCTCCAAGACATAGAGTTCCCCCAACCTACGGCCGGTCCCAATCACCCTCTGAGTGTGTTGGTCCTGTATAACACAAATAGATTCAGAAAAAAACACCCAATTACCGGCCTTACACAACTGACTGACCGAAACAAGATTTAAAGCAAGTTTGGGAATGTAATAAACATCAGAGAGGACAATGTGAGGGGTAGTAACAGAACCAACACCCTCGACTGACATAGGTACAGCACTCGCGGACATAACAGAAATTGGTGAAATGTGTGACCAAAGAACCAAACGATGACAAATGAGGGGACATGTGATGAGACGCACCAGAATCCAATATCCACAAGGAGGAAGGAATACCTGAGGTACTAGAAGAAACTGAACCCGAATGAGACATAGATGCTGACATGGCTGCAGGATTAGAAACGAAGAACTGTCTGAACTGTTCGAAAACCTGGGGATCCAACGCAGAAGGTGGCATAGTGCTAACAGACTCAACATCTACAGATGGTGCAGCAGCAGCAAACTGTGGAGGACGAGATGACCATGGAGGAGCACCAGAGGAGCGTGACGGAGACTTTTGCTGCCCATATTTCTGTTGCTGCCCAGATTGAGGCTGTTTGACCTTGTTAAGTAACAACGGACACTGAGCCTTCCAATGATTTTTCTGTTTGCAGAATGCACACTCATCAAATGCAACTTTAGGAGATTGTCGAGTCTGAGTACGTGGTGGCCTAGACTGATCAGTTGAAGCAGCAAACACGACAGGAGTAGTAGTTACTTTAGACCCTTGAACCACTTGAGACTTGATACGAGTCTCCTCTGCAATCAGTTCATGAACCACAGAATCAACAGTAGGGAGGGGAGATCGATGAAGGATTGTTCCACGTAGGCCCTCAAAGTCAGAACGTAGTGCCATCAAAAACTGAACCAAGCGTTGCTCTTCCCGTCTAGCAATGTACGGCCCAAAACCTTTTAACTCTGCAGATTCAGTAAGTGCCAATTGATCCCACAAATCCGACATGGCAGCATAAAAATCTTGAATACTGAGGTCATGCTGTTGAAGAGCACGGATATCATACTCCAACTGGTACTGTTTAGCAAAATTAGACTGAGTGTACAGTCTTTCCAAATGATCCCAGACCTCCTTTGCTGTGTCATACTTAGCCAATTGCATACCAATTGACTGAGTTACAGAATTGTTGATCCAAGTGATAATCTTGGAGTTATTAGTTTCCCATAAGTCCACCAACAAATCAAAATTTTCAGTTGTATCATCGATAGGTCTTGGTTTTACTCCAGTGATATAACCCCACATATTCTTCCCACGAAGAAAATTCTTCATGACATAACTCCAATAGGCATAGTTCTTACCATCTAATTGAGTACTAATGGACTGGAGAGAATCATCCTTTCCAGTCATTGTAAACACAGCAACACACAAATAATTCAAAAAATAAAAAGATGCAAAACCCTAGGTTGAACAATTCCGAACGAACAACAATGGCAGCAAGCAAAAGAACGAAAGACGAACAATACCAGACAGCAAACGAATACAGCAGCACCTCAAACTGCTACAAAATCTTCAACCAACAAATCAAAGGACATGGATCGAACTAGCTTTGATACCATATTAATAGAACTTTATTGAAAGAAAGAAAGGCTAAGGTTTACAATTTAATCTGAAAAGCATAAAAACTGACTAAACCAAAAGTAGGCTATATATACATAGCCAATAACCTAAAGGTCCATAAACTAAAGGCCCAATAACATATGGGCTAACACACACCTCCTAGTTGGTGTGTCGTTGCTATGCCTAGCACTGTGAGTTTGCTGTTTCCAAACGCCAGTGACTTCAACTGCAATTCTCTCTTTGAAACATACATGAAATTGGCAACCTCTGTACCATATCCGATATCTCAGTTTTTGTAAATCTTTCAAGAAATACCATCATCACAAGCCAGAGACTATTGTTTCTAACAGTGTTCAAATTGGTGCTGCATTTAGCCTCATTTGCAACAGTAAGTATTGTTCCTAAGGATATGCCATCTCAAACTTTTAGGCAAAATTGGTGCATATTTTCCTCCTGCTTCTAAGAAAAAGAAGTTTATCAATAGATTGCACTACGTAATTGACCATTACCTCTTTCATTGGTAGATTACAAGTTGGATATCTTCAACAGGCCCAACATGGCTATCGGCCTCCTCCACTGATGAGCATGCTTCTATTCCTTTGTCAAGAATCCTCAAGGCATCCATTGTTTTTTCTCACAATTTGATGCCATTTGAATCTTTATGGGGCAATAGAGGTTCTAGGTTAAATCGTCCTAGTTTATTCTTCTCCGATTTTGGCTTCTAACCGTGGCTTCTTTTCTTCTAATTGCACCTTTAAGTCCATTAAATATATGATTGATGAGTTTAGCTAAGAGAAGTCTGTTACCTAGCTGCTACTTGATTGGAAATGAAGAAACTTTTACCCAAATACACATCATGGAAACTATCACCTTAGAGGGATTGCATCACAAAGTCTAATGCAGGAAGGTTCCGATAGAGATGAAGAATCTGTAGCTCCGAGTTATTCAAGTAGTTAGAGTAGTTCCGATATATCACCCTGGCATCTGCTTAAATCATTCAAGAGGAATCCGATATTCATTTTATGTCAAATAATACGTTGAGGAACTCTTGATATACCAATAAAAACAATTACATGCATCAATGAACTTTTGTAAGGATAATTTTCATGTGGTATTGTGATCATTAATGTTGTACACAAAAGTACTATTTATATCGCTGTTTTCATTACTTTAATTTAATAGACATTCTTAGCTGAAAAGTGATACAGATACATTGGTTCATGGGTGTTGAACGTGGGGGTTTGTTCTTATTTTATCGGAGGGGTTTGAATTAGCTCCTCCCGATCATATCTCTCCTGAGATGAAAGAAAAGATTGACAATTTGTCTTTTCAAAGCTATCACCCCCCCCCCCCCCAAAAAAAGAAAAACAATTCTTGCCTGGTAAAAAATGTAGTGAAATAAGCTTCCCTATTCTTTCCCCGCTACTAAGAAGGATGTGCACTTCTCAAAATATCCTCTATACGTAGGCGAGAACAGGAGAAGGGGTCAGATTTATCCCAACGGTAGAAAGATTAAGAATATAGTTTCTAATGCTATAGCACCAGGTATAGTAAGCAAAATCATATGAAAAGACAAAGGGGTATATGAGATAACCATAATGGATGCATCGGATGGGCATCAAATAGTTGAGAATATCCCTTCTGGACTATAACTTCTTGTTTCTGATGGCAAATAACCAATCCAATAAGTCTTTTTGGTTGTTTGATCTCCCCCAACAGAGTCCTTTATGTAGGTATCCCCGATAATACTAGTCATAAGGATAAGAAAGCTCGATTGGTGGCGGCTTTCCTTTCTTCAGGAACCTATTTCCACTGTCGATAGAGCTAAGGCAGTCATTCATTAATACACCCTCCCATGAAATGAAAACTGACCCACTCACACTCCTTTTGAGGGCTTGGGGAATAATTATCGTACTGAGTCAACGAACAGGGACTATCCATTTATCAAACTACAAATTCCTTTACATAACTAAGGGCGAATGAGCTATAACACTAGTAAGGATTTGGAGGATTGTAGCTACTACAAATACATTAAGGTATGGGCTTAGGATGCCTTACCTATTAGGACTTAAGCTAGATCATTTAGTGAAATGGTTGTGGACTGCGTATAAACACCCAAGACGCTCTCTCCTAAAATATTCGACCAACTTGACCGATAATAAGTGTTTGTTTATCAACTTGACTCCTAGTAGAAGACTAAAATACCTTCTAGAAGTTGAACAAATTGAATTCCAGTACTCAAATAAATGAAAGGTTCATATAAATCTTCAAAGAGAATTACAATTAAAGTTGAACAAGTCATGACCCCAAGTATATTACTGATACAAGTACGACCACGAGGATGGACGTGTGAAAGTGTAATGAACCCGAGGCTTGGAGTGTGCAAGAAAAATGTAAAAGAGGGCCTAAAACACACACCAAAACCAAACCTACACTACACTCCATGAGTTACATTTTGAGGCTTTTCATTAAAGGGCCTTTGGGTCATTTTGTATTCTAGTTGTAACCTAGTATAAATAGAACATTATAGGTCATTTTTTCTTAGAATTTGATGATATTTGTAAGTTGTATAACACTTTGAAATAAAAGTCCTCTATTCTATTTAGGAGGCAACCCGAAATTAGGGTAATACTAGTGTGGAATCACTAGTGTTGCATTCATGGCTTGAGACGTTGGTGTTTAGAGGAGGTAAAGTCCCTCTTGTGTCAACGTAGGAGTTGGGTTAACCATTGTGTGTAGTGTTAAGGTTCCAAGAGTATCACATGTTCTTGGGTTCTTAAGATTATACCAACCAAGGTCTAACTATCTATCCTTTGTTCATTGTAATATTGTAACCATTCGTGTATCTTGTAATCTTCAATCCGTGAGTTATTGTCTCTTTTTGTTATTGTTCTTATCATATTGTTGTCCACCTTGTTGTGTTTTTGCAGATTTTGTGTGGTTATACACGTTAGTATCTCTTCATTATGTAGAATTCTTGGTTTTGGACTTGTTTCCAACTTGTCTCGATTTTGTATTGTGTTGGTAGACTATTTTTGTGGCTCTTTTGGTACAATACATGTTGGTAGTGTATCATTTGGTATCAAATCAATCTTTGAATTTGTTCTAACAAGATCAATCTTGGCCTTGAGAGTTGAAAAAAGAAAAAATCAAAACAAAAAAAGAGTTGAAAAACTGAAAAAAATCCTAGAAAAGGAGTAATCTGCCCGTTCTTGTTGTTCTTGGCGGAGAAAGTTGTTGTTCTTGTTGTTGTCCGGACTGAGACATGTTTCTTTGTGACTAGATCTTGGAGTCTTTTGTTGTTTAGAGTGTTTCTAGTGTTGTTTCTTTCTCACCAACACTAAAAAGTGGCCAAATCTAAGCTTGAACTTGAACTTGTTGATGTTGTTAATATGAACAAAGTGTGGCTGATTTGATGTTGTAAGTCTTGTAAGACACAAGGAACATCAAGTCCTCTCTCCTTTGAGGCACCCAAACCCGAAATTGTAACTAGGTACATCAAAAGGGTGGATTCTCTTTTGTTGGTTGCATTTGCTTGGAAACATTGATGCCTGGGAGGTGGATTCTGATCTTGTGTCTTTGTAGGAAATAGGTTTATTGTTGTGTGTAGTGTTAAGGGTTCAAGATTGTCCATTCTTGGGTTCTTAAAATTATACCTTCATGTGGTCTATCTATCTATCCTTTTACTTTTCTTGTAATTATGTTTGGTGTTTGTGTTGTAACCTTGTGTTCTTGTTGTTATTGTGAATATTGTGCCTTTATGTTCATCTTGTTCTTCACATATTGCTTTTGTTTTGGTGTATAAATACGCCATTATATCCTGTATTTTTGTGTTTTTGTTGTTGGCCGAAACTAGTTCCAAAAGGGCTCATGCATTTCTTCTAATTTGTGGACTATTTTTGGACTGATTTTGGTGTTCTATTGTTTGTCTGGTATCATTTGGTATCAGAGAGAAAGCCGAGGTTCAAAATGAAGATGTTAGCCTCGAATTGTGTTTGTGTTGCTCTCAGGTCCACCTTGTTGGTGGACTATTTTTTGAGTCGTTTTTGATACATGCCAAGTTTTATTGAACTCTAGGGTTCTTCATGTTTTGCGGACTGTTTTGAGTGATCGCTTATGAAGTGACCAATTGAACGAGGTGAAACCATGAATTTGTGGGAAAATTCCTCTCAAGATGGAGAGGATGATACGAGTGCGATCACATAGATGGACTCATGGGGGTGTGTATTGAAGTTGTCCAAGTGCGTGTAACACCCCATAAAATTCGTACATGGATTAGCCTTTAATAGAGTGCTCTTAGACTTGAAAACTTGAAAAAATTTCAAAGTGTAATGAGGACATAGAGTCATTTTAGCTGGCAATCGGATACAACTTTTCAACCTTCCCGACCTCTATTTTTAGATTTTCAAGTTGCGTTATGATTGGGCAAGCTCATAGTACATCTTGGAAAAGTTTCAGAATTTTTTGGAACGTATAAGGCTGCGTTTGGATTTCAAAACAAGAGCAAAACGCATAGCTTGTTGCCCAGTTTTCAGCATTTCAAGGTCAGCTTCAAGCGATCATAACTCTCTGAATATAATGAAATGAGACAGATGTTACCTATCAAATGAAATCTCTTTGAGTATTCTTTCCAATATAACTGGTTTCATCTAAATACAACATCTGAGTAAGGAGTTATACTCGTTTTACTTCAGCCCATCAGCTTGTCAACTGAGGGACAGTTTCGACTTTGTTTGTTTTCTTAGGGGCCATTTAGTCATTTCATCTCACCCAAATTTCGTCTATAACACCAGATTTAGCCCCCAATTCATCAAAATATAATCGTTTTCTCAAATTTTCTCTCAAGACACCCCTTAGGGTTTCAAATAAAAATCCCAAATAACTCAGGATTCAACTGTGGGTTTTGGAAGATAATTGGAAATTTGGAATTCCCACATCGTAGGCTTCAAGGATCATCCCTAAATTTCTTACATAGAGGTACGCGGGGTTTTCTTAAAATCTCATGGGCATAGAAAATCATATTTTAGAATGGGGTTTTTGAATCTATGTATATATTCATGTATTAAATGTTTTAACATCATTGTTTTGGTCTTTTGACCTTTCCCAAAGTGATTTGAGAATATGAATGTATAAAATCATGTATTTAAGAATTAATTCTTGTTGAGAGCATGATTTCAGTGAATTTCCTCTTATTATGAATTTTTCAAATTTCTCATAGCATATGAATTGTTTTGCAATACATCCTTGAAAAGCACTATATGAAATGATTGAACACTTGTTATGATTTAAAGGTGGTTTTAAATCACTAAAGAGGGAATCTAGCATGAATGTTTAATGTTCATAATGCATGTAATGAAAGAGTGGATGGATTCACTAAAGCCACTAGACCACCATATATTGATGAAGTTTTTGTATGATTTTGACTTGACTCTCGGAAAATGAAATCTTCTATATCAGTTGCATGTTTTTGGTGGTCTAAATTATCCTTTAAATGAAAGATTTAGCTTAATCTATTATGGCTCAGAAATCATGACTTGCAAGTCTTGGTATGACGATACCAATTCACCAATGTCATATCAGACTCAGACTAATAGACATTTCAGACTATCATGATTTTAGACATTCAGAATGTTGTATGTACATAAAAGGTTAAAAATGGGCATACAGAGATGTTAGGTGGTTCCCTAAAGAGGGCTTGAGTTCAAGCAACTCATTGCCTACAACAGTGGTTTTCCTACTCGGGTATATTATTATACGCTGACTTAAGTGTCGTATGGCGTATCAAATTCAGAAACTCCAACCCTTGCGGCATACTCGGGTTGGAGGCTTCCCCGCCGAGTCAATGGAAGATTCCATATCGCCCGTGAAATATCAGACTTGTAGGGGATACCACCTAACTCAGAAGTAATACACAAATCAAAATTTGAAAGTTACAGATAGGTTATATGTTTTCAGAAAGTGCCCATGTATTTTCAGAAGCTATTTTATATGTGATGTGTTGATGAAAATTGCTCTCATCTATTATATATATGTTCAAATTCTTTATTTTGGATTTCTTTGATTGCCAGTACATTTGTGCTAACCCCCCTCCTTCCAGGTTCTGAGGCTCAGCCTAGGGGTCCAGGTAAATAGTAGATATTTTAGATCGCAGATCAGATTGTGCATTGGTGAGCCTTCTATTATCCAGAAGGCCTATTATTTTCAGATTTTTATCTTTAGTCATGTTTTGGCCTACTGGGGGCCTTGTCCCAGTTTTCAGACAGTTTTGTTTAGTTCATAGTAGAGATTTCGCAGACTGAGTCAGACATTATTATTATCCAGATATATTTTGGATTTCAATTTTTCAGTATTATGATCACATTCAGACCATGTTTCCGTAATAGATTTCTATTTCCGTATTATCTTTTATTATATAAATATTGTGCATGATTACCAGATAGATAGAGGGTGTCCCGAGCCTTCACGGTTTGGGAATGATCATCACGGCCAGGGCGCCGATTTAGGTCATGACAGTGTGTGTGCAAGAGAAGTGTAATTAAGGGCGCAAATACACACCAAAACAACCCACTACATACACTAGAGGGGAGGCCCATGCTTGAAGGCCCTTTTGGTCATTTTAACTTTTAAGTCTATTGTAATATATAAGAAACATTTCTAGGGTTTCATTGACTGATTTGATGTTGTTGTCATTCTAAGCCTTAATCGTGTTGAAGGCCTTGTTGTTGTGGAGTTGGGCGTTGGAATTTGTGGTTGTTCTTGAAGAATATTATTGTCGTTCTTGGTGTTGTTATTGTGTTCTTGTTGTTCTTCACCCTTTTCATCTTTTGTTAAAACAAAAAGTGAAGATTAGATCCACAAAAGGTGAAAGACCAAGTTGTAGTACTTGTTGGTGAAAGACTTGATCACATCACTCAAAAGACTTGACAACCACTTTTCACCTACTTTCCTTGATTTAAGGACCTTGTTTCATGGATAAAGTACCAAGAAGGTCAATTCTTGTTTTGAGTTTGAAAACGAAGCTCCAAGACAAAATTTTCCTCCATTAACCAAATCCACCATTTCCAAATTGTATATTGGTCAAGACTTGGAATTGGAGAGTAAAATTTTGACAAAACCAAGGCCAATAGTGGACTACCACATCATTAAATTACTGTTCACACAACATTTTGAGTTCAAACTTTAGATTTATTAGTTTCTAATCTTTGTTTCTTAGTTGCATTTAGTTCATCCTAGAACTAATTAACAAACTAGTAAACTCCTACTAGATTGTCAATTAGTCCTTTGAATCCATTGTTCGTGTCTACGTTTCTTTTGTGCATTTGACATTTTTAAAATCATAGTACTTCTTGGTTCAAGTTCAGACATTACTTTCCTTGAGTCTTCAAACAAAGAATCCATTCCTACCAAGGAGTAGACTCACCCCTCGACTCATCACGAACTACTAGCCGACTTACAACACTTGTGGATCCAAGTGTGAGACAATCAAGTATGTGAGAGTGTGGTGAGGTTGTTTCGAACTAACTTGTGTTTTGCTTTGTAGTCTTGTTCTTTTATTTTCTTTTTTTTAGGTACAATTACAAGGGTACCCGCATCTTCAACCTCTCAGCCCATGGACAACAATGCCACCAATGTCATTTTGCCCTACCTTGACACTATGTCCCGAGACCTAGCTATGGCAAATGAAAGGTTGGATCGTATGATAGGTCAAAAGGGGAAAGTGGGCTGCCCGGACATACGTCAAGAGGAAGGCTGTAGCTCATGTGAGCCACGAGGTAAAAACGTTATTCCCTACACTCCTATGAACTTTGAATGTTGTGTTGTGGATAGTAGGAGCCAAGTAGGTGTAGTTGCGGCTTTGCCTAGGGTAGAGGTGCTTGATTCTCCTTTTTGTGATACTCTCAGTATTGTTAGGTCGCATAAGAACCAAACTCTTGTTGTAGGTACACAAGCACTAGTTGATATTTTGATGACGAAATTGATTCTCCTCGTGAGAATGATTTGTGTCCATCTAGTGCTAGCACTTATAACTTGACTAAGGTTCCAATACCAAGTGATGAGAGTATTCACACACTATTTGACCCTTGTGAAAATCAAGGTGGGCCTACGTTGGTATATGAGTTGTCAACAACTAGTGAGGTTGTGGACAATGATCAATCGGGTGGAAATAACCTTGACGTGCCTGATTGTTTAGGAAACCCGAATTGTGATTGTCTTAGTAAAAATGGTTTTGCTTTTGATGCCTTTGCTGCCCATGATAGTTTATGTCTATGTAGAGACTACTCTCTTGAAAGATAAGGTGTTGCATGCTTAGAAATTCCATCTACTTCTTCTTTATGTGTTTTCTATGTTAAACCTACTAGTGTTGTTAGACTTGAAACTAGTAAGTACATGCATAAGGAGACCATAGTTGGAGTTGACTCGTGTAACACCTTTCTTTATCATCTTTGTGCTCATGATATTTTCCATAGGGATATAGAGGGTATGCCTAATTTTGAAGACGGCACCTTAGGGGAAAGTGAGAGTGGCCGAGGCCTAAGTCCTTGGTTACTCCGCCCAATTGATCCCAGTACCATCTTAGGGTGGGAAAGGATTACTCTTGGCTTATTTTCCTTTTGTCTTGATGCTTGCCTGAGTCACCTCCTTTGTAGCATTTGTACTAATCATTTCATGATTAAAACAAAGGACCCGTGGCTATACTTTAAGTTTGTTCCACCTCGGCAAGGCATGTTGATGTGTTAGTTTTTTGCTAACCCTAACCCCTTAGTCATGAGCATGTGCGCTTATTTGTCTTCTCTTTATTTTGTAAGATACGGATTCGAGGTCGAATCCTTTTCAAGAAGGGGAGGATGATACAAGTACGACCACGAGGATGGACGTGTGAAAGTGTAATGAACCCGAGGCTTGGAGTGTGCAAGAAAAATGCAAAAGAGGGCCTAAAACACACACCAAAACCGAACCTACACTACACTCCATGACCTTCATTTTGAGGCTTTTCATTAAAGGGCCTTTTGGTCATTTTGTATTCTAGTTGTAACCTAGTATAAATAGAACATTATAGGTCATTTTTTCTTAGACATTGATGATATTTTTAAGTTGTATAACACTTTGAAAGACAAGTCTTCTCTTCTCTTTAGGAGGCAACCCGAAATTAGGGTGACACTAGTGTGGAATCACTAGTGTTGCATTCATGGCTTGAGACGTTGGTGTTTAGAGGAGGTAAAGTCCCTCTTGTATCAACGTAGGAGTTAGGTTAACCGTTATGTGTAGTGTTAAGGGTCCAAGAGTATCACATGTTCTTGGGTTCTTAAGATTATACCAACCAAGGTCTAACTATCTATCCTTTGTTCATTGTAATATTGTAACCATTTGTGTATCTTGTAATCTTCAATCCATGAGTTATTGTCTCTTGTTGTTATTGTTCTTGTCATATTGTTGTCCATCTTGTTGTGTTGTTGCGGTTTTGGTGTGGTTATACACGTTATTATCTCATCATTGTGTCGCATTCTTGGTTTTGGACTTGTTTCCAACTTGTCTCGGTTTTGTATTGTGTTGGTAAACTGTTTTTGTGGCTGTTTTGGTACAATCCATGTTGGTAGTGTATCAATTACAATACCATTTCATGAGAAGAACAAGTCACTACAGAAAATTAAACAGATACATAATGATTCAAAATAGGATACACAGTTGAACATGTCCCCTCCCACCCAAAAAATACATAGTAGTCCTTAGTGATACATCACAACATGAAGAGTTTAAACTCATTATTTGTGACTGATTGCTGTGAAATCGCTCAACACAGGGTAAAATCAATGGCTCACGAGCTTCAACCCCGCCATAACCAGCGCTGTAACCACACAAGGAGAAAGATTAGCATAGAACTAATACCTGAAGTCTTTTATAAGCAGAAGCCAGAGAGTAATTCCCGTTGCTATATGGAGTCAATGATGCATCTTCATCAATTATGCAAACAAAACCAGCAGTGTCGAACCTCCTTCCTGATACTGTCCTGTATATGTAAAGCTTCTCAATGGGGCAACTTTCTGATCTCGTATCCAGATGATCCCTCAACTACTGAGCTAGCAGCTTACGTGCTTCTAAACTTTGTCTCCAGCTTTGCAGCAGTAGCCAGGCATAGCCTCATTGCCAAAGGGGCAGTCTCTAGATCGCTGTCCCCTCCAAAAGCTAAGGAAAACATCTCTAGCACCTGCAGTCATATCCATTCCAAGTGCGTAAGCTGGATAATTATGCAACATTAAGTTATTCTATTCATGGCTGGCCAGCAAATTATTCAGAGAATTTAGTCATCATTAATCATTTAGCTATGTTATTTCAATATACAGCCTAGTTTATAGACCTGTGAGCAAGCTGGCATGGACACCACTTTTATCGCAACAAAAAAATCCTTTTTGTTTCAGATTGTCAATAGTACAGTAGCAATACCTGAATGGGCAACAACAGATTGTAACTCAAGATATTACAATTAGAGATTGTTTGGTTTCAAGTTAGAGAAGAGATTTTTTTTTCGGTAACCAATGTAAATTACCATTAACAAACAAAAAACAATTTCTTGCTCGCCAAACCTGGTATGTCATTGCTCTAGACAATGCATCTATAAGTTTTTGCGAAATTGTTGACAGTGCTTCCTCCAAAGACTATTCAGGATATGTTTGACAGTTCCAACGGGGATAAAGGTTCAAGACCATTGTTGCACTTCAGTTTGAACCCTCAATGCCCATCTTGTCTATAAGCTGTTGACACTTCATTTTACGCCAAGCCTTTGAAGACAACGGTAGGACCAGATATCTTATATGGAGGGTACCTGATACCAACCCTGTCTTCATCAATAGTTGCTCTTTGATCTTGTAATCTACTCCTGCCAAGAACAGTTTGGATTTATCCATTTTGGCTTGCAGACCTGTGACATCACTAAAATGTGTTAGTGCCTCCATCACTCTAGAAACAGAATCAATGTTTCCTTTACAAAAGATCATCCGCAAAGATCAAGCGTGTGAGTTTTAGTTTCTTGCACATAGGGTGATATTGAAAGTCGGAAAATTCTCCCTTACACTTCAATGTTCTCGACAGATACTCCATAAAAAGCACAAAAAGTAGGGGGGACATGGGATCACCTTGTCTAAGTCCCCTTTTCCCAGCAAAAAAACCATGCCCTTCTCCATTAATTTTGATTGTGAACATGGGATATGTGTCACATGTCATAATCAAATGGATGAAACTGGTTGGAAACTCATACCCCATTAGCGCCGCCTCCACAAATTCCCAGCTCACAATGTTGTAGGCCTTTCTTAGGTCGATTTTCATTAAGCATCTTGGTGTAGTTTATCTGTTAAAATGCCTGAGGATGTCGTGAAAAATCAGAACATTATGTAGAATTGATCGGCCCTAAACAAATTCAGATTGACTCTGTGACAATAGAAATGGTCTGGACACAATAGTTTGTATAGCTCTACACAAGCTGTGGAACAACGAGACCCGTTACTCACTGATAATCTAATGCACAAAGGACCGGACGGGGATGAAAAATCTGTTGCTCGGAATCATTCAACCGTGGTTAGAGCAGCATGGATATTTCACCGCGGCATCTGCTTAAATCATCCAAGAGGATTATGAGATTTGATATTTGCTCCAAGAAACCCTTTCAGTGGTTTCCAAGAAGGATGCAGTGCAACTTCCACAAGATTCAACAGGTTGTAACAATGACCATGTTTTAACATGTGATTCACAATGTGATCACTGCATCCGTGTATATGTATGTACAGATTTACTGTTCCATTGAATGATTCACAGTTGTATTGATGAAGTAGTTAGTTAGTTAGTGATTTCACTGAGTTAGTTGAAGAAGTAGTTAGGTAAGTTGTCAAGTGGTTAGTCGGTTATGCTGAGCTGTCAATGAGCTGGAGAGAAGCTCACACAGCTCAACACTCTTTCTACAAATAAGAGAAACAACAATACTATGTACATTAGAATGGATCAATAAAATTCAGTTTCCCTTTCACGTTTTCCTCCATTTATCATGAATGATCAAGCTGCATTGCTTGAATTCACAGACCATGTGAAACTCAAGGTGGGCTTCTCTTTTCAACGATATACTTTTATAAGCTTTATCAGTGATGATCTTTAAGAGAGTGTGAGGAAATTGTACTGTGTCCATTTAGTTGTCATGGTTGTTAAAAGTACTTGGTCCAAAATATTTATCATTTTAGGAAAAGAAGGTAAAATTAATTTTTATTTCCTCTTTTCATCTTTACGACTAATTATTCTTGAAAGTAAACAACACTGATTACATAACATAAAAACAAATAAATTGACTGGATGTTTATTTTAAAGAAATGAGGATAAATTAGTCAAAAGGTAATTCTTATTTATAATTTGAAAGATATATTTGCGAAAAAAAAAAGACAAATAAAAATAAATTCCAACATACATTTGTCTGACTAGTTTGTAATTATAAGAATGTGATATTTTTTGGGACGGACTAATCATTTAGAAAAAAAAAAAACTAGTAAATTTCAGATATTGAAGTATGTAACACTCATCGAAAAGACAGAAGAAGGAAAATTTATCAAATCGCACATAAAATATTGCTGGGAAATGAAGATTAAATGGTTTAATAGGTACAATAAGAATGAAAAGGAGAAAAAAGAAATAATATTTGCTATGGAGACAAACAACACTCTTTCCATAACATTGGTGGACAGAGTTACTCGATATCTATTATTGGTGAAGGGTTGTACGTATTACATGAATTTAGTCGGGGTGCACGAAAGCTAGCCCAAACACCACAATTATCAAAAATAATATTCTTCATTTTGACAAAAAAAAGAAAAAACCTCCTATTTGTCCTAGCCTTCGTGGGCAGAGTTACCTGATATTTGCTGTTAATTGTGAGAGGTGGTAGGTATCCATGAATTTTAGTGGAGGTGCGCAAAAGCCGACCGAATACCACGGTTATCAAAAGTAATATTGTTTGTGAAGACAAGAAGAAAACACTCTTTTCATGTGTCCTAGTATTGGCGGACATAGTCTACACGACATCTAGTCACATGATATCTGATGTTGATGAGAGGTTGCAAGTATTTCGTGTACTTAATCAAAGTGCGAGAAAATTGGCTCAAACACCACCACAATTTACAGGTCACATATATATTGTCATTATATAAGAAATTGACGTGTAAACAATTGATTAAGTCTAAGTCAATGATTTGTATTTTTAATATTATTGTTTAATTTATTGCTTTTAATTTTGTTGGTGGTGACCTTTCATGTTCATCTTTTGAATAAATAAACAATCTGCCCATGTGAATGTTTATCTCAACAGCTCCAACTAATCATGTAGCATTCACACAAAGCAGCAGAATTAACAATTGAATAAAAAGACTATCATGATATTGATTATTAAAACAGCCGGGGTGTTTCAAGTACCCCTCAAACTATTGGTATTTTTCAAATTACTAAATATTCCTAAATTTTATGGTCAAACACAACACCCAAAAAATAAAGTAAAGCATTTAGTAACCCTAAACTATGACCTAATTTGCTATGACACTCTCCAATTTCATGTGAATCCTATTATTCTTTTTAGCTGATGTGGCATCTTTTGTCAATCTTCTTAGCTGACATGACACCTTAACGTGCGCTTTATTTTATGTAATAAAGGCTCTACGTCAGCCTAAAAGGGTGATAAAAATATGCTAAAATTGAGTTCAGGGTAATAGAACCCTGCAAAGTTGAAATATGTCGTAGCAACTTTTGTCATAGTTTGAAATGATACTGGATGGTTATCTCAAAAAGTATAGTATATACTGCAGATTATTGTTCCCACTTGAGAGTAGGATTAATGGCAGACACGTGAAGTGATGTTGGGCGTATTTACACGCTTAAGAACCATAATTTAACCATATTTTAGCTAAGTTTTGAGAACAAAATATATAATTCCTGCACTTTTAGTCTATTTTCCTTTAAATGAGCTGACCTACGTGATTAGCATGTTTTTCAGGTATTAATGATGAAGATTTCAGCACTTTATGGACTTATGAGCAGCAAAGGAAAACTCCACATTAGAGGGAAGGCAGCTTTTGGACTGAAAGTGATGCATGGAAACTTTTTCCCGGAAAAACCCAGTATTTTTAACGACTTAAGGATGCAGTAGCAACTTAGTTAGAGAAGGATACTATAAAAACCTTATTGCTGAATTTTTCAGCATCATTATCATTCACTCATTATTCAATTTCGGATTTTGTAAGAGGTTTTAGAACAGAAAACACCGCTCTTGTGAGCAACGGATAGGGGAAAAATGTCAATCTCCTATTGACGCCAAAATCACTTCCATCGCCAAGTTTATTCTAGGTTTTGGTAAGATGATTATGTCTATTGTGATTTCCGTTGTAATCATGAGTAGCTAAACTTCTCTGTTAGGGTTATGAAAACCTTGTGAGATACTATCTATTACTATGAGTTTGTGAATTCTTGATGTGTATGCTACTTATATCATTACTCTCTTCGTTTTAATTTAATTCTCATGGTTGCAAACATAGAGAACATGCCATTATAGCATTAACTTGTTCGAGAGAAAAGTTACATGTTTAGAAAAGAGAGTGTGACAAGGAAATAGGGCTACCAACCCCTATTTACACGTTAATGCCTTAACCGGATTAATTTCTTGGAGAGTTCGTACCATTAGTTATACGCTTTAGGCTCGAGAGAGTTAAAGTAAAATAATCCTTGATGGTTGAGAAACACTAGGATTTACCATTAGAATATGAATCTCTATAAGTGCATGCATGTCTAAATTCAACATTACTCAAAGTTAATAAATACGTAGAACTCACAAGGTGGACATAACCCTAACTTATCACTCTCTGTTATTAAATCTTACTAAACAAATCATTCATTCGTTACTTTGTAATCATTAGTTCACGAATAATCAAATGCCCCCTTTTCCGTAGAATTTTCGACCAACAGTCTACTAATAATTGCAACACTTAGTGACCAAATATTCCCTGTGGGATTCAACACCCAACCCAGTTGGGTTCTATATTTGACATCGACCGCTTACACTCTTACGAGAGATGTAGTTTGGGTGTTATCAAATTTTGGTGTCGTTGCCAGGGAATACTGTTGTCAACTAAGTTTGTGATGGTTATTAGACCCTTTGGTCAAATATTCTCATATTTTACTTTTAGTTGTTGTTTTTGTTTTATTCAGGTTTGTGTGAGTGCATGCCAAATACTCGAAGATCAGGTCAATCACTATTACCTATCAATCCTGAACCACATCTTATTGGCAGAATGGATGCACAACGTGACATTGAAATAAGTGTTGCTCAAAAGGAGCAGGCTAGATTAGCTGCATTGGCAGCTGCTTAAGTGCACCAACAGAACATTGATAACCCAGGTCGTGCAACAAATCCCGATGATGAGGACCTGGGTGATGATGAGTTACTGAATCCTAGGCGTACTAATAAGGCGGCAACACCTATGCATAGGAGAGATCATCAAGATATAATAAGGCCTGACCGCCGAGCTATGCAGGTTCCTTTTGATGATGATGACGACGATCTGGATGGAGCTGGTGCCACAGGGGTTATTATTCCTCCGCCCTTGGCACCTGGAGCCAAGTTCAATATCACTAGCACCATGATTTAGCTATTGTAGCTCAAGGGGTTATTTGGTGGACTTGCAGGCGATGATCCGAATATGTATCTGATTAATTTTATCTCAACATGTAAGGCGTTTGACAATCCAGGGGTTGGACAGAATATGATCCGGTTGCGCTTATTTCCATTGTCTCTATCTGGAGAGGCAACTCTATGTTTGAACGGGCTAACTCCTGACTCTATTACTAATTGGAGGCAACTGAAAGACTCTTTCCTAGAAAGATTCTTTCCGCCATCCAAGAGAGCCCAATTAAGAGATGAGATAAGAAATTTTTGACAGCTTCCAACTGAAGCCCTCCACGAAACATGGGAGAGGTTCAAAATAAAGCTTATGTGGTGCCCAAATCAGTAGATGATCAATATCCACTTGATGGAAATATTATAAAGGGCTTTGAACTCAGTGACAAAGCCAGTGGTTGATAATATTGCAGGTGGTTCATTCATGGACCTTACTTTCATTGAGGCAAGTGATATGCTAGATCATATGACAAAGCAGAGTAGAGCTTGGCATACCAGGGATTATGAGGTAGCAAGCTCTACTATATCTATTGGCATGACTGCAGAACAGAGACGAAGACAAGAGGAACGTGACCAGGATATGGCCCACATGAAAACGCAAATAGATCTTCTTACCAAGCATTTATTATCAGGGAAGATCGAAAAGGTTAAGGCCATTGTATCACAGAGAAGAAATGAATCCGATTCTGAGGAGGAGGTGAACTACTTGAATAATCAGGGGGTTTCCGAGGCAATGCCCAAGGAACCCAAGGTCGGAACTTTTATAATAAATCAGGATACAAGGACCGTGATCAAGGTAGTTGGAAGAATAAGACTGACAGGAGTGGTTTGTGTGTTCCTCCTGGAAATTGTGAGGCTGTGGCGTCTTGCTCTTGAAAGATGTCCATGGAAGATATGATGGCTAAGCTGTTGAATGGAGTAGAGGCAACCAACATGGGCGTAACCGAGGTAAAAAATGATTTGTCATCAATTAATCAATTGGTTGATTCACATTCTACTGCAATAAAACAGCTGAGCAACAATTGAGTCAACTATCAGTGGCATTCAATCAAAGAAAAGTTGGCACCCTACCTAGCGATACTGTGCAAAACCCAAGGAACGACGAATCATGTATGACTATTACTACCAGGAGTGGTAAAGTATTGGAAAATCCATCCAAAGGCAATCAGGTGGTTGATGATATAGCAGATAATGTTATTGATGCAGAGTGTGAAGATGCCATAGAAGTTGAAGAGAGTGTTCATGACGTTACCCCTAGACGTCTGCAGCCTAAAAAGATCAATAATCGAAAGCAAGATAAAAAGGAAGTGGTGGAGAAAACTATTCCCCTTCCACCACCACCTTTTCCTCAGAGACTAAAGAAGAAAGCTGATGACACCAGGTTTAGTAAATTCATGACTATGTTGAAGCAGCTGACTATTAATGTTCCTTTGGTGGAGGCGCTAGAGCAAATGCCTGGATATGCTAAATTCATGAAGGTTCTTTTGAAAAAGAAAAGGTCAGCAAGTTATTAACTGGAAGATGATGTTCATCAATGCAGTGTGATTGCCACGAGATCTTTATTACAGAAGAAGGCAGATCCTGGTGCTTTCACTATTCCTTGCACGGTGGGATCTATGGATTTTGTTAAGGCATTGTGCGATTTGGGAGATAGCATCAATTTGATGCCGCTATCTATTTTCATAAAGTTAGGGTTGGGTGATCCTACACCAACCAACAGGCGGCTCATGATGGCAGATAGGTCGGTAAAACGACCTGTTGGTATCTTATATGATGTATTGGTGAAGGTTTCCACCTTCATTTTTCCTGCATACTTTGTTATTTTGGATTGCGAGGTAGATTCTGAAGTTTCCATAATCTTGGGGCGTCCTTTCCTTACAACAGGAAGTGTGCTTATTGATTGAAGAGCTGATGATCTTTTATTTTGGATGAATGACGAAGTGGTTCGTTTTGATGTATGCAAATCAATGAAGCAGCCTAAAGATATGAATGTGTTCTCTATAGCTGATGTTTATTATGATGATGAGAAAGAATTATCTGTAGAGAAGCAGCTTATTGTTGATCCATTGGTCGCTGTGCTTATGAATTTTGAGCGTGAGGGTTTTGAAGAGTATGAAGAAACTATTTGTGCTCTAACAGGAATAGGCTCCTATTCTCATGGTCCTAAGAAGCTGGATCTGGATCTTAAGAATCGACCTTCACCAACAGTGAAGACTTCCATTGAAGATCCACCAGTGCTAGAATTGAAAGAGCTCCCCAGTCATCTAAGGTATGCGTTCTTGGGAAGTAGAAATACACTTCCGATGAGTGTTGCGGCTGATTTAGGTAAACAACAAGTAGAGGCTCTCATCTCTGTTCTGAAGAGGTACAAGAGAGCCATTGATTGAACTATTGATGATATAATTGGTATCCCTCCTGGGATATGTATACACAAGATTCATCTCAAAGAAGATTGTGTACCTACAATTAAGCATCAGCATCGTCTGAATCATTCAGAAAATGATGCACCATATATCTCGATAAAGTCTAAGTAATCGAGATAACTATGTCGTGCCGCGACAATAAATCAAGCTCTACATGGGAGGAAACCCATCGTTTTTAATTGTTTTGTTTTCCTAGGAGTTTGTTTTGTTAAATAAAAATCCAAAAAGAAGAGTTGATCCACGACCAAAACTAAGGCGATTGGTGGGAGGCAACCCATCTTTCTAATCATTTTTGTTGTTTTTGAGTAAGTGTAGGTGCAAGACGTATAAAGGAGGAGATTGGTCCCAAATTTTTAGTTGAAAGTGAGTCATGCTAAAGGTGGTAAGTTAGGAATGATGGAGCTTAAGGCTATAGGCTAGGCATTGCTTATGCAAATCTAGGCAATGAACAAGGCAATGCCTATGCAAATCTAGGCAACGGACAAGGCAAAGCCTATGCTATGGCCTATGTTCACTGCCTCACATAGGCAATGGACAAGGCAAGGCCTATGCAAATCTAGGCAATGGACAAGTCAAGGCCTATGCAAATCTAGGCAACGGACAAGGCAAGGCCTATGCTATAGCCTATGTTCACTGCCTCACATAGGCAATGGACAAGGAAAGGCCTATGCAAATCTAGGCAACGGACAAGTCAAGGCCTATGCAAATTTAGGCAATGGACAAGGCAAGACCTATGCTAATCTAGGCAATGGACAAGGCAAGGCCTAGACCATTGCCTATGCTCACTGTTTCAACAAGGCAAAAGCATTAGGCGCCGCCTATTTATGCATTTTTGTCTCCTAACCCGATTTTACATAGATAAAACCTGACCCATGGCTTAGTCTATGAATAGAACTTCAACCTTAGAACAAAATGCAATTGTTTTCTCAATATAGGCGCCGCCCAAGTTTCCAAATTCTCTTAAAGTTTTTCTCGTTGCTCATCTATTCTTGCAAACTCATCTTCCCGAACCACCACCAAGTAAGTTATTCTTTTATATTCCGTAGTGGTTGAAATGCTACGTTTATATTGATTTATTAGATTTTGAAGTGGTGTTTGGTGATAAAGAATATGGTTGGTTTGGTATGATGAATCTCGTCGCGTGAGAGGATAAGTGTGGGCGTTCTTGACTTTGTTCCAACTTGTATTTGATTGTTATACATTGTCATATTTTTATGGAATCAAAATTGTGAAGTTAATGCGTAATCTTGAAAGTTGAAAGCTTGAATATTTGAATGACTCGTTCATCGAGATACCGATTATGATTGACCACAAGCATAAGATGGTGTGATTATGCCTATGCAATAACGTGTTTCTATTTGTGGTACGATCCTTATGTGTTAGTCTTGTTCAAAAAGTGCATTCATCCAAACATGAAAGTATAGACAAGATTACATGAAATAGAATTGGAAAGGATAGTTAAGATGACATGAACGTATGACTGTGCTGAACATGTTGTTGGAACATATCGCCTAAATGTATGTCGATGAAGTCTGAGTAATCGACATCATTCACGTAAGTAGTATGTGCCAACAAATTAAGTGTGGGGTGGCGTCACTACTGTTTGTTTTTCGATTGAATCTTTCGAGATGAAGCTAACATGACTTTATTTTAATCTCAGGTAGAATGGCACCAAAAGGACGACAAGGAAAAGAAAAAGTGTCTACCTCGCAGAAAGGTCAGAAAAGGGGCAGAAAAGATCAAGCTGAGTCCTCCTCATTACAAATACCTCGACGCACTTTTGGGGATCAAGTGGGGTACATTTTGAGGAAACTCTGATGACGACGACTCTGATGATGATTCCGATGCAGGCGGTATGACCCCAGACATAGAGGAGGAGTCCGACTAATCAGGTTTTCCTTATTTGATTTCCACTGAGGACAGTGTGTCCCGTCTAAGTGTGGGGTGCTGGTATTTGTATGATGTATTGTACTTCTTTTCCTACATTTATTCTTGTTTGTTTGAATTAGTCGTATTTAGTTAGTTAAATTCTAGATTTTTTTTAGATTTTGCATGAAATTGTTCTGATAGGCAGCATGGTATTATGACAAGAGTTTGTGCTAAATCATTGCTATTGAGACATATAGGCTCTAAGTGTGACTCACTGTGTGATATTTGTGTGGTTTAATTAATTCATCTGTGGGGTCAAGAGTCTATACTGCTCCTAATAAAGTTGACCATGTGCCTTGTGTGTGTGAGGTTATAGTATATTCTGTGTTGTGACTGATGCTAGAACTTGCATGGTGTGTGTGTAAAGCGAAATAAAGAGTGTGAGTTTAGGAGATGATTTAGGCATTTCTTTGGCAGCCTGTAATTTTTTACCTTCTTTTTACCCTTGTGCATTATCCTAGTGAACCCCCTTTGAGCCTTTAGCTATTTTCGTTGACAGCCTCATATGTCGCCTAATCCATTTTTTTCAAGACCATAATTTGATCCAAATTCCTAAGCGCTTTAAATTGTAGAGTCATGTGATAAAATAAGAGTAAATTGGGTGAGAGTGATGCCTCAGAATGTATTGGTACTTGAAATTATTGTGAATAAGAGTGGCTATCACAGAGGTGTTTTATTAAAAAAAAACAAGAAGAAAAAAATAAAATAAATAAATAAAAAAAGAAAAAAAAACAGAAATTGAAAAATAAAAAGATAGTTGTATTTATAATTGAATAACAAAATAGGTGAAAAGGGGTGGTAGATGAAAGGAAAGTAGAGGGGTTGTTTAAAAGAGAGTGTTAATGACATAACGTAGTGTATTAAAGCACTTAGGGAACATAGTCACTATTTTTGGCCAAAATAGTCCTACCTGTCCCTTAGCCTACATTACAACCTGTAAAGACCTATTTGATCCTAAGCTTAGCATTCTGATATTAGTGGAGCATTACATTAAGGGCAAGCCTATGGTCATCAGTTGCAACATAAGAACTTTGTGAGAGTGAGAGCAAGGAGAATCTTGTACCCATGTTTCGAAAAATGCAAAACCTGTGAGTGATTATGGGTGATATCTTGTGTGAGACACACATGGTTGATGAGTTTTGGGTAGTTTTGTATGATTCTTTGTGCCTTAACTTGTGGATACGAATTAACCATCATCACGAGTCTATGTTGGAGGTTGAATTGTTCTAGTAGTGATCAAGAAAACTACTCTTTGTTAATAATTGTCGTGCATGTCTTGTTGAACATTTTGTGTTGCTATTGTGAAATTCTAGTTAGGTGTTTTCATGGATGTGATATTTTGTTCGAGGACGAACAAAGCTTTAAGTGTGGGGTAGTGATGTTGGGCGTATTTATACGCTTAAGAACCATAATTTAACCATATTTTAGCTAAATTTTGTGGACAAAATATATAATTCCTGCACTTTTAGTCTATTTTCCTTTAAATGAGCTGACCTACGTTATTAACATGTTTTTCAGGTATTAATGATAAAGATTTCAGCACTTTATGGACTTATGTGCAGCAAAGGAAAACTTCACATTAGAGGGAAGGCTGCTTTTGGACTGAAAGTGATGCATTGGAACTTTTTCCCGGAAAAACCCAGTATTTTTAACGACTTAAGGATGCAGTAGCAACTTAGTTAGAGAAGGATACTATAAAAACCTTATTGCTGAATTTTTCAGCATCATTATCATTCACTCATTATTCAATTTCGAATTTTGTAAGAGGTTTTAGAACAGAAAACACCGCTCTTGAGAACAACGGATAGGGGAAAAACGTCAATCTCCTATTGACGCCAAAATCACTTCCATCGCCAAGTTTATTCTAGGTTTTGGTAAGATGATTATGTTTATTGTGATTTCCATTGTAATCATGAGTAGCTAAACTTCTCTGTTAGTGTCACGACCCGAGCCTAGGCCCTAGCCGTGACGAGCATCCCAAACCATGAAGGCCCAGAACACCTATTCTCTGACTGCTTATCATGAACAACATTCATAATCATAATAAAATGCGGAATTGAAACTGAGTACGGAAAACATGGTCAAGTTCTGCAATATTTCTGAATAATACTATGTGACATCAGTCTGCGAAATCTCTACTAAGAACATAAACATTTGTCTGAAAAGAAACTGGGACAAGGCCCCCAGTAGACCAAAACATAATAAATAAGATAATGTCTGACATAATTAGGCCTTCCGGATAATAGAAGGCTCACCACTGTGAGATCACGTTTGCAAGCCCAAGAATGTCTACTGGGTAACTGGACCCCTAGACTGTGCTTCAAAACCTGGAAGGAGGGGGGGGGGGGGGGGGGGGGGTCAGCACAAAAGTACTGGTACGCGAAGCACTCCAAAAATAGTATAATGGAACATACATACATATATATAAGTGAAAGCAATTTTCATCAAGACATCCTGTATAAAACTGTTTCTGAAAAATACATGGGCACTTTCTGAAAACATGCAACCTGTCTATTCATTTCAAATCATGATCTGTGTTTTACTTCTGAGTTAGGTGGTGTTCCCCTACAAGTCTGAATATTCCACGGGCTGTATGGAATCCGCCATTGACTCGGCGTGGAAGCCCCCAATCCGAGTGTGCCGCAAGGGTTGGAGTGTCTGAGTCTGATACGCCACAGGACATTTAAGTCAGCGCACAATAATATACCCGGGTCGGCAAACCACGGTTTTAGGCAAAGAGTTGTCTGAACTCAAGCCCTCTTCGGGGGACCACCTAACATCTCTGTATGCCCATTTTTAACCTTTTCTGTACATGCAACATTTTGAATGTCTAAAATCATGAAAGTCTGATATAAGTTTGATTTCTGAACTAGTCTAAAAAGTCTGTTAGTCTGAGTCTGATATGGCATTTATCTGAGTTGGTATCGTCATACCAAGACCTGCAGGTTCTATTTCTGAGCCATAATGCATTAAGCATGATCTTTCATAAAAGTATAGTTTCAGACCACCCAAACATGTAATTTGCATAAAAGAGTTCATGTTCCGAAACTCAAGTCAAAACCATGCAAAAACTTTCATCAAACATATGGTGGTCATGTGCTTTTGGCAAAATTATGCAGTCTTTCATTATATGCATATTCAACATTTACAACCCTCTCATTCATGTTCAAAATCGTATTCGAAACATAGCAAATCCAAAGCATTTCATATCATGATTTTTCAAGACTTATTTCAAAACAATCTATATCATATGAAACATGGGAAAATTACATCAAGAGAGGAATTTCATGTAAATCATGCTCTGAATTCATATATGTATGAAAACTGTCAAATCGCTTTGGAGATGGTCAAAAGACCAAAACAATGATGTTAAAACATCTTATACATAGATATATATACATAATTTAAAAACCCCATTCTAAAACATGATTTTTTTTGCTATGCCCATGAGAATTTAGGAAAAACCCCGCGTACCTTGTTCTCCACGAATTTTGGGTGTTTATCAAAGCCTACGTCGAGAGGATTCCAGATCTGAAATTATCTTCCAAAACCAATAGTTGAATCTTGAGTTATTTGAGATTTTGTTTGAGAGAAAATTAGAGAAAATGGGTATATTTTGCTGAATTTGGAGCTGAATCAGATGTTATAGACGAATTAGGGGTGAGGTGAAATGACTAAAATGCCCCTAAGAAAACAAGAAAAGTCGAAACTATCCCTCAGTTGACAAACTGACAGGCTGAAGTAAAACGGGTATATCTCCTTACTCAGATGTTGGATTTGGATGAAACCGGTTTCATTGGAAAGAGGACTCAAAGATATTTCGTTTGATATATTATAACTTACACAGTTCATTATATGCAGGGAGTTATGATCGTTTGAAGTTGACCCTGAAATGCTGAAAAAAAAAAAACTGGGCAATAGGCTATGCGTTTTGCTACTGTTTTGATATCCAAACGCAGCCTTATACATTCCGAAAAATTCCAAAACTTATCCGAGATGTACTATGAGATTGCCCGATCGTAACGCAACTTGAAAATCTAAAAATGAAGGTCGGAAAGGTCGAGAAGTTGTATCCCGAAGGTTGCCAGCTAAAATGATTCTAAATTACACTTAGAAAAATTTTCAAGTTTTTAAGTCTAAGAGCACTCTATTAAAGACTAGTCCATGCATGACTTTTACGGGGTGTTACAGTTAGGGTTATGAAAACCTTGTGAGATACTATCTATTACTATGAGTTTGTGAATTCTTGATGTGTATGCTACTTATATCATTACTCTCTTCGTTTTAATTTAATTCTCATGATTGCAAACATAGAGAACATGCCATTATAGCATTAACTTGTTCGAGAGAAAATTTACATGTTTGGAAAAGAGAGTGTGACAAGGAAATAGGGATACCAACCCCTGTTTACACGTTAATGCCTTAACCGGATTAATTTCTTGGAGAGTTCGTACCATTAGTTATACGCTTTAGGCTCGAGAGAGTTAAAGTAAAATAATCTTTGATGGTTGAAAAACACTAGGATTTAACATTAGAATACGAATCTCTATAAGTGCATGCACGTCTAAATTCCGCATTACTCATAGTTAATAGATACGTAGAACTCCCAAGGTGGACATAACCCTAACTTATCATTCTCTGTTATTAAATCTTACTAAACAAATCATTCATTCGTTACTTTGTAATCATTAGTTCACGCATAATCAAATCCCCCTTTTCCGTAGAATTTTCGACCAACAGTCTACTAATAATTGCAACACTTAGTGATCAAGTATTTCCTATGGGATTCGACACCCAACCCAGTTGGGTTCTATATTTGACATCGACCGCTTACACTCTTACAAGAGCTGTAGTTTGAGCGTTATCAAATTGTGAAGCCATTGCTTTATGCTTTTTCTTTATAGCCTTTATTGGAAATATTATGCATCATTTTCTAGATAACATCAATCTTTTGTTCTCTATCTTCTAATTTTCAGATTTTCATTTTTCAAGCTATTAATTTTCAGGAGAGTACCCAAACTTATAGAGGAACAAAGCAACTATATCAGAATTTTCATCAAGTGATAAGGTTAGTACCTATTAAACATAGTTTGTTTAGTTTTGGTATTGAGATTTGTAGAAAAATTTGAGAAAGTAAATGCAGAATACTATTTATTTATTTATATCTATACATATTTTGCTGCTTTATTATCCTGATAAACTTTTTATCTATGTTTTATACATCAAGAATTTGGAAGAAAAAAACTTGAAAGACACTTTTATCTTCTATGAAATTAACTTTATGCTTCTTTCTTTTTTCATCTAATGAAATTTTTATCTACTATTTTAAACATCAGATCCGGAGAATTTGACTAGTGAAACTTGAAAGACACTTAAGTCATGGAAAAACAAGGAGAAATAGAGAAAGGGAAAGCAAACAATTTTGAGGTATGTAATGATCATTGAACTTTACTTACGTTTGTATCCGTTAATTAGTTACTTATGCAAACTAATTTTGACTCACTAATATCAATGAACTTTACTTGTATCAGTATAGTCACAAAATTAAACTTTTGTCCTATTTAAGTCATTGAACTATGTGCTAAATATCCTAAAATTACAATTTACTGAAAGGTCAAATTTTTGTTCAGATTATTGTAAGATGAAGATTAGATGTATATAAGTTTTGAAAGTAGAGGGGGTAATTCTGGCCAATTTTCCTTTAATTAAATCCATGTGGCTTTGGTTTTACGAAAAAAAAAATAGAAAAATAATTTTAACATCTACTATTTCACTTCCATTTGTCAAAAAGGGTATATTGGAGTCATTGGTGTTACGCCACTGGTATATTTGGTCCTAGTCTTATAGTATATTTGGACCTTTTCCCATCATTT
The DNA here is from genome assembly GCA_030864225.1 of Capsicum baccatum var. pendulum. Classification (NCBI taxonomy): domain Eukaryota; kingdom Viridiplantae; phylum Streptophyta; class Magnoliopsida; order Solanales; family Solanaceae; genus Capsicum; species Capsicum baccatum. The sequence continues at coordinate 235,249,822 of CM061555.1, read as the reverse complement.
TGATTTGTGTTATTTGAATTTTTTTGGTAGAAGATAAAGCATGTAACAAGTATCCTATAATTTTGGATGAAGTATTAGGTCAGATAGATAACATCAAATTCATACAAAATACATGTGCATGTGTTGGTTGCCTGTATAGAGTAAATATTGCATGGTATATATGTTCGCTATGAAAATTTTGATATAATATTTGGTCATTTTGCAGGTGTCATTTTCTGCTCTTCGCAAGGACGTTGTCAACGTTCTGGATTTCATCGAGATGTTAAAGAATGAAGAAGATCAAAATGTTGTTGACATGTATCTAACTGAAAGGCTTAAGCTTGAGCTGACATTAATTTGTACTTACGTCCATCTTTCTTATTCCGATTTGGGTTTGAAGTTGTAATGACTGCACAAAGACGAAGGATTGAAGTACTGCTTCGATCGATTTTGTATGATGGGGACTCCAGTACAGGATTTAAGTCCGACATGCATCATGTCCTTCCTCGCTTCGTGGAAAATATTGATGACAGTATCAGATCGTGTCATCATTCTACGTCAAGTACCACCATGACGGAGGAGCAGTTGAACTTCCTCCTCGTGAATCTCCATCATCTATCCAAGCATCAGTATCTCGAAGAACATATGCCTTCATTAGTGACTCAACATGAGATTCTTCAGAATGTTTGTGGCAATGTCAGAGATTTCCATGGGTTGATACTGAATGGTTGCATTGAGCATGATAATGTTGAACATGTCTTACCTCAGTTTCAACGTATGGCTGAGAGAGCTGGACTCTTCCTCTGGGATGAACTAATTCTAGAACACTCTAGTGTCTTCAAGATAGCTCATCTACTCATGAAGATTTTCCCAATTGAACTCGAGGTTATGAAAGTATGCTTTACAAATTTGAAAGCATCAACTTCAGCGGAAGTTGGACGGTTCATTAAGCAGCTCCTGGAAGCCTGTCCAGACATTCTTAGTGAATATCTGATTCATCTACAAGAGCACATGGTAACTGTTACTACCCCTAGCACTTCAGGGGCTCGAAACATTCATGTCATGATAGAGTTCCAATTAATTGTTGCTGAAACTTTTTAATCAAGTAACTGGCTCAGATTTGAAGTTCAGTGATGATATTGACGTTGCTGATAAGCTTCGGAAACAACTGTATGGAAAGAGGTACCTAATTGTGTTAGATGATGTGTGGGATACTACTACATGGGATGAGTTGACCAGACCTTTTCCTAACGTTGAGAAAGGAAGTAGAATTATATTGACGACTCGAGAAAAGAAAGTGGCTTTTCATGGAAAGTGCAACACTGATCCTCTTAACCTTCGATTGCTAAGACCTGAAGAAAGTTGGGAGTTATTAGAGAAAAGGGCATTTGGGAATGAGAGTTGCCCCGATGAACTATTGGATGTTGGAAAAGAAATTGTCCAAAATTGTAAGGGACTTCCTTTGGTGGTTGATCTGATTGCTGGAGTCATTGCAGTGAGGGAAAAGAAAAAGTCTGTTTGGCTTGAAGTTCGAAATGATTTGAGTTCCTTTATCTTTAACAGTGAAGTTAATGTGATGGTCATAGAATTAAGTTATGACCATTTATCTCATCACCTGAAGACATGCTTAATTTACCTTGCATGTTTTCGAAAGGACACTGTAGTGGAGAGAGTTGCATTGAAAATGTATTGGCGTGCTGAAGGGCTTGTTCAACAGACGGGGATGAAGAGTTTGGAAGAAGTGATGGAAATTTACTTGGATAATTTAATTTCCAGTAGCTTGGTAATTGCTTTCAATGAGATAGGTGATAACCCGACTTGCCAGCTACATTATCTTGTGCACGATTTTTGTTTGATAAAATCAAGAGAGGAAAAGTTTTTTGGCAGGATAAGTTCAGGTGATCTATCTTCTTCTTCAGATTTGATGCCATGCCTAGTGACCATTGTTTATAATAAGGAGCACTTCGGGCCTAACAATTTCGTCCTGCTCGATTCAAAAATGGAAAGGCATTCTGGTAAGCACCTCTATTCTTTGGCGATAACCAGAGACAAGATGGAAGATCATCTTCCTGATGCATGTCACCTAAGAGATGTCAGTCTTCTTAGAGTATAGGAACTGATTCCCTCTTTTATGATGGTGAAAAAATCTTTGCTGCATGAAATATGCATGTTGAATCATTTGAGTTAAATCTTTGCCTTCGTCTTTCTCAAACCTCTGGAATCTAGAAACCCTGTTGGTGACTAACAAAGGATCAACCTTGGTGTTATTACCGAGAATTTGGGATCTTGTAAAGTTGCGAGTGTTGTTCACTAATGCTTGTTCTTTCTATTATATGGATATGTATGAACCAATACTGATAGCATAGGATTCAAAGTTAGAGAAATTGAGAGTATTAGAGACCCTCGTGCTTTCCTATTCGAAAGAAATAGAGGATATTTTCAAAAGATTTCCCAATCTTCAAAGGCTTGTATTTGATCTCAAGGAATCATGGGATTACTCAAAAGAGCGCTATTGGTTCCCGAAATTGGACCACTTAACTAAACTAGATTACCTTAGAGCAAATTTTGAAAGTTCAAATGCAAATGACAATTGGCCCTCTTTAGCGACAAATTGGTTGTAGGATTTTCACTTCCCTTCCAATTTGAAAACATTGGTGTTGTATGACTTTCCTTTGGCATCAGATTAAATATCAACAATAGAGAGACTACCCAACCTTGAAGAGTTGTTCCTTAGGAGAACAATGGGGGAGGAATGGAACCTGAGGGAGGAAGGCACCTTTGAGAATCTGAAATGTTTGTATTTGGAAGAAGTGACTCTTGCTAAGTGGGAGTTTGGAGAGGAATCCTTTCCCATGCTTGAGAAATTAGTATTGTTGAGATGTCATATGCTTGAGGAGATTCCGCTTAATTTTGGGGATATTGGTTCATTAAAAATTATCAAACTTGTAGGGAGGCCTCAACTTGAGTATTCAGCTCTGGAGATTGAACAATATGTTGAAGATATCACGGGAGAAGACAAGCTTCAAATCCTTGGCCCGGATAATATCCCGTTATATATGACAGGTTCTTCTCTACTATTTTGCTGCTTATTGATGAATTCTCAACTGAACTATTTGTGAACTTTAAGTAGAAATGAGTAGATGGTGTTTGACCTTGATCAATATCTTGAAAATGACAATTTATGCATGTTTTATACATCAGATCCTGAGAAGTTGAAAGGAAGGGAAGGAGAAGTTAATTTGGTAGAATGAAGAAAACGAAGGAGAAATAAAGGAAGAGGAAACAAACATTTCATCGGTACTTCATACAATAGTCATCCATATTCAATGAAATACATACTTTTAATGAAACTAGTAATGTACCCACGCAATGCGCGGACAAAAGAAATTAATCATTAAAAATATTATGCATTGATAAAATGTCACGACCCGAGCCTAGGCCCTAGCCGTGACGAGTATCCCGAACCATGAAGGCCCGGAACACCCATTCTCTGTCTGGTTATCATGCACAACATTCATAATCATAATAAAATGCGGAATTGAAACTGAGTACGGAAAACATGGTCAAGATCTGCAACATTTCTGAATAATACAACTGACATCAGTCTGCGAAATCTCTACTAAGAACATAAACATTTGTCTGAAAAGAAACTGGGACAAGGCCCCCAGTAGACCAAAACATAATAAATAAGATAATGTCTGTCATAATTAGGCCTTTCGAATAATAGAAGGCTCACCACTGTGAGATCAATTCTGCAAGCCCGAGAATGTCTACTGAGTAGCTAGACCCTTAGACTGTGCCTCAAAACCTGGAAGGAGGGGGGAGGGGGTCAGCACAAAAGTACTGGCACGCGAAGCAATCCAAAAATAGTATAATGGAACATATATATATATATATATATATATATATATATATATATATATATATATATTAAGTGAAAGCAATTTTTCATCAAGACATCATGTATAAAACTGTTTCTGAAAAATACATGGGCACTTTCTGAAAACATGTAACGTGTCTGTTCATTTCAAATCATGATCTGTGTTTTACTTCTGAGTTAGGTAGTATTCCCCTACAAGTCTGATATTCCACGGGCTGTATGGAATCCGCCATTGACTCAGCTTGGGAAGCCCCCAACCCAAGTATGCCGCAAGGGTTGGAGTGTCTGAGTCTGATACGCCACAGGACATTTAAGTCAGCGCATAATAGTATACCCGGGTCGGCAAACCACGGTTTTAGGCAATGAGTCGCTTGAACTCAATCCCTCTTCGGGGAACCACCTAACATCTCTGTATGCCCATTTTTAACCTTTTCTGTACATGCAACATTCTGAATGTCTAAAATCATGAAAGTCTGAAATGTCTGTTAGTCTGAGTCTGATATGGCATTAGTCTGAATTGGTATCGTCATACCAAGACATTGCAAGTCATGATTTTTCTGAGCCATAATGTATTAAGCAAGAGCTTTCATTCAAAACATAGTTTAGACCACCAAAACATGTAACTGATGTAAAGGATTTCATATTCCGAAACTTAAAGTTCAATTCATGCAGAAATTTCATCAAACACCTGGTGGTCAAATGTCTTTAGCAAGTTCATGTATTCAAAATTGAAACACATTCATTCATATATGTATATAAACTGTCAAATCGCTTTGGAGATGGTCAAAAGACCAAAACAATGATGTTAAAACATCTTATACATAAATATATATACATAATTTAAAACCCCATTCTAAAACATGATTTTTCTATGCCCATGAGAATTTAGGAAAAACCCCGCGTACCTCTATTTAAGAAAATCGAGGGATGATCCTTGAAGCCTACAATGTGGGGATTCCAAATCTCTAATTATCTTCCAAAACCGACGGTTGAATCTTGAGTTATTTAGGATTTTTGTTTGAAACCCTAAGGGGTGTTCTTGAGAGAGAATTTGAGAAAAGGGTTATATTTTGATGAATTGGGAGCTAAATCTGGTGTTATAGATGAAATTTGGGTGAGGTGAAATGACTAAAATGCCCCTAAGAATACAAAAAAAAAAAGTCAAAACTATCCCTCAGTTGACAAACTGACAGGCTGAAGTAAAACGGGTATAACTCCTTACTCAGATGTTGGATTTGGATGAAACTAGTTGCATTGGAAAGAAAACTCAAAACGCTTTCATTTGATAGGTTGCAGCTCTCCCAGTTCATTATATTCAGAGAGTTATGATTGTTTGAAGTTGACCTTGAAAATCTAAAACAAAACGGAGTGTTTTCGTCACCTGAAACCATAAGTATGCGCCGCCCTTTGCATCGCATAGACTAGGATAGGCGCCGCCCTTTGCATTGCCTAAATTTACATAGGCGCCGCCCTATGCATCGCCTATATTTGCATAGGCGCCGCCCTATGCATCGCCTATATGTGCGTGGGCGACACGTTCAACTTTGAAAGGCCATAACTTCTTCACCGGGTGTCCGTTTTAGGCGAATTTGGTATCGTTGGAAAGCTTATTCAATTATATACAATTTGGTATATAGTAGGCCACCCAGTTCATCATATACAATGAGTTATGGTCAATAGAATTTAACACAAATTACAACGTCCACTAAAACTCAATCGATCGAAATGGTTTTAACTCGTCCTTGAGTTGAAGGACTTCTATGGTCTAAATTCGTGCTCAAATGGATTCACATACTACAACATTGATTAACATACCTAATTGGCATAGGATTTATGGCTTCTGGATTATCAACGCATCAGAGTCATGGTCTATATTGTAGCCCGAAATGCGGGGTGTTACATAAAATAAGAACAGAAACATTTAACGATTAAATAAAGATAAAGAACTTCAAGTTTCCTTAGCAAAAGCCTTGAGATATTCTTGTGTATTTAACTCAAAATTTTAGTAAGATGACATATCAACATACTGGAAATAAACCTGAAGGCATAGGGTAAGACACAGTAAATAAACCTGAAGACATAAAGGTTCCTTAAGACCACACAAGTTTTCATCAATAAACTCACAGAAAGCTTTCTCAGAATACTCCATTGCAACAATTTGAACATAGTTAATCCTTGTTCCTCAGTTGTTTTTCTTCGGGCTTTTCCTCTGTTTTTATCTGTTATGCAAGATAGGCTTGATTTTACAAAACAAATGCAATCTAACTTGCATTTGTTTTGAAGTAGTTAAGCATTTACCATTTATAAGGTCTTGGATTAGGCAAAGAATGCTCTATAAAACTGAGTTGCAACTTGTAGATTTACAGCTGGTGATGGTCATAGATTAATAGTGATGCTTACAGGACATAGCCTATCTTTCATATTTAGGACAATAGGCCGTCTTTCACATCTACCAATAGTATTTGTTGTAGTGAAGCTATAAAAAATGCAATATGAAGTAATATTTATTGAATTTTGTCACATCTTCTGGCAGTCTTTTTTTTATGAAAATATAAATATAATGAAAACCTATAAACACAAACACTATAATTTAGCAAGTGAAACTGAAGTGATTCTTATATGAATAATTTCAACGCAAGGTAATATTTAAAACTCTGCCACATATGCAGATGCAAATTAAGGTACCAATGGATACATGAATGTGATAAACCAAAAAATCATGAACCAATGGGATAAACATCTGATAATCACAAGAATTTTATCGACCAAAACATTTATCCATTAACCGGAACTGACACCTTGAACAAAACCTTTGGTCATAGCTCCAGACGGCGGAACTAACATTTTGAACAAAACATTTGGTCCGAGCTTTAGATGACAACCTAGAAAGAAGTGAATTGCAACCTCTAATACGATTGATAGAAGAAGGTGATTTCTCTGTTAATGGAGAATCTGTTGGTGATTGAATTTTCAAGCAGAAAAAAAGTATTAATTGCAAATACAGTTACAGTTATTACGTCTAATATAAAAATTAACTAGTATTCATTTTTGGAGGGAGAGAAGTCATAGTCCAATTTATATGTCCTGAAAAGAAGACACTTACTTTAACATCTCAGCAAAATCCATAGCTTAGTCAATTCCTGGAACTGCATTTGTCCAATTCTCTACGTAAACTTAAGCAATTAAAATTAATGTACATCATTCTAACTTAGTCTTGTTCACAGGAATCTTAGCATGTTCATTAAAACTGGATTTTATATATTTGAATATATAGTCACAGTACAGAGAAAGATTACCAATCAAATCCAGTGGGAAAAGGAGATTAGGGAGATGCCTACTGGAGATTTGATTTGTGTCTTTTTAAGTCAAGAAGTGAAAATTAAAAAACTAATTTGCTATAAGTTGATTTTTTGAAAATTCAATTACACACTACTTGTTAAAGAAGCGAACTTTACCAACCACGCAATCTCCATATTTGCATCCTTGATCTGTCATGTCAACTACTAATTTGATAGAGAATCGGTTCTATTAGCTAAAAACAGTGGAGAAAGAAAATTCTAATGCCATCTGAATGGACAAAGAAAAATCTAAATAAGAAAATAGAACAAACCAGAAACAATTGGGAAACTTACCTAGAAATTAGAGGTTGAAAAGCTATTGCGAAAAGATTTGCAACCCAGTTGAAAGAAAATCCAAGCAAGAATCAGAGCGACAAGCAAACCCAAAGTACTTATGACGTTTGTAAATAGAGTAGAGAAGGCACCTCAATTATTAACCGCAACAAATCAAAACAAACACATCTTCAAAAAGATAGTTGTCCCAACCACTCATCAATAGGTACAAAACTTAGGAGAATACCCATAAAATAAGCCAATAGGAAAAAAAAACAGACAAAAAGAAAAAAAAACAATGAACGAAACAATGGTGAAAAAAATATTTCAATTGAAGTCCAAAAAAATAATTCTTCAATCAGTATATCATCTAAAATATTTCAAAATAGGTGATTTATACCAATAACAATATTCCATCCCAATGCAATGAGGAGTCAACCATCCTATATGATACATCCATCTATTGACAATTTTTATTTTTATTTTATTTAAAAAAAATACAAAAATCATATGATAAGATAAATAAACTACTTGGCATAGCAGACATGATCATTCATGAGAAAATGGATGATAAACGGGAATAGATGAGTTCAAAATTTGTCATATAAGTCATTTCATAGGTACATCTTCATCATCAACCTTCAGCAGTAATGTCACGACCCGAGCCTAGGCCCTAACCGTGACGAGCATCCCGAACCATGAAGGCCCGGAACACCCATTCTCTATCTGGTTATCATGCACAACATTCGTAGTCATAATAAAATGCGGAATTGAAACTGCGTACGGAAAACACAGTCAAGTTCTGCAACATTTCTGAATAATACTATCTGACATTAGTCTGCGAAATCTCTACTAAGAACACAAACATCTGTCTGAAAAGAAATTGGGACAAGGCCCCCATTAAACAAAAATATAATAAATAAGATAATGTCTGGCATAATTAGGCCTTCCGAATAATAGAAGGCTCACCACTATGAGATCAAGTCTGCAATTCCGAGAATATCTACTGAGTAGCTGGACCCCTAGACTGTGCCTCAGAACCTGGAAGGAGGGGGGTCAGCACCAAAGTACTGGCACGCGAAGCAATGCAAAAATAGCATAAAGGAACATACATATATATATATATATATATATATATATATATATAAGTGAAAGCAATTTTTCATCAAGACATCCTGTATAAAACTGTTTCTGAAAAATACATGGGCACTTTCTGAAAACATGCAACCTGTCTGTTCATTTCAAATCATGATCTGTGTTTTACTTCTGAGTTAGGTGGTATTCCCCTACAAGTCTGATATTCCATGGGCTGTATGGAATCCGCCATTGACTCGGTGGGGAAGCCCCCAACCCAAGTGTGCCGCAAGGGTTGGAGTCTCTGAGTCTGATACGCCACAGGACATTTAAGTCAGCGCATAATAATATACCCGGGTCGGCAAACCACAGTTTTAGGCAAAGAGTTGTCTGAACTCACGCCTTCTTCAGAGAACCACCTAAGCTCTCTTTATGCCCTATTTTAGTCATTTCTGAACATGCATAATTCTGAAGTTCTAAAACGCAAATCTGATAAAGTCTGATTTATCTGTTAGTCTGAGTCTGATATGGCATTTGTCTGAGTTGGTATCGTCATACCAAGAACTTGCAAGTCATGATTTTTCTGAGCCATAAGGTACTAAGCAAAAGCTTTCATTCAAAACATAGTTTAGACCACCCAAAACATGCAACTGATGTAAAGGATTTCATATTCCGAACTTAAAGTTCAATTCATGCAGAAATTTCATCAAACATATGGTGGTCATGTGCATTTTGGCAAAACCATGCATTCTTTCATTACATGCATATTCAACATTCACAGCCCTCTCTTTCGTGTTCAAGAATCGTATTCCAAACATAGCAAAAGTCAAAGCACTTCATATCATAATTTCTTTTCTTCAAGATGTCTTTCAAAACAATCTATATTACGTGAAACATGGAAAAATTTACATTAACAGAGGGGTTCCATGAAAATCATGCTTTAAATTCATATTTCAGGACAAACACATATATACATATACATATAATTTTCAAACCACTTTGGGGGAAAGCCAAAAGGTCAAAACAATATCATTAAGGCTTCTAAAACATGAGTATACACATGAATTCGAAAACCCGATTCTTAAAACATGATTTTTATGCCCATGAGATTTTAGGAAAAACCCCGCGTACCTCTATTTCCAAGGATAATAGATGTTTCTTGAAGCTTGCGGATTGGTGATTCCGAATATGTAATTATCTTTGAAAACTTACGGTCGAATCTTGAACTATTTGGGTTTTTATTTTGAAACCCTAAGGAGATTTCTTGAGCAAAATTGAGGAAAGCATGTGTATTATGGTGTTTGAGGGATTAAATCCCGTGTTGGTGGTATATATAGGGGTGGAGGATGACCAAAATACCCCTAAGGAACAATTAAGGTCAAATCTGTCCCACAGTTGACAGTTTGATAGTCTGGAGTAAATCGATTATAACATTTTACCCATATAAACAAATTGGATGAAACCAACTGCATTTGAAATAGGACTCAAAGATATTTCGTTTGATATATTATAGCTCACACAGTTCATTATATACAGGGAGTTATGATCGTTTGAAGTTGACCCTGAAATGCTGAAAAACTGGGCAATAGGCTATGCGTTTTGCTACTGTTTTGAAATCCAAACGCAGCCTTATGCATTTCAAAAAATTTCAAAACTTATCCGAGATGTACTATGAGATTTTCCAATCGTAACACAACTTGAAAATCTAAAAATGAAGGTCGGGAAGGTCGAGAAGTTGTATCCTGAAGGTTGCCAGCTAAGAATGAGTCTAAGTCATTTCAACACTTAGAAAAAATTTAAAACTTAAGTCTAAAGCTCAGAAATTACAGTCTAATACATGCATGACTTTTACGGGGCATTACAAGTAAGTAAGGTCCTTTAAAATCGCCCAAGTTTCACGAAGAAGTGGAAAGCTTTCTTAAGATACTCCTCAGTAGCAGTTTGAACATACTTAATCCTTGTCCCTCACTTATTTCCCACATGATTTTCCTCTCTATTTCCCCTACACTGCATGACAGGCTTGAATTGTTTTTTTAAAAAAATAAATAAATGCAATGTGACCTGCATATATTTTGAAGTAGTTAAGCATTTACCACTTATCAGATATTCCTATATGATTAGGCAAAAAATGCTCTGAATTGCAGATTGTGGATTTTTAGTAGATGATTGTCATAAGTATGCTAACAGGAAAAATTGAGAATAGTCAATATTTTACATTTGCCACTGAAAGAATGAATGATGTCATACCAAAATCAAGTGAGAGGTTTATAAATATCACCTTTTGTACTCTATCTATTATATGTTGAACAAAGATATCAATTTTAATATCTACAGCAGCAACCATTCTTTGAAATCAAGATGATAATTGAAAAGTGATAGAGAATTGGCTTTAGAGGGTCAGTTTCATCATCTCCTTTAGCGCATCACTTCAACCCATTTTAATGCAAGAGAATATTTTCATACCTTTAAGAAAGAAATGTAAGGTCAGAGAAACTATAAGATGTCAATAGAATTGATATGTTCTCGTGAAAAAACTATGTGTCCGTGAGAATTTCGAGAACATATTTAACAGGTTGACGGTAAAAATCTTGAAGGTAATATGGGATACATATATATATGTTGGTCAAAATTCTACTATTATTAAAGTGTAAGAAACCAAATAATGAAAATTCTAAGATAGATCGCACCATAATTTTGAGATATATGATAAGATGCACGTTTGAGTTGAACGTCGTTACAATATAGGACAAATATTCCGTCTATCAAGTTACCGGTAGCATTTACAAGTAGTGATGGTGGCATAAATGCAATCTAGCCACATATTATGGCGGTTTTTTTTGCTGAAAATGCTGAAACAATAAAAACTTATAAGAAAGCAAATTCTATATTTTAGCAAGTGAAGTTGAGGTGATTGTTCTTATTCATTAAAAAAATATGGTCATAATAACACATCAACGTAGTATTTAAAACTCAACCATATAGGCAGACAACTTTGAAAATAAATAGAGCAAATTAAGGTAGCAATTGTACCATTATGCCTCCTAATGTCCGTATAAAGTTCAAATTTGCTGCATGGATGCATGTAATTATGATATACCAAAAAAAAAAAAAATGAACCAATGGAAAAAACATATGATAACTTAATCTAAAAAAAAAATGTATTGATCCTCATCCATTATAGAAAACTGATAAAAAAATTGAAACCGTCAATACAAAAGTTGAATATTGACTCAAATGCCCTAAGCAAAAATAGAGTTCACGTAACAAACTTTAGGTCAATTGTGCCATTTTACCTGCACAAATGCATTATAAAGGTATTGTGAATGCCCTTATTTACATGTCATCAATAGTTCAATAACTATTTAAATCAGTTACAAATTTAGTATTTTTGGTTACTGATATAATGCAAACACATGACAATTTCATTGTCATATGGAATCAAGCAAGAAAATGCTATATTTTGTTATTAAACATCATTTTTCTCTTATTCACAATGCGTGGATTGCAATATAAATTCGGAAAAATAGGACAATGACTTTTGCTATTTATTCAGACTGTTTGGCTATGTGATATGAAATCATAATTGAAATAACTTGATGATTGAATCACAGATATGTCTATCAAAAAATATTTTACCACACAACAATTAGTATAATTAACACGCAAAAGATAGCGTTTGATAGTAGAGTCAAAGTGGAATACTAACATTATCTGCCGATGGTAAATCAAGCAAGCAAAAATAATGTAATTGTCATATACAGATTAGCATGCCAACCAATTGTGCTTCAAAAGTACAAACAAATCGAGAAATCTCTTAGAAAGAATTATACCCAATTCATAATTAAGAAGTAATTCACAGATAGAGACGCATTAAGAATTTGATTTGTAAATCAAATTTTTTTTATAGTAGAGTTCTTTAAATATTAATACATTTTTATAGAATCATGGATGGAGAAAGTTTACAAACCAAATCGGCTGAAAATTGGAGATTACCGGTGTATTGGTAATAGAAGCAAATTGAATACTTTGCAGTGAGAACTGCAGAATATCAATAATATGCATATTAATCGCTTGACTAATTGAATTGATGGAGTATAAAATTTTATTTACGTGGATTATACCATTTGGTTTTAACTGATGTGCCAAAATTAAGTTACAGGATAATGCTAATCACAAAACAAAGCAGTTTTCAATTCAAATTGTGAACCGTAATGTGAGAAGTTGCAAAATCTTATTACATTAGATAAAACTCTTTTTGTTTTTTTGATAAAAAAGGGTAAAATAACATGCAAGAAAAAATACTTTTTATAATAATCAATAATTAAAATTACAAAATTACATAGTGTGAATAGTATAAAATCTTTTCATCTACTTCAATACATTGTCATAAGAATATTTTACTTTCAATTCCAACCTACAAAGTATTAGGATGTGGACGAGGATAATGATTAAAAATAATATATTTTAAATAATTTTAAAAGGAAACATTAGAAATAATTTTTTTTTCTAAAGCAAGATAATTATGAAACATTATTTTTAGAAATCAGTTATTAGTGAATAGTTAATTAGTTATTAATATACATGTGGCTTTTTTTTATTATGCCACATGGCTTAATAGGAGGCTTTATCCTCTCCTTTTAATAATATATAGATAATTTAAGTGGCAGGCAGCTAATATGTATAAAAAATTGGTGATTGGTACAGCAAATTATCCAAGATCTTTTTTTATTATATCAATGAGGTAAATCTTTACATAATTGCATAAGTGACATCTGGGAAGGGTTAATGCAAACTTACCTTAAGGTAGAGAGGTTATTTTTGGTGGACCTTGCTCAAATGCAATAAATCAAAATAATCTCTTTAATTTTATTTTAAAGTATAATAAGGGTATATATCTACATAATCATCTCTAAATAATTTTTTTTATCTTAAAACTACAATTGATGTGTTGTTCCATTTAAATAGATAAAAGCACTTTCCCCACTTGAAACAATAATTGAAGTTCTCATCCCAATTTATCACAAGGCAAACATACGCTTTGTTAGACCCTCAGAGAGGTATGCCATTTTTCTCTTGATTTTAATCTTTGATTGCTTGCTACTATAACTGTGTTTATATATACTCATACTTGTGTTTTTTAATAGTATTTTGTTGCAGTGATCAGTTGTTTCTTTCCAACTTTCTTCCTGTATTCCCAAACAATCATTGGAAGGTTAGTTTTTCTTAATTACTCATCTTCCTGAGCTAATAACTGTTAGTTGAGTGGCAATTTGAATATCAACATCAACAACTTAGCATACGTACTGCCACCCTATATTATTTTGTTAAGGATACTTCTAGTCATCCCGGAGAAAAAAAAATTATGTCCTCCGTTTAAATAAGAATGACTTATTTTTACTTAGTATGAAGTTTAAGAAAACAAATAAGTTTTTTTAACCGTGTGGTCTTAAATTAATGTTATGTCAAGTATACCAAAAGGCACACTACATAAACATGCCCTTTAACTTAACACAGATTACATCTGTGACCTCCAACTTTGGGTAGCATAAGTGGACACTTAAAACTTATATAAAGTTGAACAAGTAGTCACTCACATATGTCCAATGTGGAATCCTATGTGGCCAATTCTTGTCCTACATAGCGTCCTGTGTATTATGCCACATAAGACGTGTGTGTTTACTTGTTGAACTTTATACACGCTTAAGTGTCTACTTGTGCACACCTAAACCAAGTCAAAGAGCATGTTTATTTATTATGCCTATTCCAAAATGTTCTTTAATCGTATGGTCTAAAATATGACATGTAAAAAGTTGAGCGCAGAGTATTGCAAAAAAATAAAAAAGGAAAGAAGTCATTCTTTTTTAAACAGATTAAAAAGGAAAGTAAGTTATTCTTTTTTAAATAAAGAAAATATCATTTTCCTCAAAGTATACAGTGGAAATCCAAGGTCTATTTGAATTTGTTTGTCTGAATTTGACATGATAAACCCTCAGTACAAGAAAAACGTTTCACTTTTGTGATTGACTGAGCCTATCTGAGTGTCGGAAGAAATAGTTAAGAGATTTTCACAGTAACTTTTTTGCGTGTCTATTAGTAATTGGTAATTATATGTCCTGGGCGCTGTTAAGTATTATTATTAACCTAATCTTTAACCAAATTAAAGAGTTAGAGATTAATAGATTATCCTATCGAATTGCAAAATCAACTATACTAACATAACTGACCCGAACATGAAACAGACTAATAAATCGTCTGATCTTGTTTAGTTTTTGCCTGCCTTGTTTGCCAATCTGCGTATCTCGTGTTATACCATTGACCTCTTGCATCTTGCTGCTTTCAGGTCATAATCTCAAAGGCATATGTGAATATAGTAGCTATGGCTCATGCAAGTGTTGCTTCTCTTATGAGAACAATAGAATCTGTGATCACAGAGAAGAATTTTGCACTCTACATGAAAAAGTTAGTTCCCTCGAAGTATTTCTCAAAAACTTTGAGAAATACAATGTTTCTGGGGAAATGACGGATTTTGAAGTAGAGATAAAAGAAGTTGCAAATGCTGTTGAATACACAATTCAACTGAGACTAACAAAAACTGTACTGGGAGAAAATAAAAGCCAGAATAAAAAGGCGCGTCAAAGGTTTCGTCAAAGCCTGCAACAAGTAGCAGAGGACATGGAATATCTCAAGAACTTTGAGAAATACAATGTTTCTAGGGAAGTGACGGATTTTGAAGTAGAGGTAAAAGAAGTTGCAAATGTTGTTGAATACACAATTCAACTAACAAAAACTGTACTGGGAGAAAATAAAAGCCAGAAAAAAAAGGCGCATCAAAGGTTTCGTCTAAGCCTGCAACAAGTAGCAGAGGACATGGATTGTATCTGGGAAGAGTCGACAAAGATCCAAGATAAAGGCAAACGAGTATCAAAGGAGCCATTGGTTCGTGATTTTTCAAGTTCAACAAATGATATTCTGAATGTTAACAATAATATGGTTGGACGTGGTGATCAAAAGGAACACTTGTTAGAAGATCTGATTGGAAGCTACTCCGGTGAACCCAAAGTCATCCCGATTGTCAGGATGGGAGGCATTGGTAAAACAACCTTAGCAGAAGAAGTTTACAATCATGAATCTATTCTACGTCGTTTTGATGTTCGTGCCTGGGCTACTGTATCTCAACAACACAAAATAAAGGAAATTTTGCTGAGCCTTCTGCAATCGATGATCAAAATGGATAACACAGTTAAGACGAAAGATGAAGCAAAGCTAGTAGACATTCTACAGAAAAGTTTAAAGAGAAAGAGGTACTTAATTGTCTTGGACGATATCTGGAGTTGTGAAGCGTGGGATGGCGTGAGAGGATGCTTTCCAACTGAAGACAATGCAGGGAGTCGAATATTGTTGACCACCCGTAACAACGAAGTAGCCTGTTATGCTGGTACAGAGAATCTTTCTATGCAGATGAACTTCATGGATCAAGATGAGAGTTGGAACCTTTTTAAAAGTGCTTCATTTTCAAATGAAGCATTGTCATCTGAGTTTGAGACTATTGGGAAGGAAATCGCAGATGAATGTCACGGGTTACCAATAACTATTGTCGTGGTTGCTGGACTTCTCAAATCTATAAGGGCAATAGAAGATTGGAAAAGTGTTGCGAAAGATGTCAAGTCATTTGTCACAAATGATCCTGATGAACGATGTTCACTTGTGCTTGGGTGGAGTTACAATCACTTGACTAGAGATCTAAAAACATGTCTTCTGCATTTCGGCATTTTTCCAGAAGACAGTGAGATACCAGTGAAGAATTTGATGAGATCATGGATGGCTGAGGGGTTTCTGAATTCAGAAAGACTTGGAAGGAAAGGCTGAGAAGTGTTTGCAAGAGCTTGTAGATAGATGTCTAGTTCTCGTCTGCAAGAAAAGTCTAGATGGAACAAAAATTAGATCATGTAAGGTTCATGATCTAATATATGACCTGTGCTTGAGAGAAGTTGAAAGGGGAAACGTTTTTATCCTGAACGACATTATGCTTGATGCATCATATTCAGAATGTCGATATCTCAGAATGCATAAAATGCAGCTGTTTAAGCGCGTGACTGGTGATGAAATTAATTATTGTCGCCATGGTCTATATATGGCTCTTCTTACCCCTGTACATCGTCATTTGAGAGATCATGACAACAACGATATTTTGAAACGAACCCATTCTATTTTCTCTTTTCATCTTTGGGATTCAGATTATATTCTCAAATCAGAGCTTATTCATTTCAAATACTCAAAGTCTTGGAGTTGAGACGCAGAGAGATTGATAATTTCCCTCTATAGATACTAAACCTCATCTGGTTGAGGTACCTATCATTGCAATGCCGTGTGGAGAATTTAAACATACCTCCAGAAATTTGCAGGTTACGGAATCTGCAGGCATTCATTGTTCAAGGGCCTAGTCGACCAGTTATAAGAACCTTTCCTGCGGAAACTTGGGCACTAATACAATTAAGGAATCTCAAACTGCCCGAATTTTATCTGCCAAATCCCCCAAGCATATCTGCTGACAAACGGAGTCACATGGGTCTTTCAAACATACAAAGTATTTCTTACTTGTCTTCGGATTGTTGCACGAAGGAGGTTATTTTGGGGATCAAGAATGTCAAAGAATTAGGAATCAGGGGAAATGAGATTGACTCTAATGGACTTCTCAACCATATTTTCCATCTTCAGCAACTAGAAACATTGAGTTTTATATTTTTCTTTAAGCTTTTGCCAGCAAGTGCAAAAGCTTTTCCTGCAACGCTCAAGAAGCTGAAGTTGGAAAGAACTTATATAAGTTGGTCGTACTTGGACATCATAGCTGAATTGCCTAACCTTGAGGTGCTGAAGCTGATGCTTAATGCGTGTGATGGCATAGAATGGCATTCAAATGTTAATGGATTTACTCGATTGAAGGTTTTGCTAATTAACAAAAATTATCTAGAGTACTGGAATCCACAAATGACAATTTTCCTGTTCTTGAGCACTTCATGATTAGACGTTGCTATCATTTGAAAGAGATACACATAGAGTTTGCAGCATTACACACACTATCGATGATTGAGTTAACAAAGTTTCCTCCCAAACTTGGTGAATGTGCTGCACGAACTCAGAAAGAACAACAAGACCTCGGAAACAACCCTGTGGATGTCCGTATCGCTGATCCATGTAAGTATATATATGTATTTATCAAGGTTACACTCTATTTCTCATTTATACAAGTCTCATCATACTGTTGTTAGAATCTAAGCTTGCTATATGTGAGGTTACACTCTGTTACTCATTTACACAACAGTCTATAAATATGTATATATGTGTTTTTGCAATTTTTTTTTTTTTCTTTTTTGTCTATTGCAAGATATGGTGTTACTTGTTATGTGTAATTTATGTTATTTTTAGAATAATTTAAAGACCTCTCCCAAAGTTACACTTTATAAAGTTGATCTCCCATGTGACATATGATACAACCTTACTTTGGTTATTTTGATTTCGTTGGATTTTTTTTTTTTTAAATGAAATTTTGGGTTTTATTGATGAAAATAAATTGCCAAAGAGTCAAATGACCCAAACGGAAATAAAATACAAAACAAAGGCCAAAATTAAAAATCAAAACACAGCCCGTTCTGCCAAAGTCCACATCCATTTCCGACATATAAATGCGTTGTAAGGTTTCCTTTTCCTCATTTCCTTATCTTTCCCTTTCTCATTTTCACCTGAACAAACTGTTGCATCCAAACTTCAACCTTCATATCATTCCTCTACTGTGTGTCCTATAGCCTTCTTAGCCCCATTTATCCCCTAATAGGTAAAACTATTAAGTAAGGGCTGTTTAATTTATCGCTGTTCAGTATTCTCCTGCCTTTAGAATGCATACTCTTGAAATCTCTCCAGGAGAAATTATCATTGTCTATAGCATAATTAGCCAAAAAATCTGCTAATTTAATACCTTCTCTGTATATATTCTGCAAGTCTACTTGCTTACACATCAAATTGGCCTTTGTATCTGAAATAATATCTGCTATGCACCACGGACATTCCCACTCACCAAACAGAACCTTTTGAATGAGTAGAGAATCTATTTGTATAATTGCTTTCTCATATGACGATTGTTTAAAATGAGCACTTGCCTTCAATACTGCTGTAGCCTCGTCCACTGTATTAATGGTTACATCCATTCTAGCTGCTTCTGCATGTAGAATATATCCATTTTCACCCCTTAGACAAAACGCATAAGATCTTAGTCCAGGATTGCCTCTAGAAGCTCCATTCGTGTTGTATTTCACCCACCCTGTTGTAGGAAACTCCCAAACGACCTTAATAACTTTCAAACTCGGCTTGAATTCCTCCAGTGTGTGAATTAAGTTAGGCCAATTTCCCGTGAAATTCCAATTTGGCTTTCTAATCTTTATTAGCATGTGAACTGTTCTCATGATATTATGTATAGTTCTTTGATAAGACCAGAGCCTCCCATCATGTTTGCTTGCATTTCTTCTTCTACACAGTTCCCATACTATAATACTTAGCAAAGCTTTATAATATGGTTTTAAAGCCTTCTTAACTTCACATTCTGTAATACCCCGGGAAACTTTTCATTGAAATTTTGTCCGTAAACGTGTTGG
The DNA here is from genome assembly GCA_030864225.1 of Capsicum baccatum var. pendulum. Lineage (NCBI taxonomy): Eukaryota > Viridiplantae > Streptophyta > Magnoliopsida > Solanales > Solanaceae > Capsicum > Capsicum baccatum. Next base: position 235,230,635 of record CM061555.1, on the reverse strand, counting down.
GTTCTATCTTCTAGAATCAACTATAAATTTTTCATGCAGAATGTCTTAGATTATGACACCATTGTGTAGAGTATCGAATAATCTTTCCAACGATATGTGGATCATCCAAAACGGACACCCGAGTGACGAGTTATGATCATTCTGATGGAACCGTGAATAGTAGTGAACAGTAAAACGTGCAGAAAAAAATGCTGAGGCCTGGCGTATTTTTGCTCCAACTTTAAACGATCATAACTCCTTGTACATAATGATCTGGGTGATTTACTATTTATCAACGGAAATCTCTGTGAGTCCTCTTTCCAATGAAATTGGTTTCATCGAATTTTTCTATCGGAGCAAAAAGTTATGGTCGATCAACTTCATCCTATTAAAAGTGAATATTTGGATCAATTTCAAACGATCATAACTCCTCGTACACAATGATCAGGGTGAGATACTATATATAACAGAAAGTTATGAGAGTCCTATTTCTAATGAAATTGGTTTCATCCAATTTGGATATCAGAGTAAAACGTTATAGTTGATCTACTTCAGACTATCAAAACAGTCCACCAAAGGACAGATTCGAGAATTATTTGATTTTAGGGGCGTTTTGGTCATTCTCCCTCGCCCAAAATCCGTCCAAACCCTATATTAAAGCCTATTAGAAGCATTATATGTTATATTTCATCAAATTCCCTCAAAAAGAAAACCCTAAGCTCCTACATCCAACTTCAAGAACCTCCAAAGTTCACCATTAATTCTGCAAATTTATTCAAGATTCCAAATTCCTAGTTCAATAACTCCAAGAACCATCATTCAAATGCACGATTAACATCTCAAAAACGAGTATCGATCTAAAGTTCATCATTCAAGGTATGTGGGGTTTTTCAACAAGAACTCTCTTTCGTTCTTGTGCCCAAAAGTAATTTTCTTTACAAAGGCATGATTTTTATTTGATTTTTATGAATTTGAAGCATGAACTCATATCTTATGATGATTATCATGAAATCTTAATATTTATGATTTTGAAAGATGAATTTACATGTGTGGAGATATAAAGCATGAATCTTGAATGATATTTATCATGATTTTGATATTTGGACCATAAATCCCCATTGGAAATTGTGTTTTTTTGAGAAAGTGTGTGTCATAAGTACGTTGATGTTGAATATTTGATATATTTTGAATGATTTGACCTTTTGATCTAAATGGAGTTGTTTTGAACTTGAGTGTGAAAGAAATCCACAACGTGGTTGATTTTGATAGATGGGAAACATGATGGCTCCCGATGTATATTTATATATTACTAAAATTATTTTGTTGTGGATTGTCTTTGAGATAATCTGAACTAAGTCCGGGAGAAATCTTTAGCACCGAGTGGGAGGTATAAAGCGACCTTACTTCCCTAGAACTACGTGCCCCCGTAGGAGTGAGCCTGAGGCTGATTTATATAGTGATCCCTAGTTTGTGTGGATTTGATATCGATAGTCCTACTCCGATGGCAAGGATAGGACAGCTCTCCCCAACGTACTGTCTATTATAGGATCTCTCACTATATGTGTATTTTCTTGTGTCTATGGTGAATGGTGAAGTAATTTGAAAGTGGAATTGTGAAAGTTATTCTTTCTAAAGATTTAAATGATATTTACATTATGAGAATTGATATTCTTGATGAACTGAAAGTGATTGACAAATTATATGATGACTCACATGTGTTATTGTACTTATTTCATCCTCTCATGATTATGATGATTTTCTTCGGGCTATGTGAGTCTTTCATACATCATGCATATTTCTTATAAATATTTATGATGATGATGTTTATACTACTGCATACACTCCCATATACTCGATTCCCCTCCATGGTACTGACCCACATCTTCGGATGTAGGCTGAATTTTCTCAGAATGTAGGTTCAGGTGCTCAGTTCCAGGTTCGACAGTGATTCTTCGGGCACGCTGTTCTACATCCTCTGTTGTTGTGAGTCCTCATGTTCTGAGGACGTGATGTCTGATGTTGGTTTCACGGAATTGTTTACATTTGATAACTGAGTATGAGTCAGTTGGGGCATGTCTCAACGGCTCGCTGGTTTTAATGATTTTCTTAGAGGCTTGTCAGACTAGTATAGATGTTAGGAGTTGACTAATAAGTCGTATTTTGTTATCTTTCTGAAATTATTTTATTCTTGGATGATGATTACTCTATTGATATTTGAGGGTTATTTATGGAAACCCCATTGATTTGTGTTGAACTAAATGAAAATGGCTCAAAGGGTTAGCTTGAGGCTACTCGTAGCCTCAAGCACCGTGTGACGCTCCGGGACCCGTTTTTTGGGGCGTTACACATTCCCACCATGCCATGATCACTTCTCTTAGAGATATCCCTTCAAAATGTAAACCTGCAAAAGAGCAAAAATAGGATCAAGTCCTATTAGAAATTGTCGATCTTTGGAATACATGAGTCATCGTTTCCTGAGCAGGTCTTTCACAACACCAACATTTAGATGGTCCCTCTATTCCCCCCATCTTCTTAGTCGATCATCAACTAGAATTTTGAATTTCCCTAATCTCCACATTTAAAAAGTAATCTTAAATGGAAGTCCCGTAGTCCACATCCAGTCATAGATTTTGTTGTGCTCATCTTTGTGCCTAATGTAATTCCATGCTGATTTTACAGTGAACCTTCCTTTAGTATTCAGCATCCAATATGGTTGTCATTCAAATCCGAGTTTGGAAATATGCTCAATAATTTCGTGTGGTAGTATATCCTTCAATCTATTGACTTCCCACCATACTTCTATTACCACGTCCTTCACTGTATTAACATTATCATCCCATTCCCGATCTTCTCTTGTGATAGTATATAAATCTCCCATTCCTGTCCAATTATTATGCCAAAAGATAGTTTTCCCTGTTTGCAATTCCAAAAGATTTGGTGTTCTATTAGGTCTCTGGCTTGTAGCATCTTCTTCCACATCACTAGATTACAATGCGTTTTCCTGCAATATTTATTTCGCATAAATGTTCTCCAAATGGATTGTTTTGTACTAAAATTCCACCATAGTTAGAGTTGTCGAAACATCATGCATTAGCCGAAAGCCCAACCCTCCTTCCTTTTCTGGTAGACATAGATTTGACCATCTAGTCTAATGTCTGCCTCTTTCCCCAATACAGCTACTCCAAAATAATTGAGCTATCATTCTATGTAACTGAGTCAAAACATTTAGCGGTGGATTCATCACAGATAGACAATGTATAGGGACACTTTGAAGAACATTCTTTATTAAATTGCTCTTCCTCCATAAGGAAGCAGCTTACCTTTCCATGCTTGCAATTTAGAACTTACCCGCTGCATTAGTTGATTATAGTAATTCTTCTGCTTCTTTTATAAAAGATACGACATCCTAAATAGTTGAAAGAAAATTCCTTGTTTAGGAAACCTGTTGCTACTTCAGCAATTATCACCTGTCCATCTGGTACACTATGATGAAGGTAAATGGCAATCTTTTCTTTGTTGACTTGTTGCCCCGATACCTTTTCATATTTGTCTAGTATGTCCTCTACCAATTGCATTGTCCTTACCTCTGCCTTGTACAAAATTATCATATCATCTGCAAATACCAAGTGATTAATTTTGGGACTTCCTCTGGGCTTTTAAAATCTTTTAAAAGCCTTCACCTCTAGTAAACCATTTAATGCTCGATAAAGAACCACAACTGCTATAATAAATAAAGTAGGAGATAGTGGGTCTCCCTGTTTAAGACCCCTAGATTTGGTTGTCCATTGATTAATATAGAGTACCAATTACTCCCAATTAATTGAAACACCATGTCTATCATTTTCTCACTGAAACCAATCTTCCGTAAGACCTTCAAAAGAAAAAGTCATTCCACCCTATCATACGCTTTCATCATGTCCAACTTGATGACCAAGTTGGCTGATTTTCCCCTTTTCCTTATTTCTGTAATGATCTCCTACACCAACAGCACATTCTCTGCAATGCTTCTACCTTGTTCAAAACCAACTTGCTCATTAGAGATTATTCTTGGTAGGATCTTCTTTATTCTTTCATGCACTATCCTTGAGAAAATTTATTAACAAAATTACTCAAGGAAATAGGCATCAAGTCCGAGAAATTTCTGACATTCACTTTTTTGGGAATAAGAACTACATTTGTATGCATTACAAACCTAGGTAATTCTGGTCCTGCAAAGAAAGACTTCACCATATCATACACATCATGTTTTATGATTTCCCAGGCGTCTTGATAAAATGCACCTGTCATTCATCCAGGCCTCCTACGCTATGTCTATTTAATCCCATAACCGCTTGATTAGGGGTGTCTAACGGGCCGGGCCGGGCCAACCCTGAACCGGCCCTCCCATTTTACCCGGGTTCCGGGCCAGTTACGGGCCGGGTTTGGCGTTAACCGGGCCGGGCCGGGCCGGTCCAAACAGTAAAAAAATTAAAACCCACCCGAAATCGGCCCACTTAACCCAATCCGGTCAAACCCGATTAAAAACCGGTCAAACCCATTTAAAAATAAATTTAAAAAATCCAATATACGCTATATACACTCCAATATACACTATATACACTCCAATATACAATATATATTCTTAAAAAAATATATAAAGTATAAACAATTACACATATATACGTACCATTCAATATATAATTATATATGACTATACATACTACTTTAAATAAAACATATGCTATAATAGTATAATATATATATATATATACACTACAATATATATATATATATACTAATTTATAAAATATATACACATGTATATGTTAAATATATACTACTTTAGAAGATATATACACATATATATGCACCATTCAATATATATGTACTACTTTAAATAAAATATATACTACAATATACATATATATATACAACAATATGTATATATATATAGTTACATACTAATTTATAAAACATATACACTTGTATACTTTAAAGATATACGTCTATAGAAGATATGTACACATATATACGCACCATTAAATATATATGTAATACTTTAAAAAAAGTATATACTACAATATATATACTAATTTATAAAACATAAAGTAATGTATACGTTAAATATACACGTCTATAGAAGATCTATTCACATATATACACTCTATTCTATGTATATGTAATACTTTAAATGAGATATACTACAATATATATACATTACAATATATATTTGTATAGTTATATACTAATTTATAAAATATATACACATGTATACGTTAAATATACACGTCTATAGAAGATCCATTCACATATATACACTCTATTCTATGTATATGTAATACTTTAAATGAAATATACTATAATGTATATACATTACAATATATATTTGTATAGTTATATACTAATTTATAAAACATATACACATGTATACATTAAATATACACTTCTATAGAAGATATATACACGTGTATACGCACCATTCAATGTATATATACTACTACTTATAAAATATACTACATTATATATACATTTCAATATGTATAGATATACTTATATACTAATTTATAAAACATATACACATGTATACGTTAAATATACACTTCTATAGAAGATATATGCACAAATATACAAAACATATGCTACTTAATATAATAAATTAATAATATTTGGTAGTAAATTAATAATATATTAGAAGTAAGTTTTTAATTTAAAGTAGAAAACTAGAAATTCAATTTAAATTTTTAAATCGTTAAATAAAAAAAATAAAAAGTGACTAAGGAGTGAATGAATTTGGGGAATTTTATTGATTGCAAAATGATCCAAAATTTATAATTTACATGAATGAAAAATCTATAAATTATGCATCATTTTTTCCAACTCATTCATGTTAATATTAATGGGAACTTGCATAGGATAATCGAAGTCAACGGGCGCAAAACCATGCATTGGACTTGATTCTGCTGAGTTCTCCCGTGAAGTCATAATTTCTTCAAGTTTCAGATCGTCGCTCGGCTCCGGTTCTATTCCTTGGTTTCTTCTTTCCGCTCTAATTCAATCTCTGAGGCAAACTAGAACATTCATTGCATTGCTTCCCAATGAGTGTCGGGTGTCTCCAAGCTGCTGTCGTCCCTGACTGAAGGCACTCTCTGATGCAACGGTTGACATTGGAACATTCAAGATATCTCTGGCTAATCTTGAAAGCACAGGATATTGTGATTCATTATTCCTCCACCAATCCAGCGTGTTGATCCGTCGTCTGCGATCCTCTGGTGCCGTCCAATGGCTAGTTTGGCCCAAAAACTAAAAAAAAAAAATTATTTTTCGGGCCGGGCCGGGCTGGTTAACCGGTGGGCCTAGACCGGGCTTGGTCTGGGCCGGGTTAACCGGGCTCATTTTAACAAAAAAATGGCCCAGGACCCGGAACCCTAAAGGCCTAGGGCTTACCGGGCCGGGTCGGGCCGGCCCGTTTGACACCTTTACGCTTGATAAACTTCTTCAATTGTAGGCTTTACATGCATATTGTTACTTTTCTCTTCACTCAAAACATTCGGTAAACCTTCAATCATGTCATACTCAAATTCTCCTTCTTGTCGTTTAAATTGATTTCTATAGAACTTACCAGCAGCTTCAGCAATATCCTCTTGGTTTTCCATCCACACCCCTTTTCATTCTGAATTCTGTTTACTTTAAGTCTCCGTCTTCTCCCATTAAAGAACTTTGTATTTATTTCTCCATCCTTGAACTATTGCATACCTGCCTTATATTTTCAGAATTCCTCTTCCCTATGCAAGTATAAATTCAACTTTGCCTGTGCTTCATGCAACTTCTCCCTATTAGCTACATTGGGTTCTGTTTCAAACTATAATTCAGCCACTTTTATTACATCTTTCAAAGTTGCTATCTCCTGGAATATATTGCCGAAAGTTTCCTTACTCCATTTGGTTAGTGCTTTCTTTAATCTCTTCAACTTGTAGTGAAACATGTTAAACGAATTTGCATGAAAACCAACTTTCCAGTGTTGTCTCACTACCTGCATAAAGCTATCCTCCTGTAGCCAAAAGTCTAGGAATCTAAAACTTTTGATTATGTTTTCATTAGTAGTGCCGAGAGTCAGTAACAAAGGGGCATGATCTGATCCACTTCACATCAAGTGTTCCACTTCTATTACTGGAAAAGCACTCTGGATGTTATCATTGCAAAGAATTCTATCCAGTCTTTTAAAAATGCACTCATCATCGGTTCTTCCATTGCACCAGGTGTATTTTCTCCCTTTAAATCCTCTATCGTCCAGAAGATACATATTAATGCAATGATTAAAATCCCTAACCTCTGATTCTGTTACTAGGAGACCTCCTAACTTCTCTTCTTCATTAGTAATGACATTGAAATCACCAACTACTAGCCATGAAGTTAGTGTATCTTGTGAAATTGCATACAATGATTCCCATAATTGAAGCCTCTCATCCGGATTACATTTCGCATATACTAATGTAACCACAACTTCCACTTCATGTTCCCCTTCATACTAATGTAAAAATATATGATTAAATTAAACTTACTTTCCTCTTCTAAAATTATTTTGTTTAATTAATTTTATAAACATGTTTTATTAGTTTCTACCCTTTTATTTATTCTATTCCGTATTGTTGTTAAACAAAAATAAAATTAAAAATGAAGAGTAGGTGTTTGCTCTCTTGGCTATCTTGGACGCAAAATTTTAAGGTGTCGATTTTGTAAATTATAGTAAAATACGGTTTGCTTGGAACTCAACTTTTTTATGAAATAATTGAAATATCAAGAAGCGAAATACTTTGTATAAATTTTTAAATATTGTTAGCTGGCCAACATTTTCAACTTTCAATAAATCTTTCGGCTTTGTTCCCGGCTCCTTGAAAGTATCTCCCATCCAGAAAAAATTAAATTTATTTATTTCATTACAAGTAACTTTATTTTGTTTTGTTGTTTTCTTCTAGTAACTTTATCTACTAAAGATATTGTATTTTATGTCGCATATTTAATGTGTTCATAATTATATTCATAGACACTATTACAAAAATAAATATGAAATAATATTTATTTACGTAAATGAACTAATGTATGAACAAAATATTTATTCATATTCAATGCTTGTCTAGCTTGTGTAAATAAAACATACTGCTGAATAGTTAATTAACAGTTACCAAGTTCTAGTCATAACAAGTGATATTAGCAAAAGACAAATTAGTACATGATAATAAATAAAGAAAAGCATCTAGTACACACTATGACCGAATTTGCTACGAGATACTCCAACTTCACGGGGTTCCTATTATCCGCCTGAACTAAATTTTAGCGTATTTTTGTCATCTTTTTTAGCTGATGTGGCATCTTATGTCAACCTTTTTAGCTGACATGTCACCTTTGATGTGGACCCTATATTATGTATAAAGGTGTCACGTCAACATAAAAGGGTGATAAAAATATGCTAAAATTGAGTTGGGGTAATAGGATCCTGTGAAGTTAGAGCGTGTTATAGCAACTTTGGTCATAGTTTGAAGGGTACTAGATACTAGTTCCCTTATTTTGATCTATAGCTGATCAATGTGTTGATTTTTGAAGTATTGTGGTCGCGTGGAAAATGATTTATTATAATGTTGTAGAAACCCAAAATTTGAATGAAAACTTCGAGATGTAGGTAATATTTAATTTTAAAAAAAAAAGGGGGCAACCCGGTGCACTAAAGCTACTGCTATGTGCAGTGTCCGGGTAAGGGCTCCACCACAAGGGTGTATCGTACGCAGCCTTATCTTGCATTTCTGCCAAAGGCTGTTTCCAAGGCTTGAACCCATGACCTCCTGGTCACATGGCAGCAACTTTACCAGTTACTCCAAGGCTCCCCTTCATGTAGGTAACATTTAGCTGACCTTATTCAATTTTGTATAGTTTTGGAGGAATGCGCAAAATATCTTGTTAGCATCAAATATTGTGTCTCACGCGATGAGGGCAAAGATGTGGTAGGTTGTGTTAACTAGGTGACAAGTGCAATATTATATGTCAGATTGCATAAACTTTCTGAAACTGAATGCAGAACCCTCTGTTAAAACTTTTCTAAGTCAAAGAGGAAGAACTCAAGTCGATTACATCTCATGAATCCTCGTATGATTTGCTCAAGATGGTTTATTGACGATCCATAATTTAGAGTCAGCGGATTCAGAATATTTGTCACACATTTAAATGATTTTCATATGTGTGTTCTTGTGTCTATGCGTATGTGTGTTCTCACATGAAGTTGAGTTGAAAGATGTGAGTTTGGTTGAACAAGCTCTAAATCCGCATCTGAATAATGTGACTTGTTGAACTTCTACTGACCCTTTATTGTTTCTTTTCAGCCGAGAAGAGTGTTTGTGATTTTGAAGAATAGTTTTTTTGAGCTCAAGGGCAGAAGCATTGAACTCTTGGGATTTCATTTCGGTACCTTTTTCGCAAATTACCATTAAATTATCGGTTTCAAGAAACGTATGGCTTCCAAGAAGATGTGATCTCTCTTGTATTGTAACATATTTTTGAGTTGATAGAATTTTTACTAATATTTCTCAGTTGGACATTACTAAAATTTCTAAGTTCATGAGCTCATAATGGTTAACACGATCGTACACTCATTTTATTTGGTAACATTTTTTCTTAAATAAATGGAAATGTGCATTTATATGGTGGTTCTCTTGTGTTACTTCATTGTTGACGGGTTCCATGGATCGATCCATGTGAGAGTTGGAACCTTTCTAAGAGTGTGGTGTTTATAAAAAGGGCATTACCATCTGAATTTGAGACTATCAGGAAGTAGATTGCAGACAAATGTCATCTCGGTTGTTGGGATCTTGTCAAAACCTAAAGACGTTGGAAGATTCGAAAAATGTTGCTGAAGATGTCAAGTCATTTGCAACAGATGATCCTGATGAACAACATTTACATGTGAATCAATAGTAGTTCTTTACTTCTTTTCTCTTTGGAAACTCGAACTGACAATATTTTAATTGAATGACTCAATAATTAAGTCAACACCTCTCAGTTTACTGAACCTTAACAAATGTATGTTTTAGTTTTAAAAGCAATTACTGAAAGTTTATTTCGGAATGTAGCTAGATTTAACTCTCACGCAGACAACAGGTAACATTGCGGAAGCACTTTGTTTCCGTGATTTTCCTGTTCTTCTTGAATTATTGTTGCAGAATCCATGATCTTGGGCCTAGTAGTTCTTCCACAAAAATTTGAAAAAAAAAAAAAAAGTAACAACTGATGAAATAGGCATAACATGACTATGAACATATGAAGCAGTCAGTTGGATTAGATACTTTTTAGCTATGCAGTAAATATTATTAGTTAGCTGTTAGAGTGGGTAAAAGTCCTACATTGATTGGGGAATGGACTAGTGGTTTGCTTATATGGACTTGGGTAATCCTCACCTCTTGAGTTAGCTTTTGAGATTGAGTTAGGCCCGAGGCTCATTTTTGACATGGTATTAGACCCAGGTACATTAAGAGCCAGGTCCATTTCCATTTTGGGCTCCCGGTCCATGCGTCAGTGCCAGTTGGGCCTGGGCGTGAGGGGGGATATTAGAGTGGGTAAAAGTCCAACGTTGATTGGGGAATGGACTAGCGGTTTGCTTATATGGACTAAGGTAATCCTCACCTCTTGAACTAGCTTTTGAGGTTGAGTTAGGCCCAAGGTTCATTCTTGACATTAGCCACGTGTAAAATTTAGTTACAAATATTTTTTAGATGACAGCTGTAGATATTTTGTAGATGACAACTGTATACAAAGTAGTATAAATGTACTGTGATAAGGACAAAGGCAGTTATTGTCACGACTCGAACCGGGGCCCTGGCCGTGATGAGCATCCAGAACCATGAAGGCCCGACACACCCTTCTTTATCTGGTAATCATGCATAATATTCATAAAATAAAAAATAATGCGGAAATAGAAATCTAAAACAAAAACATGGTCAATCTGAACATGATCATAATACTGAAAGTGAAAAATGTGTCTGAATAACAATATCTGACTCAGTCTGCGAAATCTCTACTCTGAACTAAACAAGCTGTCTAAAAACTGGGACAAGGCCCCCAGTAGACTAAAACATAACCAATGATAAAAGTCTGACATGACTAGGCCTTCTGAATTATAGAAGGCTCACCACTGCAAGATCCGGTTTGCAGTCTGAAAATATCTACTAATTAGCTGGACCCCTAGACTGTGCCTCAGAACCTGGAAGGAGGGGGGTTAGCACAAAAGTACTGGCACGCGAAGCAATCCAAAATAGAGTAATTGAACATATATATATATATATATATATATATATATATATATATATATATATATATATATATATATATATATATATATATATATATATAATATGAGAGCAAAGTTTTCATTAAACATCATGCATAAAATAGTTTCTGAAAACATATGGGAACTTTATGAAAACATACAACCTATCTGTAAATTTCAAATTCTGATCTATGTATTACTTCTGAGTTAGGTGGTATCCCCTACAAGTCTGATATTCCACGGACGATATGAAATTCGCCATTGACATGGCGGGAAAGCCTCCAACCCGAATGTGCCACAAGAGTTGGAGTTTCTGAATCTGATATGCCACAGGGCTATAGGCAAGCGTAATATATAAATCCGAAACGGTAAATTACGATTTTGGGCAACAAGTTGTCTGAACTCATGCCTTCTTCAGGGAACCACCTAAGCTCTCTTTATTCCCAATTTTTATCCTGTTCTGAAACATGCATGTTTCTAGTTTCAACATCTGGAAAGTCTAATTTCAAACATGCATTTAAATCTTTTCTAAATTATCATGGCAAAATCTTAGTTGGTGTCGTCACACCAAGACTTGCAAGTCCTATTTCTGAGTCGTAATGTCATAAGCATGATCTTTCATGAAAATATAGTCCATACCACCCAAACATGTAATTTCCATAAGAGATTTTATGTTCCGAAACTCAAGTCAAATCCATGCAAAAACTTTCATCAAACATATGGTGGTCATGTGCTTTTTGCAAATCAATGCACTCTTTCATTATATGCATAATCAACATTCACAACCCTCTCTTGCGTGTTAAAAATCATATGATGCTTTTCAAAACGCATTCAAAACAATTCATATCATACGAAAATAGGAAATCTCACAACACAAGAGGGATTCATTATAATTCATGCTTTCAAGACTGAAACACATACATACATAGACATATAAACTGTCAAATCACTTTGGGGAAGGCCAAAAGACCAAAACAATGTCATTAAAGCATTCTAAAAACATGAATATGTTCATAATTCAAAACTTCATTCTAAAACATGATTTTCTATACTCATGAGAATTTAGGAAAACTCCGCATACCTTTATTTATGAAATTGAGGGATGATCCTTGAAGCCTACGATGTGGGAATTCCAAATCTCCAATTATCTTCCAAAACCCACGGTTGAATCTTGAGTTACTTCGGAATTTTTTTTTGAAACTCTAAGGAATGTTCTTGTAACACCCTATATTTTCGGGCTAGAGTTTAGACTATCATTCCTACGTATATAAACCCAAACTGAATAATTCTTATAACGCCCCGCATTTCTGTCTACAATATAGACCATGATTTCGATGAGTTGATAATCCCAAAGTAATAAATCCTATGCCAATATGGCATGTTAATTATTTGTGCAGTATGTGAATCCATTAAAGCTTGAATTTAGACCATAGAGGTCCTTCAACTCAAGGACCAGTTGAAACTATTTTGATCGATTAAGTTTTAGTGAATGTTGTAATTTGTGTCAACTTTCATTAGCCATAACTCTTAGTATATGTCGAATTAGAGAGCCTGCTATGTGTTAAATGATAGGTCTTCGAGTTAGCTTTCCAACGATACTAATTTTCTAAAATCCGGCAACCAAGCAATAAGTTATGGTCTTTCAAAGTAGTATGCGTCGCGTAACCAATTGCACATGGCCCCTAGAAAACATAGACGATAGCATAGGCGGCGCCTATGTAAACATAAGCGATAGCATAGGCAGCGCCTATGTAAAGGTTTCAAGTGAATTAAACACTCCGTTTATGAGGGAAAATGGTCATTTTCCCACCCTTATTTAGCCATAAACACGAAATTCAGTTCCCAAAGACCCAAAATACACCTTCATTCATCAAAATAGTTCAAGAACTCTCTCAAGGATTTCAAAATAAAAACCCAAGTAGTTCAAGATTCAACCATGGGTTTTCAAAACAAATTGAAGATTTGGAATCTCCGCAACGTAGGCTTCAAGAAGCACCTATCATATTCGCATAGAGAGGTACGTGGGGTTATCTAAAAAATCTCATAGGCTTTAAAAATTCATGTTTTCAAATGGTGGTTTTGAAATTATGAATATGATTATGTTTTAAACGTTTTATGATATTGATTTGGTCTTTAGGCCTAATTCCAATGTGATTTTATATATTATATATGGATATGCATGTGTTTCATAATGATGATAAATTGAGAGCATGATTTATACGGAACCTCTCTCTTGATATGATATTTTTTTAAGTTTTCAAGTGATATGAATCATTTGAAATCATCTTGAAATGCATGTCATGAAATGTCTTTAAAATGTCATGATTTGGATATGATTTTTGACTTTCAAAGAGAGGGTTGTTTTGTCCATGTTGAAATATGTTGCATATGATGATTGAATGAAGAGAATGATATGATACTAATGACTTGCAAGTCGGGTATGATGATACCCTACAGAGTATGACATATGATTGATTTGAATAAAGTTTGAATGCATTGATTTTCATGAGAAAGGTGGATGCCCGAAGAAGGCGTTTGAGTGAAAGGACTCATCACTGGAAACTGTAGTTGCTGATGCGGGTCATATAATATTGTATCCTACATGGGAGGATAATAAAATAATTGGGACATCTCACATAGGGGGATTCCCTACGGTGTACTCACATGGGGGATATACTGGCTCCAAAATCCTGGCGGCTACTTGGATTGGAGGATTGACCGCCAAGCACCAGAGGCGGATTTGACATAGCCGTGGAATTACAATTGTAGGGTATTTCTCCTAGCTCAATCGCATTACATTGGTATTGAAAACTATAACATTATGCCTATGTTTTTTTAAATAATTTAATACGAAACTGCTTTATAATGACTCTCACCTATATTGTGTAAAAATATTATATTTCTATTTTGATTTCTCTGCGTACTAGTACTTTTGTATTAACCCCCTCTCCTCCTAGGTTCGGAGGCACAGTCTAGGGATCCAGACAACCAATAGATTCCTTCCAACAGATCACAGAATCAAGTGGTGAGCCTTCTATATTTCGGAAGGCCTGATGTCTGCAGTTTAATTTATCATTTATTAGTTTTGGGTCTACTGGGTGCCTTGTCCCAGCTTTCAGATAGACATTTATTTTAGTCATGTAGTAGAGATTTCGCAGACGTTATGGAGATGTTGATTGAGATTGTGGGACATTATCCCCCATTATTGTTTTCATATGATTCTTGACCATGTTTCCGTTATATAGTGTATCTTCCGCATCTCTTTTTCATATAAGTCATGTGCATGATTACCAGATAGATAAGGGGTGTTTCGGGCCTTAATGATTCGGAATACTCATCACGGCCAGGGCCCCGATTTGGGTCGTGATAAACTTGGTATCAGAGCACGGTTCATGGTCCCAGGGTGTCTGCAAAATCGCGTCAAGTAGAGTCCTGTTTATGGGTGTATAGCGCGCCACACTTATAAGCAAGAGGCAACTAAGCATTTAGGAATGTCTCTCTTTCTTTATATTCTAGTCTATGCAATAGAGTCGGAGTATTTATGCTCTAATTCGTGTTATGGTGTTGCCCATATGAAAGTAAAGTCATCCCAAATTCTTTCCTTACTCTGATGTTCTCAGACATGTCCCATTATTGGGCTGATTCAAGTGCAAAAAGTTTAGAATATACATGATATAGTCCTTTCCGATTGAGTCCTATAAGATTTTAAAAACTATGCAAAGACTCGACAAGAGTCTGTTAGTGCATCAATATGTGTTGATTCTAATGTAAATATTGATCCTGATGGAATCGTACATTCCAGTTTAAGGTATTAAGTGTATCTAGTTACTCTCAAAATCTTATTACAGATGTGGACAATGTATAGCAGAATGTTGGAACTGTATTTTCACCCGAATAGTATCTTAAGTTAAAGTGTTGTTTTCATGACCTATTGGTAGTGATATTGGACCAAGAAGTTGGTGATGTAAAGTCACAAATTTAGAAGTCCAAGTGAGGGTGATTTTTTTTAAGTGAATATTTCAGTTGAATAACCAATGTTTGAGGATGATTTACCCCTTTATAGTGATAAACTAATGTGGTAGCTAGCAGCATGTGTGGACGGTATGGTAATCCATGGAGGAAGTGTTTTACTCAAATTTTTATTTATACAGAATAATATGTATATTATGTGTCAATTTTGTATCCCTTGTAATATGTAATCTTGTTATCATGGTGTTTTTGAAAAGAAAAAATTTTAAGTCTAGTGAAGTCGTGTAGAACTCTTTTGATTCACTAGCATAGTTGTCTTGTCATTCATCTCATTTTCTTGTTCAAAATACAAAACAAAAGTCTAGTGAAGTCATGTGAGGCCTATTTTGATTCACTAGCAACTTATTGTCCAAGTTGTTCTTTCATTGGTTTAATATATGTATAGCTAAATCTGTTTGCATGAGATTGAGTTGCTAAAGAGGTAATTCGTCCTTGTAGCTAGTTTAGTATAAAGTAGAGAAGGAGTTGTTAGTCAGAGTTGTTTTGCGGAGAAATTTTGACTTTTGAAATAGAATCGCCACTTAATTTTGAAAGGGAATTAAGAAACCTTTACAAAACACTTTAAAAGATCTAAAACAGAAAAATCATTTAAGTTAAAGAGATTCTGGATAAGTGATTCCTATTAACGTTTTAGAAAGGTGTTAGGCACCTAAAACGTCTGCTAACTTGCGATTATTCGGACAGTTTGAAAATCGTCTTTTGATTAACATCGAAAAGATTAATTTGTTGAAATAGTGATTTGATTTTTTTCAAAAGAAGACTTGTGTAAAATAGATTTAGGCGACTTAGTAGAAATTTTAACTAAGTCTAAACAAAACTAATAAACAAATAAACACATAAAAGGAGAAGGGAGGAGAAAGTAAAGGATTTAGACCATTGGTCCCAAATCAACGAGACCTGTCCTAGTCTAGTTGGGCTTCCGATCCATTTCACCTGTCCTAAACTATTTTTCGAGCCTTTGGCTCGAGTCTTGCTCCACCTGTATTAAATACAACTTTGGATTCAAGGCCCAAATAAATAAGAAATGAAATCATAAATAAAGACAACAATAGGTAAATAACAAACGCGACTTTCGGGTCTCGTAGCCGCTTCAAATGTGCGACTTTTAACCCCTTCTTCTCCTTTCGACTCCTTGTATCCGTATTCTATGAGGTTGATATCCAAATTCTCCTAAAGGGTGGGCCTCACTGGCCCGTTGTACGATACAATGGAAAAGAGTCCAATTGGACTCCGAAGAGAGTTCATGCAAAGAAAAGATGAATAAATTAATGCCCATTCGAGACATGACATACCTCAAAATAAAGAAATATCAAGGACTAAGTTTTGAATGATAATGATGCACACACTTATGCACATGATAAGAATGAGAGTCAATCGATACGATGCAAAGCCTAGACGGGTTCATATAACAATCCGAACAGAATGAGGCAACTAGAATGAAAAAAACTTCTCGCTTAATTCAATAAATTATATTGCGCATGGTTTGAACAATACCTAGATAATCTACTTAAAGAGGTGAAGATATATTCATGGACAAAACAGTGAATACAATAAACAAAAGGTCACAGAAGGATAAAGAATTCCCTGCACAAGTTCTTAAGGGAGATTTTATACCAAAAGCATGGTTCCAGCAGGTGGTGATGCTTATTACTATATCAAACCAAATTTTAACGCTCCTAGCCCGCGAAAGACTAATTATTCCAGATTTCAAACAAAGGCATTTAACATGGGATAGGATCAAATAGAGAAGGAAAAGACTAGATATAGATAGTACGAGAAACAATCCGATCTTGAACTCCTCAAAGAAAATAATCAAAATCAAGAATTTTTAGATAAGTGTAGACTAGGTTCTATCACAATATAACGAAACATATACCCATGGCCTTCTTTCGCAAGAAAAAAGGCTTAAAGGCTCTATCGAATTTGAACTCACAGTGATTTCATGGTCCTATTAAATAAATATTAAAGGGAGGAAAATGAAAACTGGGAAGAGGACCTGTGAGGCAAGAATGTCTTTCTATTCACATGAGTATACATGAAACCCCTGTACAGACGTCACCCAACAGACGACGACTACTCCAAAGAAACGCAAGAGGGAGTCTGGGAATACTGTCTCCAAATCGATCATGTGAGTAAACTAAACTTCAAAGAGTAACTTCAAAATCTTTAGAGCAACAATTAAATCTGGAAACCACTTAATCAGTTAATTCTTGACAGTGGGTATTTAAGGACGGAGATAAGCGATTATGACGCGTTATCTCATCCCTAATCCTATTTCTGAAAGAAAAATGAGTATAACTTCATCCCTACCTTCTTGATATTACTGAACAAGAAAGATTACTGGGAATCCTTAGCTCATGTACAGACAATACATAATGTAATGACAACAAAATTAGTCTAATTTTCCCGACCAAACACCCTTAAATGTGCAGCATCCACAAAAATACAACAACATTTATCCTTCTAATGGGATTTCATACCGAAGATGAACTTAAAGGAAAAATGGAAATCTGAATTCGGGTTTTTGAAACCAAAAGAAAGGTATAATCCACAGATTTTTTAAAAAAAAGCA
Organism: Capsicum baccatum var. pendulum; assembly: GCA_030864225.1. NCBI lineage: Eukaryota > Viridiplantae > Streptophyta > Magnoliopsida > Solanales > Solanaceae > Capsicum > Capsicum baccatum. The sequence continues at coordinate 235,212,768 of CM061555.1, read as the reverse complement.
TGAGGCAGAGTATATTATCCTCATACTCACTCTCTCTCTCTCTCTCTTCGACAAACCCAAAAGATAAGCTTTTGGTAGCTGAAACACTTACCGAGGAATCACAGGATTTTTCTGTTTTTGGAGGACTTATCCTCATTATTCTTTGTCATTTTGGAAGGCAAAGAACTCAAGAGAAAGTCCTACTAACGGTATTATCGGCACAATAGTTATAATAACGAAAAACAACAAAAGCAAGCCAAACGGAATATTGTCTCTATCTTCCTCCTCGCTCCGACCAACTCGAATAAAATAGTCGTTGAGGAATCCTAGGATTTTCTAGCATATTTTGGACCTTGCTCATTGTCTTTTTGGCACATAAGAAGCCAAAGGAACTTGAGCGGTAGCTCTGCTAGCAACACTTCTAGCTCAACAATGACACCATAATCCAGCAACGATCCTGAACAAACACGATCAGATAACAACTACAAGCCAAACACCGTCGACTAAAACTACGGAATACAATCAAAGTCACAAACTTTGCCTAACATACCAGCCCTTCCAATCACCATCCATACACCGAGGGAAGCACAGGCCGAAAAATACTCAATAACACCAAGAGTGGGCGACAGATCATGATACCAAAGTAAAAAGGACGACCGGAAACAAACCTGAACATAGATTAATTCAAACATAACAATTCATTCAACATTTTTCATCAAAAACAACAACCTATGGTCTTTGAGACCTCTACAGCACATAACCCAGCAAACAAAACTACGATTTTACCAGAAAATGGAATGAAGCAGAGAAAGTCAAATAACGAAATAAAGGGTAAATGAGTGTTCACCTCCTTCAGGGAGCAAAACAGGATAACGAGCTATGAGCGGGACCACCAGAAAATATCCTCTTTACTATCAACTCGACACTCTTCTTTAGCTGATGAGCTTTCGAAATAAGAACAAAATTTATATTTGAGATTGAGTCTCCTCAAGAATCTTTCTTTCTTTTTTTTTTTTCAAAACGTTTAACCCACAGCTTTCTACAACCCCAATTTCGAACCCCCTTTAGGACCCCCAAAGAAAATCCCCAGAAATAGTAGCTCCCCGAAGAAACTCTGATTTTTGAACCCCAAGAATCGAAAGAACCAATTTTCTGGAAAAAAAATCAAGCTTCGAAAGAACCCCCGAGCCAAAAAAAAAAAACCTCAAACAGTGACCTCAAGGGCCCTTTTTATAGGAGACAAATTAGGGTTTACCCTAGGGATTTGAAAAAGGGAGAAATCTTGAATTTCAAATTCTAAGGATGGGATAAGCTTAAGCTGTAATTTGTACTAAAAATCGTACCAAGTTGTTGAGAGATTCGAATTTTGAACGATTAGCAATTGAGGAGCAAATTGGAAGCTAACACGTAGCACCCTCTAGAACATTCAATGTTCTTGTCTCGTGTTGGGCACGCACAGAAGTTGAGAGAAAACCTCATCGGGTTAGGGTCGGGTTGGCTCAAACAGGGCCGATTCGAGTTGGGATCGAGTTGAAACCCGTGTCGCCGTTGATGGCTGCTTAGTGTTGGATTTTATTTTGGTTTGATTTTGGCTGGTGTTGGGTTTAAAGGTTGAGAGGAGTTGCTGGGTTCAGATTATCGATGGTGAAGTTGTTAATTGAATGAAGAAGAGGAGAAGATTTAGGCCGGGTATGTTTGTTGGTATGGGCCTAGGGGCGTTGAGCTACTAGAAATTTGGGGCTAATTTGGAAAAGTCAAAAGGAAATTGGGCTTGGACTTGTTAGTTTAAAGAGTGGGCTGGTAATTTAAAAATAAGAATAAACTGAAATTGGGGTTATTTAATTGATAACCCCAATCAATTTAAGAATTAGTCAAATCCATTTAAATTTTAACCAAATTGAAGTCAATTGGCCAATTGCATTGCAATTGAAGCCCATTTTATTTCAATTATAGTCAATTTAATATATTGACCAAATTAAATTGATACTCGATACAAATTGATACCTCACTTAATCCCAAGCTTCTTGATTTGATAAAATCAAACACATATTTTCCAAATAAATTAATTTTAACAATAAATTATACTTGAATCAAGATTTTTCAACCATTTGAATTTATTTCAAAATAATCCTTGATAAAAAATTCAATACTCCATAAAATAGATATTTTAGTAACAAAATTACATATTTTTGTATAATTGAATGCGATAATATATAATCGCTACTTAAAATGATAAGTTTATCCAAATAAATGGTTTGAAAAGATTCTTATTCAGATAAAATATATGTTGCGATTTTATTTGAAAATTGAAGAAACTAGAGATCAAATGTAGTTGTGGAGGGCAAATTAGGTGTCAACAAGGGTGATTTGTTGGTTGCTTGAATGTGAAAATGGCTATATTAGCGAGTAAGTTATGATTATAGACTCATGGTTGTTTGAGGAATTTGAAGGCAGTCTAAATGTATGATTGAGTAAGTATGAGGTGAGAAATCCGTATAAGTAGAAAAGATTGTATGGGGTTATAATGTAAGATTAAGGTTGATCATGTCTATTATGTGATCTTACCCCTTGACCTTCTTTTGTTGGTAGTTGTAAAATAGTACTAATTATGAGAAGGTATGTAGCAGATTTTGAAGTATTTGGGAAAGAATGTTCCAATTTGATGGATTAGTATATTATGTTGCACTCGTCATTGGTGGTAGATGATTGATGCTAGACCATTGGCTTGAATTTAATGTAGGATGTGGATGTAAGAATAGTGGCATGAGATTAATGATGTATGTTTGTGGGAATAAATACTAGTAGGCTTGATGTGTTGAAATAGTACGTATTAATGAGTTATGATAAGGAAGACCGCAAGGTCAAGGTCGATTATTATTGTTATGAAGTTATAGTGTACTAGTGTTTCTTGATGTTTATTTATAGTTTCCAAGTGAAAATTTTGTGTAAGGTTTGGTTGTAAATCATGCATAGCACTCGATATTAAGTTTGAATAGTTGATGTCCATGAAAGTGGATGTGAAGATTTGTTGGTTAATGAATACTAGTTGTATAGAAGTGATCTAATGGGCTTGAATGGTGCATGCAATAGATTGAGTTTATTTGATTCATAGTGAGGTATGATATTGTATGTATGGTGTAGAAGTATGCCTAAGGTGACATAAGGTTGCGGCATTCTTTCTAAGGCTATTACTTGTTGTGCGTGGCTAGTGGTACCATTGAATTGTTAAGTGGAGAAAGAATAGTTAGATGGTATATGGTGATCTAAATAGCCATGTTAAGGTGTTTTGATTGATAGTGTTGGGCCTTTTGCGATGATCTTGATTCTCATAGTAGAGGGATATAAATTTGGAGTTGCAATAGTGGTAGGCTATGTCAAAAGTGATATGGTTCATCAAAGGCTTGGTGATATCCATATTAAGTGTTAGCGTCTAAGCTTGAGTTTTGAAGGTTTAACTGATATAAATAAGTATGCAAGCATTATACTATGACTATTGGTGGCTATGGAAAGATAGAGTGTATCCCGGAAGGTAGTCATTCGGGTTAAGTTCTATGATATGCGTGTACTATCATTTTTTTCAGATCCTAGAGTGCAGTAAGTGTAGTTCAGTTAAAATACAGTAAAGGATCTCCTAAACTCTAGATGATGACTTGAAGCTAAGGGGGAGATGATAGAACGAATGACCAAGTAAGGCTCTCATATTTTAGTAGTGATGCAGTATGATATAGAACATCAGAAAGTGAGGGTGAATCTCAACCCATTCCTACCTCAGTATTTTTTTTCAGTTATCCGAGTGCTTACTCATGCCTTACGATTCAGTTATGTGATCATAGTTCATGATCCCTGTATATGATAGAGAGTCACGTACTCTTCCAGTTCCAAGATAATGAGTTCTAGTTCATTCAAGTAGTCGGAATCACATTCCTTATGTTATGAACTCTAGTTTAGGTCATGCAACTCATGATATATGTACTCACTCTTTATAGTATGCTCAGTCCCGTATAAAAAACTTTTCACGCTTCAGGGTCTTATGTTTTAACCTTTTAGTGACCCTCCCTATGTAATGATAGTAGTGATGATGTAAATGTTCTTGTTGATGGAAGATCATAATATGTTTGTTTAGATAAGGCCATAAATATGAAGTAAGATTTGGGGCCAAGTCTTTGATACATGTGATGGTTAGTGGAAAAGTTTGTGTGTGTATGTTTTAGGGTAGCGCGTAGGAGTTATATTGACAATAGTATAGAGACTATGTGAAGTATGTATCTATAGGTGATTGCCTTGAATTTAACAAGTGGTTATAAATTAGGCTTGAATGACATTTTAGAATTGTAGTGGAAGGTCGCAATATGCATTAGCGACTTCATATTAAGAGTTCAGAGTAGTCATTGAAGTGGTAAGGCATGTTATACTTAGGATGTAATCTTTGTAGGAGATATAGAAAATTGCATCATATGGTTTAGAATAATAGCGTGGTCTGGCATGTTGTATTTTTGTGACAGAGTTAGTCTTGATCACGGTGAAGGAATTAAGTTATTTCCAACATTAGTAGAAAGATTTGTCAATGCTCATATGAGAATTTTAAGCTGATTTGAATGAATATGATATTTAATGAGAATAGTATAGTTAAGTGATATTCGAGAAGTGTGCTAAGATTGAAAGTAAGAAGTTGTAATGCCAAAGGCCTGGTAATTAAGAAGTTATAATGCCAGAGGCCTAGTAATTCTATCCTAATTCAGGAGTTATATGTCTATATTCCAAGCTGTAGAGTAGTGTCAATGTGGTGATTCCTTAGTTGAATGTCTTGTGTATCCATACCCAAGATTCATGGCTCCCTATTACTGCTTGAACTTCCTTAGAGAGAGTGTTGAGGAGAATACTCCAGTTAAGTATGAAGGTCCAGCATAATTTAGTCTGTATAGTCAGTAACTCAGTTTAACAAGCAGATTTGCATGGCTTGTTTTCTCGTCTTTTAATTTATTCATGCTACCCGAAATCTCAGACATACAACTATTCCAAGATAGAGTATACTAGTTATTACGAGTATAGATCAGTTCATGCGTCATACATTAAATACAGATTCCATATGTTCAGTTATGATTCAATTCGTAGGTTCCTTGTGCATCATCTCAGTTTTTCGAGTATCCTAGTGAATTGAGTATTAATAGAGGCACATAATGTCCTAAGAGGGAGATACCCCATTCAGTTGTAAGCATAGATTCTTATTACAAGTTTCGCATCAGTTATCAATGCATATTCAGTCATACGTTCATACGTTAGTTCAGTCAGATATGCGTGCATTAGAAATGCATGTTCAATAGAAAAAGTTCAGTTTATCATTGTATTTAGTCTTACGTTCATGAGAACAACTCAGTCACAGATCCCTGCATTGGATATTCATGTTCAAGGACGAGTTGAAACTATTTCGATCGATTAAGTTTTGGTGGATGTTGTAATTTGTGTCAGCTTCCATCGACCATAACTCTCTGTATATATCAAATTAGAGAGCCTACTATGTGTCAAATGATAGGTCTTCGAAATAGCTTTCCAACGATACCAATTTTGCTAAAATCCGGCATCCGAGCAAGAAGTTATGGCCTTTCAAAGTAGTATGTGTCGCCTAACCAATCGCACATGGCCGCTGGAAAACATAGGTGATAGCATAGGTGGTGCCTATATAAACATAGGCGATAGCATAGACAGAGCCTATGTAAACATAGGCGATAGCATAGGCAGCGCCTATGTATACATAGGCGATAGCATAGGCGGCGCCTATGTAAAGATAGGCGATAGCTTAAGAGACGCCTATGTAAAGGTTTCAAGTGACTTAAACACTCCGTTTTTGGGGCAAAATGGTTACTTTCCCACCCTTATTGTAACGCCCCACATTTCGGGATACAATATAGTCCATGACTCTGATGCGTTGATAATCCAGAAGCCATAAATCCTATGCCAATTTGTCATGTTAATCAATGTTGTAGTATGTGAATCCATTTGAGCACGAATTTAGACTATGGAAGTCCTTCAACTCAAGGACCAGTTAAAACCATTTCGATCAATTAAGTTTTAGTGGACGTTGTAATTTGTGTAAAATTCTATTGATCATAACTCATTGTATATGTTGAACTGGGTGGCCTACTATATACCAAATTGTAGATAGTTGAATAAGCTTTCCAACGATACCAAATTCGACTAAAACGGACACCCGGTGAAGAAGTTATGGCCTTTCAAAGTCGAATGTGGCGCCTATGCAAATATAGGCTATGCATAGGGCGGCGCCTATGTAAATTTAGGTAATGCAAAGGGCAGCGCCTATCCTAGTCTATGCGATGCAAAGGTCGGCGCATACTTATGGTTTCAGGTGACGAAAACACTCCGTTTTGTTTATTTTCAAGGTCAACGTCAAAAGATCATAACTCTCTGAATATAATGAACTGGGAGAGCTGCAACCTATCAAATGAACGCTCTTTGAGTCCTCTTTCCAATGCAACTGGTTTCATCCAAATTCAACATCTGAGTAAGGAGTTATATCCGTTTTAATTCAGCCTGTCAGTTTGTCAACTGAGGGATAGTTTCGACTTTTCTTGTTTTCTTAGGGGCATTTTAGTCATTTCACCTCACCCCTATTTCGTCTATAACACCAGATTCAGCTCCAAATTCAGCAAAATATATCCTTTTCTCAAATTCTCTCTCAAGAACACCCTTTAGTGTTTCAAACAAAAATCCCAAATAACTCAAGATTCAACCGTTGGTTGTGGAAGATAATTTCAGATTTGGAATCCTCTCGACGTAGGCTTTGATAAACACCCAAAATTAGTGGAGAACAAGGTACGCGGGGTTTTCCTAAATTCTCATGGGCATAGAAATCATGTTTTAAGAAAGGGGTTTTTAAATTCAAGTACATATTCATGTTTTAGAAGCTTTATATGATATTGTTTTAGCCTTTTGGCTTTCCCCCAAAGTGACTTAAAAATTATATGTATATGTATATATGTGTTTTGCCTTGAAATGTGATTTGAGAGCACAATTTACATGAAATTCCTCTCTTGATGTAATTTTCCCATGTTTCACATGATATAGATTGTTTTGAAATAAGTCTTGAAAAATCATGATATGAAATGCTTTGGCTTTGCTATGTTGCGAATACGATTTTGAACATGAAAGAGAGGGTTGTAAATGTTGAATATACATATAATGAAAGACTGCATAATTTTGCCAAAAGCACATGACCACCATATGTTTGATGAAAGTTTTTGCATGGTTTTGACTTGAGTTTTGGAACATGAAATCTTTTATGCAAATTACATGTTTGGGTGGTCTGAAACTACACTTTTATGAAAGATCATGCTTAATGCATTATGGCTCAGAAATAGAACCTGCAGGTCTTGGTATGACGATACCAACTCAGATAAATGCCATATCAGACTCAGACTAACAGACTTTTCAGAAAAGTTCAGAAATCAGATTTTTATCAGACTTTCATGATTTAGAAATTTCAGAATGATACATGTTCAGAAAAGGTTAAAAATGGGCATACAGAGATGTTAGGTGGTTCCCCGAAGAGGGCTTGAGTTCAGATAACTCTTTGCCTAAAACCGTGGTTTGCCGACCCGGGTATATTATTATGTGCTGACTTAAATGTCCTGTGGCGTATCAGAATCAGAGACTACAACCCTTGCGGCACAATCGGGTTGGGGACTTCCACGCCGAGTCCCTGGCGGATTCCATACAGCCCGTGGAATTTTCAGAAATGTAGGGGAATACCACTTAACTCAGAAGTAAAACACAGATCATGATTTGAAATGAACAGACAGGTTGCATGTTATCAGAAAGTGCCCATGTACTTTTCAGAAATAGTTTTATACATGATGTCTTGATGAAAAATTTGCTTTCACTTAATATATATATATATATATGTTCCATTATACTATTTTTGGAGTGCTTCGCGTGCCAGTACTTTTGTGCTGACCCCCTCCCCCCCTCCTTCTAGGTTTTGAAGCACAGTCTAGGGGTCCAGCTACTTAGTAGACATTTTCGGGCTTGCAGACTTGATCTCACAGTGATGAGACTTCTATTATTCGGAAGGCCTAATTATGTCAGACATTATATTATTTATTTTGTTTTGGTCTACTGGGGGCCTTGTCCCAGTTTCTTTTCAGACAAATGTTTATGTTCTTAGTAGAGATTTCGCCGACTGATGTCAGATAGCATTATTCAGAAATGTTACAGATCTTGACCATGTTTTCCATACTCAGTTTCAATTCCGCATTTTATTATAATTATGAATGTTGTGCATGATAACCAGACAGAGAATGGGTGTTCCGGGCCTTCATGGTTCGGGATGCTCGTCATGGCTAGGGCCTAGGCTCGGGTCATGACAAACTTGGTATCAGAGCATGGTTCATGGTCCCAGGGTGTCTGCGAAATCGCGTCGGGTAGAGTCTTGTTTATAGGTGTGTAGCGCGCCACACTTTTAAGCAGGAGGATACTAGGCGTTTAGGAATGTCTCTCTTTCTTCATGTTCTAGTTCGTGCAATAGAGTCAGAATGTTCCTCTTTCATACTCTTATTCGTGCTATGATGTCGCCCATATAAAAGTAAAAAGTTATCCCAAATTATTTTCTTACTCTAATGTCCTCAGATATGTCTCATTATTGAGGTGATTCAAGTATAGACGTTTAGAATCTAAATGGTATGGTCCTTTCTGATTGAACCATATAAGAGTTAAAATTTGTGCAAGGACTTGAGAAGAGTCCGTTAGTGCTTCAATGTGTATTGATTCCGATGTAGACATTGATCTTGATGGAATCGTGCTTTTGAGCTTCAGGTATTAATTGCATTTAGTCCCTTTCAAATTTATGTTACAAGTGTCTTGCTTAAGGGAGGATGATGTGTAGTAGAATGTTGGAACTGTATTTCCACCCAAATAGTAGTATGCGTTAAAGTGTTGTTGTCATGACCTATTGGTAGTGAAATTAGACCAAGAAGTTGGTGATGTGAAGTCACAAAGTTAGAAATCAGAGTTAGGGTGACTTTTGTGTAAATGAATATTTTAGTTGAATAACCGATGTTCGAGAATGATTTACCCCCCCGCCCTTATGGTGATAGACTAATGTGGTGACTAGTAGCATGTGTGGATGGTATAGTAGTCCGTGGAGGAAGTGTTTGACTCCGATTTTATTTATGCAGAGTAAGATGTGTATTCATAGTTCATTGGATCTTGCGTATTAAATTTCTATCTCATGTAATCTTGTCATCAAGGTGTTGATGAAAAAAAAAAATAAAGTCTAGTGAAGCCGTGTAGGTCTCTTTCGATTCACTAGCATAGTTGACTTGTCATTCATTTTATTTTCTTGTTCAAAATACAAAATCAAAGTCTAGTGAAGCCGTGTGAGGCCTATTTCGATTCACTAGCAACTTGTTGTCCAACTTGTTGTTCTTGTGTTGGTTTAATAGATGTATAGCTGAATTTGTTTGCATGAGATTGAGTTGGTAAAGAGGTGATTCGTCCTTGTGTGTTGTTTAGTAGATGGTAGAGAAGGAGTTGTTAGTTAGGATGATTTGTAGGTTGCTTGAAGTGTGAAAATGGCTATATTAACTAGTAAGTTGTAAGTATAGACTCATGGTTGTTTGTGGAACTTGAAGGTAGTCTAAATGTATGCTTGAGTAAGTAAGCGTGATGTGAGAGGCCGTATAAGTAGATAAGATTGTATGGGGTTATAGTATAAGATTAATGTCGATCATGTCTATTATGCGACTTTACCCCTTGACCTTCTTTTCCTTGGTAGTTATAAACTAGTACTACTAGTGAGAAGATATGTAGTAGATTTTTTAGGTATAGTAGTAATGTTATAACGGTGCTTTGGTCGTGGATAGTATCTAGATAAAAATCAAGTATTTGGGGTAGAATGTCCCAATTTGATGGACTAGTAAATTATGTTGTATTCTTCATGGGTGGTATTTACTGAATAAAACAAGTATGAGCTGATGTCTATGATGCCTTACAGCATGTATTTACAGTACCTGAAAGTCCCTAAGTCAACAAGGTGCAACAATGCAAGCTATACAATTATCAACTACAAGCTGAAAATCTGAAAATCCTGCACATGCATGCTGAAATTTCTGCACATGCTTGCCAACCTTTGTGGACCTTTTAAAGTGGAAAATTTGTAGTTTCATACCAGCCCGTGTGAACTTACTAAAGTCTAATAAATGTGTTGCCAGACTATTTTGACCATCTAGAAGGTGCTGGAACGTTGGCAGCAATACGGGGCATTTATCGAAGCCCCGCCAAGCTCGAAAACGCGCCTGAATAGTTCGAAACATGCCGAAAACATGAGGAATTTAATGGGTTGTGATGTTGAGCGTCACAATGTGGTTGTAAAAATAGCGACTTAAGATTATGATGTATGTTTTGTAAGAATTATGTATAAGGTTGGGTTGCAAATCATGTTAAGCACTAGACATTAATTTTGAACAATTGATGTCCATGAAGGTGGATGTGATGATTTCTTGGTTAATGATACTAGTTTTATGGAAGTAATCTCATAGACTTGAATGGTATATGCAAGAGCCTAAGTTTATTTGATTCGTAGTGAAGTATGATGTTGCATGTATAATGTAGAAGTAAGCCCAAGGTGATCTGAGGTTGCGGTATTTTCTAAGACTATTACACGTTTTGTGTGACGAGTGGTACCGTTGATTTTTTAGGTGGAGAAAGACTAGTTAGATGGTATATGGTGTTCTAAATAGTCAAGTTAAGGAGTTTTGATTGATAGTGTTGAGCCTTTTTATATGATCTTGATTCTCATAGTAGAGAGATGTAAGTTTGGAGTCACGATATTGATAGACTATGTCGGAAGTAGTATGATTCATTGAAGGCTTGGTGACATCCATGTTGAGTGCTAGATTCTAAGTTTGAGTTTTTGAAGGTTGAACTAATAGAAATAAGGGTTAAAGTACTAGACGGTGTGCACTCCGACTATGGGGATACTCGTGAAGACCCGAAGTTAGTAAGTGTGCAAGTATTATATGATGACTGTTGCGTCTATAGAATGATAAAGTGTATATCAGAAGGTAGTATTAACAGTGGGTTTTCCACTTTCAGGTGTAGTCATTTGGTTAAGTGCCATGATATGCTTGTATAGTAGTTTTTTAGACCCCAGAGTGCAGTGAGTGTACTTCAGTTTAAAGTCTAGTAAGGGATCTCCCAAACTTAATATCATGGCTTGAAGCTAAGGGGGAGATGATAGAGCGAATAACCAAGTCAGACCTTCAGATTCTAGTCATGATGTCATGATGATATAGAACGTCAGAAAATGAGGGTGAGACTCAACTCATTCTTGTCTCAGTATATTTTTTCAGTTATCCCAATATCTACTCATGCCTTACGTTTCAGTCCAATGATCAAAATTCATGTTCATGCTTATGATAGAGAATCATGTACTCTTCAAGTTCTAAAATGAGAAGTTTCAGTTCATTCAGTAGTCGGAATCCCATTCCATAAGTTATGAACTCCAAATTGAGGTCATGTAGCTCATGACTCATGTACTCACGCTTTATAGTATGATTGTTTTAGATAAGACCATAAGTGTGAAGTAAGATCTGGGGCCAAGTTTTTTGATATATATGAGTTTTAGTAGAAATTTGTATGTGTATGTTCTTGGGGTAGCGCGTGGGAGTTATATTAATAGTGGTTTAGAGAATATGTGAAGTGTTTCTTCATGGGTGTTTGGGTTGAAGTTCATATGTGGTTATAAATTAGGCTTGAATAACGTTTTGGGATTGTAGTGGAAGGTTGCAATATGCATTAGCGACTTCATATTAAGAGTTCAGAGTAGTCATTAAAGTGGTAAGGCATGTTATGCTTAGAATGTGATCTTTAAAAGAGGCATAGAAGGTGAAATCATTGGTTAAGAATAATAGCATGGTGTAGCATGTTGTATTTTTGTGACTTAGAGTTAGGCTTGATCGCGGGGTAAGGATTAAGCTATTTTAGACATTAGTAGAAAAAAAAATGTGTCAATGCTCATATGAGGATTTTAAGCTAAATTGAATGAATATGAGATTTATTGGGAACAGTATAGTTAAGGGACATTCGAGAAGTGTACGAAGCTTGAAAGTAAGAAGTTTTATTGCCAAAGGTCTGGTAATTCTATCCTAATTTAGGAGTTATATGTCTATATTCCAGACTGCAGAGCAGTGTCAATGTTGTGATTTCCTCAGTGGGATGTCTTGTGTAATCCATACCCAAGATTTGTGGCTAGAACTTCTTTAGAGAGAGCGTTGAAGAGATACTCCAGTTAAGTATGAGGGTCCAGCATAATTCAGTCTGTATAGCCAGTAAGTCAGTTTAGCAGTCAGATTCGCATGACTTGTTTTCTCGTCTTTTCATTTATTCATGCTACCCGAAATCTCAGACATAATACTATTCCAAGATAGAGTATACTAGTAATTGCGAGTATAGCTCAGTTCATGCGTCATGGATTAGATTCAAATTCCAGAGGTTCAGTTATGAATCAAAATCGTAGGTGCCATGTGCATTTCCTCCATTTTTCGAGTATCTTAGTGAATTGAACACTCATAGAGGGATATAGGATCCCAAGGGGGAGATACCCCATTCGGTTGCGTGCATAGATTCTTATTACAAGCTTCACATCAATTGATATTGCGTATTCAGTCATACGTTCTTGTGTCAGTTCAGTTAGATATGACTGCATTAGAAATGCATATTCAATAGAAAAAGTTCAGCTTGTCTGTGTATTCAGTTCTGCGTTCATGAGATCAACTCAATAACAAATCCATACATTAGGTTTGCATGTTCATTATGAGAACTCAGCTTATGAGTAGCTCCAGTCGTGTATTCCATGCATCAGATATGCATGTCCGATATAAGAATTCAGAATATCAGTAGTTCCATCCATATGGTCATGTTTCAGATCAGTGTATTCTTTATTAGAATACATGTCGTGCCTGAGTTATTCCATACCTTTAAGGTTTCAACAAGTTCCTATCCATCATTCGGGGACGAATGATCCCAAGGGGGAGATAATGTAACGCCCCGTATTTCGGGCTACAATATAGACCATGACTCTGATGCGTTGATAATCCAGAAGCCATAAATCCTATGACAATTTGTCATGTTAATCAATGTTGTAGTATGTGAATCCATTTGAGCACGAATTTAGACCATGGAAGTCCTTCAACTCAAGGACGAGTTAAAACCATTTCGATCGATTAAGTTTTAGTGGACGTTGTAATTTGTGTAAAATTCTATTGATCATAACTCATTGTATATGTTGAACTGGGTGGCCTACTATATACCAAATTGTAGATAGTTGAATAAGCTTTCCAACGATACCAAATTCGACTAAAACGGACACCCGGTGAAGAAGTTATGGCCTTTCAAAGTCGAATGTGGCGCCTATGCAAATATAGGCTATGCATAGGGCGGCGCCTATGTAAATTTAGGTAATGCAAAGGGCAGCGCCTATCCTAGTCTATGCGATGCAAAGGTCGGCGCATACTTATGGTTTCAGGTGACGAAAACACTCCGTTTTGTTTATTTTCAAGGTCAACGTCAAAAGATCATAACTCTCTGAATATAATGAACTGGGAGAGCTGCAACCTATCAAATGAACGCTCTTTGAGTCCTCTTTCCAATGCAACTGGTTTCATCCAAATTCAACATCTGAGTAAGGAGTTATATCCGTTTTAATTCAGCCTGTCAGTTTGTCAACTGAGGGATAGTTTCGACTTTTCTTGTTTTCTTAGGGGCATTTTAGTCATTTCACCTCACCCCTATTTCGTCTATAACACCAGATTCAGCTCCAAATTCAGCAAAATATATCCTTTTCTCAAATTCTCTCTCAAGAACACCCTTTAGTGTTTCAAACAAAAATCCCAAATAACTCAAGATTCAACCGTTGGTTGTGGAAGATAATTTCAGATTTGGAATCCTCTCGACGTAGGCTTTGATAAACACCCAAAATTAGTGGAGAACAAGGTACGCGGGGTTTTCCTAAATTCTCATGGGCATAGAAATCATGTTTTAAGAAAGGGGTTTTTAAATTCAAGTACATATTCATGTTTTAGAAGCTTTATATGATATTGTTTTAGCCTTTTGGCTTTCCCCCAAAGTGACTTAAAAATTATATGTATATGTATATATGTGTTTTGCCTTGAAATGTGATTTGAGAGCACAATTTACATGAAATTCCTCTCTTGATGTAATTTTCCCATGTTTCACATGATATAGATTGTTTTGAAATAAGTCTTGAAAAATCATGATATGAAATGCTTTGGCTTTGCTATGTTGCGAATACGATTTTGAACATGAAAGAGAGGGTTGTAAATGTTGAATATACATATAATGAAAGACTGCATAATTTTGCCAAAAGCACATGACCACCATATGTTTGATGAAAGTTTTTGCATGGTTTTGACTTGAGTTTTGGAACATGAAATCTTTTATGCAAATTACATGTTTGGGTGGTCTGAAACTACACTTTTATGAAAGATCATGCTTAATGCATTATGGCTCAGAAATAGAACCTGCAGGTCTTGGTATGACGATACCAACTCAGATAAATGCCATATCAGACTCAGACTAACAGACTTTTCAGAAAAGTTCAGAAATCAGATTTTTATCAGACTTTCATGATTTAGAAATTTCAGAATGATACATGTTCAGAAAAGGTTAAAAATGGGCATACAGAGATGTTAGGTAGTTCCCCGAAGAGGGCTTGAGTTCAGATAACTCTTTGCCTAAAACCGTGGTTTGCCGACCCGGGTATATTATTATGTGCTGACTTAAATGTCCTGTGGCGTATCAGAATCAGAGACTACAACCCTTGCGGCACAATCGGGTTGGGGACTTCCACGCCGAGTCCCTGGCGGATTCCATACAGCCCGTGGAATTTTCAGAAATGTAGGGGAATACCACTTAACTCAGAAGTAAAACACAGATCATGATTTGAAATGAACAGACAGGTTGCATGTTATCAGAAAGTGCCCATGTACTTTTCAGAAATAGTTTTATACATGATGTCTTGATGAAAAATTTGCTTTCACTTAATATATATATATATATATGTTCCATTATACTATTTTTGGAGTGCTTCGCGTGCCAGTACTTTTGTGCTGACCCCCTCCCCCCCTCCTTCTAGGTTTTGAAGCACAGTCTAGGGGTCCAGCTACTTAGTAGACATTTTCGGGCTTGCAGACTTGATCTCACAGTGATGAGACTTCTATTATTCGGAAGGCCTAATTATGTCAGACATTATATTATTTATTTTGTTTTGGTCTACTGGGGGCCTTGTCCCAGTTTCTTTTCAGACAAATGTTTATGTTCTTAGTAGAGATTTCGCCGACTGATGTCAGATAGCATTATTCAGAAATGTTACAGATCTTGACCATGTTTTCCATACTCAGTTTCAATTCCGCATTTTATTATGATTATGAATGTTGTGCATGATAACCAGACAGAGAATGGGTGTTCCGGGCCTTCATGGTTCGGGATGCTCGTCATGGCTAGGGCCTAGGCTCGGGTCATGACAAACTTGGTATCAGAGCATGGTTCATGGTCCCAGGGTGTCTGCGAAATCGCGTCGGGTAGAGTCTTGTTTATAGGTGTGTAGCGCGCCACACTTTTAAGCAGGAGGATACTAGGCGTTTAGGAATGTCTCTCTTTCTTCATGTTCTAGTTCGTGCAATAGAGTCAGAATGTTCCTCTTTCATACTCTTATTCGTGCTATGATGTCGCCCATATAAAAGTAAAAA
The DNA here is from genome assembly GCA_030864225.1 of Capsicum baccatum var. pendulum. NCBI lineage: Eukaryota > Viridiplantae > Streptophyta > Magnoliopsida > Solanales > Solanaceae > Capsicum > Capsicum baccatum. Next base: position 235,197,010 of record CM061555.1, on the reverse strand, counting down.
GTTATCCCAAATTATTTCCTTACTCTAATGTCCTCAGATATGTCTCATTATTGAGGTGATTCAAGTATAGACGTTTAGAATCTAAATGGTATGGTCCTTTCTGATTGAACCATATAAGAGTTAAAATTTGTGCAAGGACTTGAGAAGAGTCCGTTAGTGCTTCAATGTGTATTGATTCCGATGTAGACATTGATCTTGATGGAATCGTGCTTTTGAGCTTCAGGTATTAATTGCATTTAGTCCCTTTCAAATTTATGTTACAAGTGTCTTGCTTAAGGGAGGATGATGTGTAGTAGAATGTTGGAACTGTATTTCCACCCAAATAGTAGTATGCGTTAAAGTGTTGTTGTCATGACCTATTGGTAGTGAAATTAGACCAAGAAGTTGGTGATGTGAAGTCACAAAGTTAGAAATCAGAGTTAGGGTGACTTTTGTGTAAATGAATATTTTAGTTGAATAACCGATGTTCGAGAATGATTTACCCCCCCGCCCTTATGGTGATAGACTAATGTGGTGACTAGTAGCATGTGTGGATGGTATAGTAGTCCGTGGAGGAAGTGTTTGACTCCGATTTTATTTATGCAGAGTAAGATGTGTATTCATAGTTCATTGGATCTTGCGTATTAAATTTCTATCTCATGTAATCTTGTCATCAAGGTGTTGATGAAAAAAAAAAATAAAGTCTAGTGAAGCCGTGTAGGTCTCTTTCGATTCACTAGCATAGTTGACTTGTCATTCATTTTATTTTCTTGTTCAAAATACAAAATCAAAGTCTAGTGAAGCCGTGTGAGGCCTATTTCGATTCACTAGCAACTTGTTGTCCAACTTGTTGTTCTTTTGTTGGTTTAATAGATGTATAGCTGAATTTGTTTGCATGAGATTGAGTTGGTAAAGAGGTGATTCGTCCTTGTGTGTTGTTTAGTAGATGGTAGAGAAGGAGTTGTTAGTTAGGATGATTTGTAGGTTGCTTGAAGTGTGAAAATGGCTATATTAACTAGTAAGTTGTAAGTATAGACTCATGGTTGTTTGTGGAACTTGAAGGTAGTCTAAATGTATGCTTGAGTAAGTAAGCGTGATGTGAGAGGCCGTATAAGTAGATAAGATTGTATGGGGTTATAGTATAAGATTAATGTCGATCATGTCTATTATGCGACTTTACCCCTTGACCTTCTTTTCCTTGGTAGTTATAAACTAGTACTACTAGTGAGAAGATATGTAGTAGATTTTTTAGGTATAGTAGTAATGTTATAACGGTGCTTTGGTCGTGGATAGTATCTAGATAAAAATCAAGTATTTGGGGTAGAATGTCCCAATTTGATGGACTAGTAAATTATGTTGTATTCTTCATGGGTGGTATTTACTGAATAAAACAAGTATGAGCTGATGCCTATGATGCCTTACAGCATGTATTTACAGTACCTGAAAGTCCCTAAGTCAACAAGGTGCAACAATGCAAGCTATACAATTATCAACTACAAGCTGAAAATCTGAAAATCCTGCACATGCATGCTGAAATTTCTGCACATGCTTGCCAACCTTTGTGGACCTTTTAAAGTGGAAAATTTGTAGTTTCATACCAGCCCGTGTGAACTTACTAAAGTCTAATAAATGTGTTGCCAGACTATTTTGACCATCTAGAAGGTGCTGGAACGTTGGCAGCAATGCGGGGCATTTATCGAAGCCCCGCCAAGCTCGAAAACGCGCCTGAATAGTTCGAAACATGCCGAAAACATGAGGAATTTAATGGGTTGTGATGTTGAGCGTCACAATGTGGTTGTAAAAATAGCGACTTAAGATTATGATGTATGTTTTGTAAGAATTATGTATAAGGTTGGGTTGCAAATCATGTTAAGCACTAGACATTAATTTTGAACAATTGATGTCCATGAAGGTGGATGTGATGATTTCTTGGTTAATGATACTAGTTTTATGGAAGTAATCTCATAGACTTGAATGGTGTATGCAAGAGCCTAAGTTTATTTGATTCGTAGTGAAGTATGATGTTGCATGTATAATGTAGAAGTAAGCCCAAGGTGATCTGAGGTTGCGGTATTTTCTAAGACTATTACACGTTTTGTGTGACGAGTGGTACCGTTGATTTTTTAGGTGGAGAAAGACTAGTTAGATGGTATATGGTGTTCTAAATAGTCAAGTTAAGGAGTTTTGATTGATAGTGTTGAGCCTTTTTATATGATCTTGATTCTCATAGTAGAGAGATGTAAGTTTGGAGTCACGATATTGATAGACTATGTCGGAAGTAGTATGATTCATTGAAGGCTTGGTGACATCCATGTTGAGTGCTAGATTCTAAGTTTGAGTTTTTGAAGGTTGAACTAATAGAAATAAGGGTTAAAGTACTAGACGGTGTGCACTCCGACTATGGGGATACTCGTGAAGACCCGAAGTTAGTAAGTGTGCAAGTATTATATGATGACTGTTGCGTCTATAGAATGATAAAGTGTATATCAGAAGGTAGTATTAACAGTGGGTTTTCCACTTTCAGGTGTAGTCATTTGGGTTAAGTGCCATGATATGCTTGTATAGTAGTTTTTTAGACCCCAGAGTGCAGTGAGTGTACTTCAGTTTAAAGTCTAGTAAGGGATCTCCCAAACTTAATATCATGGCTTGAAGCTAAGGGGGAGATGATAGAGCGAATAACCAAGTCAGACCTTCAGATTCTAGTCATGATGTCATGATGATATAGAACGTCAGAAAATGAGGGTGAGACTCAACTCATTCTTGTCTCAGTATATTTTTTCAGTTATCCCAATATCTACTCATGCCTTACGTTTCAGTCCAATGATCAAAATTCATGTTCATGCTTATGATAGAGAATCATGTACTCTTCAAGTTCTAAAATGAGAAGTTTCAGTTCATTCAGTAGTCGGAATCCCATTCCATAAGTTATGAACTCCAAATTGAGGTCATGTAGCTCATGACTCATGTACTCACGCTTTATAGTATGATTGTTTTAGATAAGACCATAAGTGTGAAGTAAGATCTGGGGCCAAGTTTTTTGATATATATGAGTTTTAGTAGAAATTTGTATGTGTATGTTCTTGGGGTAGCGCGTGGGAGTTATATTAATAGTGGTTTAGAGAATATGTGAAGTGTTTCTTCATGGGTGTTTGGGTTGAAGTTCATATGTGGTTATAAATTAGGCTTGAATAACGTTTTGGGATTGTAGTGGAAGGTTGCAATATGCATTAGCGACTTCATATTAAGAGTTCAGAGTAGTCATTAAAGTGGTAAGGCATGTTATGCTTAGAATGTGATCTTTAAAAGAGGCATAGAAGGTGAAATCATTGGTTAAGAATAATAGCATGGTGTAGCATGTTGTATTTTTGTGACTTAGAGTTAGGCTTGATCGCGGGGTAAGGATTAAGCTATTTTAGACATTAGTAGAAAAAAAAATGTGTCAATGCTCATATGAGGATTTTAAGCTAAATTGAATGAATATGAGATTTATTGGGAACAGTATAGTTAAGGGACATTCGAGAAGTGTACGAAGCTTGAAAGTAAGAAGTTTTATTGCCAAAGGTCTGGTAATTCTATCCTAATTTAGGAGTTATATGTCTATATTCCAGACTGCAGAGCAGTGTCAATGTTGTGATTTCCTCAGTGGGATGTCTTGTGTAATCCATACCCAAGATTTGTGGCTAGAACTTCTTTAGAGAGAGCGTTGAAGAGATACTCCAGTTAAGTATGAGGGTCCAGCATAATTCAGTCTGTATAGCCAGTAAGTCAGTTTAGCAGTCAGATTCGCATGACTTGTTTTCTCGTCTTTTCATTTATTCATGCTACCCGAAATCTCAGACATAATACTATTCCAAGATAGAGTATACTAGTAATTGCGAGTATAGCTCAGTTCATGCGTCATGGATTAGATTCAAATTCCAGAGGTTCAGTTATGAATCAAAATCGTAGGTGCCATGTGCATTTCCTCCATTTTTCGAGTATCTTAGTGAATTGAACACTCATAGAGGGATATAGGATCCCAAGGGGGAGATACCCCATTCGGTTGCGTGCATAGATTCTTATTACAAGCTTCACATCAATTGATATTGCGTATTCAGTCATACGTTCTTGTGTCAGTTCAGTTAGATATGACTGCATTAGAAATGCATATTCAATAGAAAAAGTTCAGCTTGTCTGTGTATTCAGTTCTGCGTTCATGAGATCAACTCAATAACAAATCCATACATTAGGTTTGCATGTTCATTATGAGAACTCAGCTTATGAGTAGCTCCAGTCGTGTATTCCATGCATCAGATATGCATGTCCGATATAAGAATTCAGAATATCAGTAGTTCCATCCATATGGTCATGTTTCAGATCAGTGTATTCTTTATTAGAATACATGTCGTGCCTGAGTTATTCCATACCTTTAAGGTTTCAACAAGTTCCTATCCATCATTCGGGGACGAATGATCCCAAGGGGGAGATAATGTAACGCCCCGTATTTCGGGCTACAATATAGACCATGACTCTGATGCGTTGATAATCCAGAAGCCATAAATCCTATGACAATTTGTCATGTTAATCAATGTTGTAGTATGTGAATCCATTTGAGCACGAATTTAGACCATGGAAGTCCTTCAACTCAAGGACGAGTTAAAACCATTTCGATCGATTAAGTTTTAGTGGACGTTGTAATTTGTGTAAAATTCTATTGATCATAACTCATTGTATATGTTGAACTGGGTGGCCTACTATATACCAAATTGTAGATAGTTGAATAAGCTTTCCAACGATACCAAATTCGACTAAAACGGACACCCGGTGAAGAAGTTATGGCCTTTCAAAGTCGAATGTGGCGCCTATGCAAATATAGGCTATGCATAGGGCGGCGCCTATGTAAATTTAGGTAATGCAAAGGGCAGCGCCTATCCTAGTCTATGCGATGCAAAGGTCGGCGCATACTTATGGTTTCAGGTGACGAAAACACTCCGTTTTGTTTATTTTCAAGGTCAACGTCAAAAGATCATAACTCTCTGAATATAATGAACTGGGAGAGCTGCAACCTATCAAATGAACGCTCTTTGAGTCCTCTTTCCAATGCAACTGGTTTCATCCAAATTCAACATCTGAGTAAGGAGTTATATCCGTTTTAATTCAGCCTGTCAGTTTGTCAACTGAGGGATAGTTTCGACTTTTCTTGTTTTCTTAGGGGCATTTTAGTCATTTCACCTCACCCCTATTTCGTCTATAACACCAGATTCAGCTCCAAATTCAGCAAAATATATCCTTTTCTCAAATTCTCTCTCAAGAACACCCTTTAGTGTTTCAAACAAAAATCCCAAATAACTCAAGATTCAACCGTTGGTTGTGGAAGATAATTTCAGATTTGGAATCCTCTCGACGTAGGCTTTGATAAACACCCAAAATTAGTGGAGAACAAGGTACGCGGGGTTTTCCTAAATTCTCATGGGCATAGAAATCATGTTTTAAGAAAGGGGTTTTTAAATTCAAGTACATATTCATGTTTTAGAAGCTTTATATGATATTGTTTTAGCCTTTTGGCTTTCCCCCAAAGTGACTTAAAAATTATATGTATATGTATATATGTGTTTTGCCTTGAAATGTGATTTGAGAGCACAATTTACATGAAATTCCTCTCTTGATGTAATTTTCCCATGTTTCACATGATATAGATTGTTTTGAAATAAGTCTTGAAAAATCATGATATGAAATGCTTTGGCTTTGCTATGTTGCGAATACGATTTTGAACATGAAAGAGAGGGTTGCAAATGTTGAATATACATATAATGAAAGACTGCATAATTTTGCCAAAAGCACATGACCACCATATGTTTGATGAAAGTTTTTGCATGGTTTTGACTTGAGTTTTGGAACATGAAATCTTTTATGCAAATTACATGTTTGGGTGGTCTGAAACTACACTTTTATGAAAGATCATGCTTAATGCATTATGGCTTAGAAATAGAACCTGCAGGTCTTGGTATGACGATACCAACTCAGATAAATGCCATATCAGACTCAGACTAACAGACTTTTCAGAAAAGTTCAGAAATCAGATTTTTATCAGACTTTCATGATTTAGAAATTTCAGAATGATACATGTTCAGAAAAGGTTAAAAATGGGCATACAGAGATGTTAGGTAGTTCCCCGAAGAGGGCTTGAGTTCAGATAACTCTTTGCCTAAAACCGTGGTTTGCCGACCCGGGTATATTATTATGTGCTGACTTAAATGTCCTGTGGCGTATCAGAATCAGAGACTACAACCCTTGCGGCACAATCGGGTTGGGGACTTCCACGCCGAGTCCCTGGCGGATTCCATACAGCCCGTGGAATTTTCAGAAATGTAGGGGAATACCACTTAACTCAGAAGTAAAACACAGATCATGATTTGAAATGAACAGACAGGTTGCATGTTATCAGAAAGTGCCCATGTACTTTTCAGAAATAGTTTTATACATGATGTCTTGATGAAAAATTTGCTTTCACTTAATATATATATATATATATGTTCCATTATACTATTTTTGGAGTGCTTCGCGTGCCAGTACTTTTGTGCTGACCCCCTCCCCCCCTCCTTCTAGGTTTTGAAGCACAGTCTAGGGGTCCAGCTACTTAGTAGACATTTTCGGGCTTGCAGACTTGATCTCACAGTGATGAGACTTCTATTATTCGGAAGGCCTAATTATGTCAGACATTATATTATTTATTTTGTTTTGGTCTACTGGGGGCCTTGTCCAGTTTCTTTTCAGACAAATGTTTATGTTCTTAGTAGAGATTTCGCCGACTGATGTCAGATAGCATTATTCAGAAATGTTACAGATCTTGACCATGTTTTCCATACTCAGTTTCAATTCCGCATTTTATTATGATTATGAATGTTGTGCATGATAACCAGACAGAGAATGGGTGTTCCGGGCCTTCATGGTTTGGGATGCTCGTCATGGCTAGGGCCTAGGCTCGGGTCATGACAAACTTGGTATCAGAGCATGGTTCATGGTCCCAAGGTGTCTGCGAAATCGCGTCGGGTAGAGTCTTGTTTATAGGTGTGTAGCGCGCCACACTTTTAAGCAGGAGGATACTAGGCGTTTAGGAATGTCTCTCTTTCTTCATGTTCTAGTTCGTGCAATAGAGTCAGAATGTTCCTCTTTCATACTCTTATTCGTGCTATGATGTCGCCCATATAAAAGTAAAAAGTTATCCCAAATTATTTCCTTACTCTAATGTCCTCAGATATGTCTCATTATTGAGGTGATTCAAGTATAGACGTTTAGAATCTAAATGGTATGGTCCTTTCTGATTGAACCATATAAGAGTTAAAATTTGTGCAAGGACTTGAGAAGAGTCCGTTAGTGCTTCAATGTGTATTGATTCCGATGTAGACATTGATCTTGATGGAATCGTGCTTTTGAGCTTCAGGTATTAATTGCATTTAGTCCCTTTCAAATTTATGTTACAAGTGTCTTGCTTAAGGGAGGATGATGTGTAGTAGAATGTTGGAACTGTATTTCCACCCAAATAGTAGTATGCGTTAAAGTGTTGTTGTCATGACCTATTGGTAGTGAAATTAGACCAAGAAGTTGGTGATGTGAAGTCACAAAGTTAGAAATCAGAGTTAGGGTGACTTTTGTGTAAATGAATATTTTAGTTGAATAACCGATGTTCGAGAATGATTTACCCCCCCGCCCTTATGGTGATAGACTAATGTGGTGACTAGTAGCATGTGTGGATGGTATAGTAGTCCGTGGAGGAAGTGTTTGACTCCGATTTTATTTATGCAGAGTAAGATGTGTATTCATAGTTCATTGGATCTTGCGTATTAAATTTCTATCTCATGTAATCTTGTCATCAAGGTGTTGATGAAAAAAAAAATAAAGTCTAGTGAAGCCGTGTAGGTCTCTTTCGATTCACTAGCATAGTTGACTTGTCATTCATTTTATTTTCTTGTTCAAAATACAAAATCAAAGTCTAGTGAAGCCGTGTGAGGCCTATTTCGATTCACTAGCAACTTGTTGTCCAACTTGTTGTTCTTGTGTTGGTTTAATAGATGTATAGCTGAATTTGTTTGCATGAGATTGAGTTGGTAAAGAGGTGATTCGTCCTTGTGTGTTGTTTAGTAGATGGTAGAGAAGGAGTTGTTAGTTAGGATGATTTGTAGGTTGCTTGAAGTGTGAAAATGGCTATATTAACTAGTAAGTTGTAAGTATAGACTCATGGTTGTTTGTGGAACTTGAAGGTAGTCTAAATGTATGCTTGAGTAAGTAAGCGTGATGTGAGAGGCCGTATAAGTAGATAAGATTGTATGGGGTTATAGTATAAGATTAATGTCGATCATGTCTATTATGCGACTTTACCCCTTGACCTTCTTTTCCTTGGTAGTTATAAACTAGTACTACTAGTGAGAAGATATGTAGTAGATTTTTTAGGTATAGTAGTAATGTTATAACGGTGCTTTGGTCGTGGATAGTATCTAGATAAAAATCAAGTATTTGGGGTAGAATGTCCCAATTTGATGGACTAGTAAATTATGTTGTATTCTTCATGGGTGGTATTTACTGAATAAAACAAGTATGAGCTGATGCCTATGATGCCTTACAGCATGTATTTACAGTACCTGAAAGTCCCTAAGCCAACAAGGTGCAACAATGCAAGCTATACAATTATCAACTACAAGCTGAAAATCTGAAAATCCTGCACATGCATGCTGAAATTTCTGCACATGCTTGCCAACCTTTGTGGACCTTTTAAAGTGGAAAATTTGTAGTTTCATACCAGCCCGTGTGAACTTACTAAAGTCTAATAAATGTGTTGCCAGACTATTTTGACCATCTAGAAGGTGCTGGAACGTTGGCAGCAATGCGGGGCATTTATCGAAGCCCCGCCAAGCTCGAAAACGCGCCTGAATAGTTCGAAACATGCCGAAAACATGAGGAATTTAATGGGTTGTGATGTTGAGCGTCACAATGTGGTTGTAAAAATAGCGACTTAAGATTATGATGTATGTTTTGTAAGAATTATGTATAAGGTTGGGTTGCAAATCATGTTAAGCACTAGACATTAATTTTGAACAATTGATGTCCATGAAGGTGGATGTGATGATTTCTTGGTTAATGATACTAGTTTTATGGAAGTAATCTCATAGACTTGAATGGTGTATGCAAGAGCCTAAGTTTATTTGATTCGTAGTGAAGTATGATGTTGCATGTATAATGTAGAAGTAAGCCCAAGGTGATCTGAGGTTGCGGTATTTTCTAAGACTATTACACGTTTTGTGTGACGAGTGGTACCGTTGATTTTTTAGGTGGAGAAAGACTAGTTAGATGGTATATGGTGTTCTAAATAGTCAAGTTAAGGAGTTTTGATTGATAGTGTTGAGCCTTTTTATATGATCTTGATTCTCATAGTAGAGAGATGTAAGTTTGGAGTCACGATATTGATAGACTATGTCGGAAGTAGTATGATTCATTGAAGGCTTGGTGACATCCATGTTGAGTGCTAGATTCTAAGTTTGAGTTTTTGAAGGTTGAACTAATAGAAATAAGGGTTAAAGTACTAGACGGTGTGCACTCCGACTATGGGGATACTCGTGAAGACCCGAAGTTAGTAAGTGTGCAAGTATTATATGATGACTGTTGCGTCTATAGAATGATAAAGTGTATATCAGAAGGTAGTATTAACAGTGGGTTTTCCACTTTCAGGTGTAGTCATTTGGGTTAAGTGCCATGATATGCTTGTATAGTAGTTTTTTAGACCCCAGAGTGCAGTGAGTGTACTTCAGTTTAAAGTCTAGTAAGGGATCTCCCAAACTTAATATCATGGCTTGAAGCTAAGGGGGAGATGATAGAGCGAATAACCAAGTCAGACCTTCAGATTCTAGTCATGATGTCATGATGATATAGAACGTCAGAAAATGAGGGTGAGACTCAACTCATTCTTGTCTCAGTATATTTTTTCAGTTATCCCAATATCTACTCATGCCTTACGTTTCAGTCCAATGATCAAAATTCATGTTCATGCTTATGATAGAGAATCATGTACTCTTCAAGTTCTAAAATGAGAAGTTTCAGTTCATTCAGTAGTCGGAATCCCATTCCATAAGTTATGAACTCCAAATTGAGGTCATGTAGCTCATGACTCATGTACTCACGCTTTATAGTATGATTGTTTTAGATAAGACCATAAGTGTGAAGTAAGATCTGGGGCCAAGTTTTTTGATATATATGAGTTTTAGTAGAAATTTGTATGTGTATGTTCTTGGGGTAGCGCGTGGGAGTTATATTAATAGTGGTTTAGAGAATATGTGAAGTGTTTCTTCATGGGTGTTTGGGTTGAAGTTCATATGTGGTTATAAATTAGGCTTGAATAACGTTTTGGGATTGTAGTGGAAGGTTGCAATATGCATTAGCGACTTCATATTAAGAGTTCAGAGTAGTCATTAAAGTGGTAAGGCATGTTATGCTTAGAATGTGATCTTTAAAAGAGGCATAGAAGGTGAAATCATTGGTTAAGAATAATAGCATGGTGTAGCATGTTGTATTTTTGTGACTTAGAGTTAGGCTTGATCGCGGGGTAAGGATTAAGCTATTTTAGACATTAGTAGAAAAAAAAATGTGTCAATGCTCATATGAGGATTTTAAGCTAAATTGAATGAATATGAGATTTATTGGGAACAGTATAGTTAAGGGACATTCGAGAAGTGTACGAAGCTTGAAAGTAAGAAGTTTTATTGCCAAAGGTCTGGTAATTCTATCCTAATTTAGGAGTTATATGTCTATATTCCAGACTGCAGAGCAGTGTCAATGTTGTGATTTCCTCAGTGGGATGTCTTGTGTAATCCATACCCAAGATTTGTGGCTAGAACTTCTTTAGAGAGAGCGTTGAAGAGATACTCCAGTTAAGTATGAGGGTCCAGCATAATTCAGTCTGTATAGCCAGTAAGTCAGTTTAGCAGTCAGATTCGCATGACTTGTTTTCTCGTCTTTTCATTTATTCATGCTACCCGAAATCTCAGACATAATACTATTCCAAGATAGAGTATACTAGTAATTGCGAGTATAGCTCAGTTCATGCGTCATGGATTAGATTCAAATTCCAGAGGTTCAGTTATGAATCAAAATCGTAGGTGCCATGTGCATTTCCTCCATTTTTCGAGTATCTTAGTGAATTGAACACTCATAGAGGGATATAGGATCCCAAGGGGGAGATACCCCATTCGGTTGCGTGCATAGATTCTTATTACAAGCTTCACATCAATTGATATTGCGTATTCAGTCATACGTTCTTGTGTCAGTTCAGTTAGATATGACTGCATTAGAAATGCATATTCAATAGAAAAAGTTCAGCTTGTCTGTGTATTCAGTTCTGCGTTCATGAGATCAACTCAATAACAAATCCATACATTAGGTTTGCATGTTCATTATGAGAACTCAGCTTATGAGTAGCTCCAGTCGTGTATTCCATGCATCAGATATGCATGTCCGATATAAGAATTCAGAATATCAGTAGTTCCATCCATATGGTCATGTTTCAGATCAGTGTATTCTTTATTAGAATACATGTCGTGCCTGAGTTATTCCATACCTTTAAGGTTTCAACAAGTTCCTATCCATCATTCGGGGACGAATGATCCCAAGGGGGAGATAATGTAACGCCCCGTATTTCGGGCTACAATATAGACCATGACTCTGATGCGTTGATAATCCAGAAGCCATAAATCCTATGCCAATTTGTCATGTTAATCAATGTTGTAGTATGTGAATCCATTTGAGCACGAATTTAGACCATGGAAGTCCTTCAACTCAAGGACGAGTTAAAACCATTTCGATCGATTAAGTTTTAGTGGACGTTGTAATTTGTGTAAAATTCTATTGATCATAACTCATTGTATATGTTGAACTGGGTGGCCTACTATATACCAAATTGTAGATAGTTGAATAAGCTTTCCAACGATACCAAATTCGACTAAAACGGACACCCGGTGAAGAAGTTATGGCCTTTCAAAGTCGAATGTGGCGCCTATGCAAATATAGGCTATGCATAGGGCGGCGCCTATGTAAATTTAGGTAATGCAAAGGGCAGCGCCTATCCTAGTCTATGCGATGCAAAGGTCGGCGCATACTTATGGTTTCAGGTGACGAAAACACTCCGTTTTGTTTATTTTCAAGGTCAACGTCAAAAGATCATAACTCTCTGAATATAATGAACTGGGAGAGCTGCAACCTATCAAATGAACGCTCTTTGAGTCCTCTTTCCAATGCAACTGGTTTCATCCAAATTCAACATCTGAGTAAGGAGTTATATCCGTTTTAATTCAGCCTGTCAGTTTGTCAACTGAGGGATAGTTTCGACTTTTCTTGTTTTCTTAGGGGCATTTTAGTCATTTCACCTCACCCCTATTTCGTCTATAACACCAGATTCAGCTCCAAATTCAGCAAAATATATCCTTTTCTCAAATTCTCTCTCAAGAACACCCTTTAGTGTTTCAAACAAAAATCCCAAATAACTCAAGATTCAACCGTTGGTTGTGGAAGATAATTTCAGATTTGGAATCCTCTCGACGTAGGCTTTGATAAACACCCAAAATTAGTGGAGAACAAGGTACGCGGGGTTTTCCTAAATTCTCATGGGCATAGAAATCATGTTTTAAGAAAGGGGTTTTTAAATTCAAGTACATATTCATGTTTTAGAAGCTTTATATGATATTGTTTTAGCCTTTTGGCTTTCCCCCAAAGTGACTTAAAAATTATATGTATATGTATATATGTGTTTTGCCTTGAAATGTGATTTGAGAGCACAATTTACATGAAATTCCTCTCTTGATGTAATTTTCCCATGTTTCACATGATATAGATTGTTTTGAAATAAGTCTTGAAAAATCATGATATGAAATGCTTTGGCTTTGCTATGTTGCGAATACGATTTTGAACATGAAAGAGAGGGTTGTAAATGTTGAATATACATATAATGAAAGACTGCATAATTTTGCCAAAAGCACATGACCACCATATGTTTGATGAAAGTTTTTGCATGGTTTTGACTTGAGTTTTGGAACATGAAATCTTTTATGCAAATTACATGTTTGGGTGGTCTGAAACTACACTTTTATGAAAGATCATGCTTAATGCATTATGGCTCAGAAATAGAACCTGCAGGTCTTGGTATGACGATACCAACTCAGATAAATGCCATATCAGACTCAGACTAACAGACTTTTCAGAAAAGTTCAGAAATCAGATTTTTATCAGACTTTCATGATTTAGAAATTTCAGAATGATACATGTTCAGAAAAGGTTAAAAATGGGCATACAGAGATGTTAGGTGGTTCCCCGAAGAGGGCTTGAGTTCAGATAACTCTTTGCCTAAAACTGTGGTTTGCCGACCCGGGTATATTATTATGTGCTGACTTAAATGTCCTGTGGCGTATCAGAATCAGAGACTACAACCCTTGCGGCACAATCGGGTTGGGGACTTCCACGCCGAGTCCCTGGCGGATTCCATACAGCCCGTGGAATTTTCAGAAATGTAGGGGAATACCACTTAACTCAGAAGTAAAACACAGATCATGATTTGAAATGAACAGACAGGTTGCATGTTATCAGAAAGTGCCCATGTACTTTTCAGAAATAGTTTTATACATGATGTCTTGATGAAAAATTTGCTTTCACTTAATATATATATATATATATATATGTTCCATTATACTATTTTTGGAGTGCTTCGCGTGCCAGTACTTTTGTGCTGACCCCCTCCCCCCCTCCTTCTAGGTTTTGAAGCACAGTCTAGGGGTCCAGCTACTCAGTAGACATTTTCGGGCTTGCAGACTTGATCTCACAGTGATGAGACTTCTATTATTCGGAAGGCCTAATTATGTCAGACATTATATTATTTATTTTGTTTTGGTCTACTGGGGGCCTTGTCCCAGTTTCTTTTCAGACAAATGTTTATGTTCTTAGTAGAGATTTCGCCGACTGATGTCAGATAGCATTATTCAGAAATGTTACAGATCTTGACCATGTTTTCCACACTCAGTTTCAATTCCGCATTTTATTATGATTATGAATGTTGTGCATGATAACCAGATAGAGAATGGGTGTTCCGGGCCTTCATGGTTCAGGATGCTCGTCATGGCTAGGGCCTAGGCTCGGGTCGTGACACCTATTTAGCCATAAGCACGAAATTCAGTTCCCAAAAACCCCAAAATACACCTTCATTCATCAAAATTGTTCAAGAACTCTCTCTAGGGTTTCAAAATAAAAATCCAAGTAGTTCAAGATTCAACCATGGGTTTTCAAAACAAATTGAAGATTTGGAATCTTCGCAATGTAGGCTTCAAGAAGCACCTATCACATTCGCATATAGAGGTACGTGGGGTTATCTCAAAAATCTCTTGGGCTTTAAAAATTCATGTTTTCAAATGGGGGTTTTGAAATTACGAATATGATTATGTTTTAAACGTTTTATAATATTGATTTGGTCTTTAGGCCTAATTCCAGTGTGATTTGATATATTATATATGGATATGCGTGTGTTTCATAATTATGATAAATTGAGAGCATGATTTACATGGAACCCCTCTTTTGATATGATATTATATTAAGTTTTCACATGATATGAATTGTTTGAAATCATCTTGAAATTCATGTCATGGAATGTCTTAAAAATATCATAATTTGGATATGGTTTTTGACTTTCAATGAGAGGGTTGTTTTGTTCATGTTGAAATATGCTGCATATGATGATTGATGAAGAGAACGATATGATACTGATGACTTGCAAGTCGGGTATGAAAATACCCTACAGAGTATGATATGTGATTTATTTGGATAAAGTTTGAATGCATTGATTTTAATGAGAAAGGTGGATGCCCGAAGAAGGCATTTGAGTGAAAGGGCTCATCGCTGGAAACCGTAGTTGCCGATGCGGGTTATATGATATTATATCCTACGTGGGAGGATAATAAAATAATTGGGACATCTCACATGGGGGTGATTCCCTGCGGTGTACTCACATGGGGGGTATACCGGCTCCAAATCCTGGCGGCTACTTGGATTGGAGGCTTAGCCGCCGAGCACCAAAGGCAGATTTCACATAGCCATGGAATTACAATTGTAGGGTATTCCACCTAGCTCAATCGCATTACATTGGTATTGAAAACTATAACATTATGCCCATGTTTTTTTAAATAATTTAATATGAAACTGCTTTATAATGGCTCTCACCTATATTGTGTAAATATATTATATTTCTATTTTGATTTCTCTGCGTACCAGTACTTTTGTATTAATCCCCTCTCCTCCCAGGTTCAGAGGAACAGTCTAGGGATCCAGACAACCAGTAGATTTCTTCCGACAGATCACAGAATCAAGTGGTGAGCCTTCTATATTTTGGAAGGCCTGATGTCTGCAGTTTAATTTATCATTTATTAGTTTTGGGTCTACTGGGGGGCTTGTCCCAGTTTTCAGATAGACATTTGTTTTAGTCATGTAGTAGAGATTTCGCAGACGTTATAGAGATGTTGATTGAGATTGTGGGACATTATCCCCCATTACTGTTTTCATATGATTCTTGACCATGTTTTCGTTATATAGTGTATCTTCTGCATCTCAATTTCATATAAGTTATGTGCGTGATTACCAGATAGATAAGGAGTGTTTTGGGTCTTGATGGTTTGGAATACTCATCACGTCCACGGCCCCAGTTCGGGTCGTGACAAACTTGGTATCAGAGCACGGTTCATGGTCCCAGGGTGTCTGCAAAATCGCGTCAGGTAGAGTCCTGTTTATGTGTGTGTAGCACGTTACACTTATAAGCAAGAGGCTACTAGGCATTTAGAAATGTCTCTCTTTCTTCATATTCTAGTCCATACAATAGAGTCGGAGTGTTCCCCTTTCATGCTCTTATTCGTGCTATGGTGTTGCCCATATGAAACTAAAGTCATCTCAAATTCTTTCCTTACTCTGAGGTTCTCAGACATGTCCCATTATTGGGCTGATTCAAGTGCAAAAAGTTTAGAATATACATGATATATTCCTTTCCGATTGAGTCCTATAAGATTTTAAAAATTGTGCAAAGACTCGATAAGAGTCTGTTAGTGCATCGATATGTGTTGATTCTGATGTAAATATTGATCCTGATGGAATCGTGCATTCCAGTTTAAGGTATTAAATGTATCTAGTTACTCTCAAAATCTTATTACAAATGTGGACAATGTATAGCAGAATGTTGGAACTGTATTTTCACCCGAATAGTATCTTAAGTTAAAGTGTTGTTTTCATGACCTATTGGTAGTGATATTGGACCAAGAAGTTGGTGATGTAAAGTCACAAATTTAGAAGTCCGAGTGAGGGTGATTTTGTGTAAATGAATATTTCAATTGAATAACCAATGTTTGAGGATGATTTACCCCTTTATAGTGATAAACTAATGTAGTAGCTAGCAGCGTGTGTGAACAGTATAGTAGTCCATAGAGGAAGTGTTTTACTCAGATTTTTATTTATACAGAAGAATATGTATATTATGTGTCAATTTTCAATTTGAGCAAAAGCTATTGAGTTCACGTGAATTGATAGATTGTGTTTTTGATCCGCATCTGCATCTTGCCATTGATTAAACATGAGTTATAAAAGGAGAAGGAATTTTGTAGCTATTTTACTATTTATAATCATCTTCTCCCAAGGTGGTGAAGTAAACCGGCAAGTGGATCAGCTTGGATCAAGACCGATCCACTTCTTTTCTAACCTATATATGTTGCTCGAGTTGTTTAAATTAGAAGGAATTGTTTTTAAGAGCTTCCCAAAACTGGGGCAAATCAAGCAACGGTCATAGGCTTATAGCTAAACTAAACTTGTTGCGTAGCTTAGCCAAAATGAGTCAGAAAGAATCACTGACAAAAATGCAGGGTAAGACTATGTACTATAGAGGCACATAGATATGAGCCAACGTCTCGGCACTGAAGGACATTTGAATAGGAAAAATGTGTTGACTTGGTCAACTGATCCATCAGAACTATGAGAAGTATGAGGCAAACCACTAACGAAATCCATGGTGACGCTTGTTATCCAATCCTTTTCCGAAACCCGCATATAAGGGAAGCTTTTAGTGCACCGAACTTGTCGATACTTATAAAAATTTTCTTAACATTCAATCTTTAAAATAAATGAAAATGTTTCAATATTTTTTCATAAACAGTAACTTCTTCCAGCTTTTAAAAAGAGAAAATGCATTGTTTCCACCTAAACTTTAAACGAAATTGCTGAGACACACCCGAACTTAAGGGGATCCTATTACCCCTGGACTAATTAAAACCGTATTTTTGGCAACCTTAGTGCCTGCGTGGCACATACGCATGCCACGTCAGTGTGTTGATTCACTAATGTGATCATACTTGGACATTATAGCTGAGTTGAGATGTAATATAAGCATTTTAACTCTCACATGGAGTTGAGTTGAAAGATGTGAGTTTGGTTGAACACACACTAAATCTGCATCTGAATAATGTCACTTGTCGAACTTCTATTGATACTTTTTGTTTCTTCTCAGTGGGGTTCTGATTCAGAAGAATATTAGCAAAGGAGTTCAAGGCCACAAGGATTGAACTCTTGGGATATCACTTCGGTTCCCCTGTCGCAAATTACCACTAAATTACCGGTTTCAAGCAACATATGGCTTCCTAGGAGATGTGATATCTTTGTATTGTAGCATATTTTTGAGATAATATAATTGTAAGTACATATGCATTGAATCGTAAGTGATAATGATATAATATACAGGTTTCCATGTATATTCTCTAATGCATAAAGCCTTGCCACGACCTTTAGGTGATGGTCTATGAGACTTACAGATAAAATATGTTGCAAATTTTGTTGAACATACAATTCAACTAAGAGTAACAAAAGTTGTAATGGTAAATGATGATATCCTGAGGGTAAAAGCACATGAGAGGCTTTCTGATAGCCTACAAGTAGCAGAGGGCATTGATCGTGTCCAGAACAATTCACCAAAGATTCAAGTTAAAGGGAAACAAGCATCAAGCAAATATTTTTTTCAAGATTCAACTTCAACAAAAGATATTCTGAATATTAAGAACGTTATGGTGGGGCCTGATGATGAAAAGGAAAGGTTGCTACAAGAATTGACTAGAGGCTTCTCTGGTGAACTAAAGGTCATCCCAATCATTGGTATGGGAGGCATTGGCAAGTCAACTATAGCGAAAGAAGTTTACAATGACGTATCCGTTCTACATCACTTTGATGTCCGTGCTTGGGCTACCGTATCTCAACAACACGATGTAAAGGGAATCTTAAAGGGAATCTTGCTAAGTCTTCTGCATTCTACAATCAAATTGGATAACGGAGATAATATGAAAGATGAGGCAAAGCTAGCAGACATGCTACCAAAATGTTTAAAGTGAAAGAGGTAATTAATTGTCATGGATGTCATATGGAGTAGTAAAGCATGGGATGATGTGAAAAAATGTTTTCCGATTCAGAACAATGAGAGTAGAATACTGCTGATTACCCGTAACAGTGAAGTAGTTTGTTGTGCTGATACAGAGAATCTTTCATTGCAGATAAGCTTCATGGATCAAGATGAGAGTTGGAACTTTTTTTAAAATGCAGCATTTGCAAATGAAACATTACCCTCTGAATTCGAGACTATTGGGAAGCAAATCATTGACAAATGTCAAGGACTACCACTAACAATTGTCATAGTTGCTGGCCTTCTGCGCAAATTTAAAAGGATAATAGAAGATTGGGAAACTGTTGCAGAAAATGTCTACAATCTCTTGAAACGAGCTCATTCCATTTCTTTTTCTTTTTTTTTTTGTTATTCTTCAGTCTGTACTCTCAAATCAGAGCTTAAACATTTCAAGTTACTGAGAATCTTGGACTTGGGTCCGATAATGCTTGATAATTTCCCTCCACAAATACTGTACCTGTCCCGACAATTGGGATGCCTTTTAGTTCATCGGAGGAGTCTCTTGTGAGGTCTTCAAGCATCCTTTTCTTTTCCTTGTCACGTCCAACCACGTTGTTCGAAAATCCAGATTAAGTAATTTTTCCTAACTCGTATCTCGTGCCAAGGACCATGTCGATGCTTGTCTATCTTTATGATCTTGAATCTTTGCGACTCTTCTTGGACACGGTCAATGTCCTTCACTACTTATTGCAAGCTCTTACGAAGTTTCTCATGTGCTTTTCCTGTCTGCATTTCATCTTCTGCTATTATAGCATATCACAGTCCAAATTTAATTTCATCTCCAGCGATTTTTGCAAAATATTTATCCGCGCTTCCAAATCTCTCATTTCCCCATAAAAGAGTCAAAACTTTATAAAAATGGGATGACGACAGCAGCAGATCTAGAATTCACTTAGAGAGTCAAAGAATAAAAATATAGTGCCTATTATTTGAACTTGGAACTTCTACCATGGTATTTGGAACAACTACAACAGCAACATACCCTGTGAAATCCAAAACATGAGGTCTGGAGAAGGTAGAGTGTACGCAGACCTTATCACTACCTCGTGGGGTAGAGAGGCTGTTTCCGAAAGTATTTGAGAAACTGTTATTTTTGATAAACAACAGTTTATAAATAACGTAGCGGAGAATACAAGATAATAGTAACTAATACAAGAAAAAACGTAACTAGAAGGAGATGAGATACTAGAACATAGAAAGGATATGAAAGTTTAACAGACGACATAATTGCACAACCCCTTCAATAGGCGACTGCCCCATTTTAACATGCTTGCGTAACCAGGATCCCAGAGGAAAGCCACCCTATTGTTGGGTTGTAACTTCACCTCAGGCCTAAGTCCACCCAATTGTTGGGTTGTTATTACTGTAATAATCCCATAACGGGGTTCATAACATCTGAAATCTTCAATATTAGCAAACATCAGTCCAAATCTAATACAAGAATAACTACGGAAGGCACAAAATAAAGAAAAACAGTCCACGAAGAGGAATCCGAGGACCCTTTGAGAGTTACTTCGGCCAACAACA
This sequence comes from Capsicum baccatum var. pendulum, assembly GCA_030864225.1. Lineage (NCBI taxonomy): Eukaryota > Viridiplantae > Streptophyta > Magnoliopsida > Solanales > Solanaceae > Capsicum > Capsicum baccatum. Next base: position 235,177,026 of record CM061555.1, on the reverse strand, counting down.
ATAATACAAGAATTGCAACACTAACAAGAGGTAAAATAACAATAAGAGGATGAACAAGATGAACACAAGACACAACTTTCGGATTCCACAATAACAACAAGATCCCACGGTTACAACAACAAAGAAAAGAAACGATTACATCGAACAAAAGGATAGATAGTTAGACATGAGGAAATAATTGGCAGGAAGGTTCAGACAAGAATTATTCAACAACAGACAAGAATCTCATTAAAAATCTAATGCAGGAAGGTTCGGACAAGAATTATTCAACAACAGACAAGAATCTCATTAAATTATTCAACAACAGACAAGAATCTCATTAAAAATCTAATGCAGGAAGGTTCGGACAAGAATTATTCAACAACAGACAAGAATCTCATTAAAAATCTAATGCAGGAGGGTTCGGACAGGGATGAAGAGCCTGTTGCTCAGAATTATTCAAGTGTGGCTAGATCAGCGAGGATACATCAGTCTGGCATCTTCCGAAATAATCCTAGAGGAATCCACTATCTATTTTACGTCGATCAATAGTAATTTCCAATACCATTTTGTGTAGTGGCTGCTCCACTAGACCTTTCGGTGAGGCAAGCAGCCAAGAAGAGTGCAACTTCCACAATGACCACGTGCAGCTCAAGGTGGGTTTGATATTTATTTGCTTGAAGCAACAAGATTTAAAAGGGTCGTTTCTTATTTTAAATAATATCACATGAACCTACTCCATCTTCTTTCTTGCTTTTATTTTGTTCCGTTAATTAATTCGCATCATTATTTCTAAATATCATCATAGAGTGTGTTATAAAATTTTCTGCACATTTTATGCCTCTCTAGTTGATGTGCCACTGCTATGACTCGCACTGCAAGTTTGCTGCCACTGAACGCCGGCGACTTCAACTGTAAGTCTCTCTTTGATACATAGATGGAGTTGCCGTTTCTCTGTTATTGGGAAGGTAAGAAGTGAAACAGAAGGTCGGCAACCTCTCTACTATATGAAAGTTACTCTATATATCAATTTTTTTCTAGTGATTGTAAATCTTTCAAGTACTGAAGACATTGAGAAATTCCAATGCAACAGGAAGTGGGATCTCTGCATGCAAGGACTTATAATGGTCGTGCAGGCTGGTGGAATCAACCATCGATAAGCATTTGGTGTTTAATTATCAAGATGTTTAGAGTAATGAGGTGCAAAGCACATCGCCTTTCTGAAGGTTTATTCTTTTCCAATTTTGGATACTCTCATTTTCATCACTAATATCTTCTAACCGTGGTTTCTTTTCTACAGGTGGCACCTTTAAGTCCATTGACAAACTCGAAAAAATAACTAATGAGGTGAAGCTTGAACAGTCACCAGGTGCAACTTCACCTGTAATGCAGACAACTTCAAATCCTCCAGCATCTATATCTACCACGGTGGCTGACAGTGCTGAGCAGCTAGTTAACACGCACGTGATGAAAGAAAAAGAAGTGCAGGTGGGTGAATTCGCCTGAAAATGCTGATGTATCGCGGTTGCAGCTAGCGATACATGTGTAAATAATCTAGCTGCTACTCTTGTTTTAGCGTTATCACCTAGAATCTATTGCTCGTAATTATTCAAATGTGGCTAGAACAGCACAGATACACAGAGGTGAAGCCACACTTTGAAGTATATGGATTCTGAACTTTCCACTGAACTCATAACTCGTCTGGTTCACTATAAAATATTTATAGAATGAATTTTCTAATAAAACTACAGGGTCTAAGCAGAAGCTATCGGGCTTTCCCGAACCTGTAGCTGATGCTCTAGCCCTGCCCCTGCACATATATCACACGGTCATCTTACTTTGAGCAAGTTGCCAAGAAGGTTGCAACTTCCATAAGACCCAAGATGCTGTGACAATGACCATGTGCAAATCCAGATGGGCTTCATATTTAACTAATTTGCTGAATGAAATATGCATGTTGAATCATTTGAGGTTCTTAAGAATTGGGACAGAAGTTAAATCTCTATCTTCATGTTTATTGAATATTTGGGTCTTCTGTTTTCTTCTTTATCTTATAAACTACTATTCTTCTTTTTGGGTGTGTGTAAATTGACATTTTGGGATAAGTCTCACCACACTCTCACTCTCGATTTTTACCTCACACTTGGTTTCACTAGTGTTGAAAGCCGGCTTGTACTTCGTGAGTGATTGAGGGATGAGTCTATCTTTGCCCGGAATAGATTTTCGTTTGAGTTGACTCAAAGGAAAATTTGTTTGCGGACTTGAACCAACAAGACACAATGAATTCACAAAAGAGAAAAGCACACAACAAACGCGTAACACGAATGAACAAACACAAAGACTAACTAACAATCTAGTAGATGAGTACTAGTTTGCCAATTAGTAATGGAACCAACGAAATTGAAACTAAGGAACAATAAAAAAAAACTAAGAAATCTGAAATTTGAGCCAAAATTTGATGCGTGAACAGTAACTTGATGACATGGCAGCCACATATTGGTTGCGGTTTCTACAATTTTTATTTTCCAAAGTGCTAGTCTAGACCAATTTTAATTTGGATTGGTGAAATTTGTTTTGTGGAAAGAATAAGTCTTGGAGCCTTTTTTTTCAAGTTTCAAATTTCAAGACTTGACTTTTGTAGTACTTTTTCTTAAAACATGCACCCTTGTTTCGTGGAAACGTGGTTGAGAAGTGATGTAAAGTCTTTTGGTGGTTGGGGGTCTTTCAAGACTAACAATTACTTAAACCTCTTTCCTTCACCTTTTAGGATCTATCATTCACTTTATGTTCTAACAATATATGAAGGAAGGTGAATAACTTAAAGAACACCAAAAACCACACCAAGAACAATAACAACAATCTTCAAGAACAACAATAATTCCAACGGCCAACTCCAATCCACAACAACAAACGGCCAAGTCTCTTTAGTGTTGTATCTTCGTTTTTAACAAGAGATGAAGGTTGTGAAGAACTTCAAGAAAAACAACAACATTCACCAAGAATAACAACAACAACACTTCTTTCAACAACAACAACCAAACACACGGCCAATCAAGTTTCTCAACAACAATGTCTACCACAACAATATTCAACAACAATGGGCGAAGTTTATGTTCACAATAACAACATCAAAATACAAGCTCAAATCAAGATATAGACTCAATGTGTTAGTGAGGAACAAAACTAACACTTAGAGACAACAAATACAAGTAAAAATCTCAGCCAAGACACAACAAAACACAATTTTTGGCCAAGAACACAAAATGGACAGATTGTTCTTTTTCTGGAATTTTAGATTTCAATTTTTTTTTTCAAGTGAGCTAGCCCAAGATTTGATCTTGTAGTAACAATATCAAGCCATGCTCGGATACCAAATGATACGAAAAAAACAATGGAAGCCACAAAACAAACACCAAATCAGTCCACTAGTTTGAAGAACCGTGGACTTATTTGGTGACCACTCTCGGATTCACTACAACAACAAGAAGAATGAAATATAAGGGTGTGTTTCAACCCCAAAACATCCACCAAACTAGATTTAAAAACAAGAAGATGAAGAACAAGATGCACTTAACAATGGGAATAACAACAACAACACAAACGGCTACAATACGAGATACAAACGTTACAAGATTGCAAGAATAGAAAAGATAGATAGAGTGACATATACTATCTCATGAACTAAGAACCTAAGTGTATTAAAGCACCTAGACCCTTAATACAATGATAGTAGGAGCACCTACTCTCTTCGGTGAGCACAAGAGAGACCTCAACCTCCTCTAGCACCCAACGTTCTAAGCAAGAATGCAAAACTAGTGATTCCACCCTAGTATCACCCTAGTTACAAGTTTTGAATTTGTGCCTCAAGGAAGGATGACTTGTCTTTCAATGTTATACAACATTCATTATCATCAAAGTCTAATGAATGAAACCCTAAAAGGTTCGATTTATAGATATTACAAAAATAGTGTGAAATATTCATAATACCCCTCAAGGGTGAGGTGCCCATCAATTGGAAGAAGTGGGCTGATTTTGGTGTGTTTAGGCCCTCTTTTACACTTCACTTGTGCACTTCCTTGGACGGATTCATTACGCACTCATTCACGTCCATCCTCGTGGTCGTACTTGTATCAAGATTCCGATGCATATGGTTAGTGATCCAAGTGGCCCGTGTTATGAGAGCACAGTTCACGACAATGCTGATCTTAATTACAGGAAACCAGTCAAGAATAGGAAAACAGACATGTTACATACTATGAATTGCTTAGTAACTATGATCAATAACGATCATCTTAAAATTTTACTTATATCTCATATTTCCTTGGCTAAATTCGTTCCAAAGTACAAATGAATATAGCTGCACAGGCTGCTACTCTTGGAAAAGCTACTAAAAATCTAATAATTCTGATCAATACACAAGAAGATCATTAAAAATTAAATGCAGGGCGGTTCGGACAGGGATGAAGAATCTGTTGTTCGAAATTGTTCTAGTGTGGCTAGAGCAGCGTGGATATCATCCAAACATCAGCCTAAATTATCCAAGAGGAATCCACTATCCGTTTTATGTCAAGCAATACAGGTGGAGTGGAGTAACTCCCGATATAATAGTAAAAGCAGGATGTGTCTTAAGAGATTTGATATTTCTCCAAGAAGAGTTCAACTTCCACAAGATCCATCAGTGTCCAAGTCAAGTTCGGGTTCAAATTGGTGCTGCCATACAGCATTTGGCTTCATGTGCATATTAATACATCAATGCTGGACATGAATTGGTGCTAGAAAAATGTACTAAAGAATATCAACTTTCATGAAAGTTAAAGCATCGTAGTAATTCCTTGTCATTTTAATATCTTCTAACCGTGGCTTCTTTTCTTCAGGCAGCCTTTGAGTCAATAGATGATCTTTGTTAGACAAATGTAAAAAAATAACTTAATGAGGTGAAGTTTAAGTGTCACCAGATTATGGTTCCAACTCTAAGCACATACTATGCGGAGGTGGATTTCAAGCTCAATGTAGAGTGTAGTGTAAGCCTGATGCATATGGTTAGTATTTTGAGAAATTCTGTCTGGCCTTTATTGAGTTGTTTCCAACTTTTTTATCTATGGTGTTTTGCAAGTGTTGCCTCTGGTTTGTCAATAATTATCATGCTCAGTTACTTTGATCAATAAATTATCATCTTAAACTTATGTTCATAATGTGGACTAATCATATTGGAGTCTTTTATGTTGAAAACATATATAGAATCAATGCATGAGTAATTTCTGGTGCAACTTCACTTGTAATTCAGAAAACTCAAATCCTCCTGCCTCTATATCTACCGAGTGGTGTGGTGCATGTTGAGCAACAAGTTGATGTACAACAAGTCGAGCTCAATTTGATAAATTCGCCAATATCGCTGCGCAGGCTGCTACTCCTGTTCCAACTGTTATCGTACCCTAAAGTTGATGCACCAGCCCTGGCCCCGAGGGATATATCGCTCGGGCATGTTCCTAAATCATCTAAGAGGAATAGGAAGGTTACAACTTCCACAAGATCCAGCAGGCTGTGATAATGACCACGTATATTTAACTAATGTGCATAGGCAAAGATCAAGATCATTAAGTTACTTTGAAGCTAACAAGATTTGTTAAAAATATGTTGTATACCCTATTATGATTGTAATATATCTGATTTTCTCTTATGTCAGTAAAACTCTTTGATGATTATAGCAAATGTGCTTTTCTTCTTGTTGGTGTTTTTATAAGTTAGTGAATGGTTTGTCCCCTCACCAGGATTAATAAAAGTAACTAGTAGGTTGACAACTGTTTGGATTTAAAAAAAAAATGAACTTTTTGATTTGTTTATAAAGAGATCTAAAAGGGAAAATATAGGCATATTCCTTGTTAAAAGCGTGGTGCATATATACCTTTATCTTTAATTCATAGTGCATATAACACTTTTTTTTTTTTTTGAGAAAATTATCCCCTATACTATTATTAGATTTAAAATAACAAATTTTAGCGACACTTTTAGATAATTGCATTCATAGCAATTTAGTTATCAGTTATAGCAACTTATTAAAAGATATATTATTTTAATTGTATTTTCAAAATTCATTTTTAATTATATAATTTAAAATCAATTCCATATTTATAGGGTTGTAATCAATATTCCCCTTAAATTGTGTATTGATAATTATGGTAAATATATATTCTTTTTCTCCATTCTAATACACAACCTTTCAAAAATTTATTGAAAATTCTGATTCCATTAACTTACTCATATAATATTCATATTCTTTCCTTGAAACTACAAAATTAAAAAAAGTGAGTTTCATATAATATTCATCTTCTTCATTGAAAAAAGTGGGTTTAAGATAATATTCAGCTTCTTTATGAAAAACATAAAATTGATATATTTGTTTTTCCATTCTCCATTGTGAATCATGTCTAAACCGAAATTCGATTCTACTCCTTCACGTTGAAGTCCTAGAATAAATTAACCAATGATCTGTTCCATTGTGAATCATTATTCAACCAATGATTTGTTCTCAGAAATTCTCTTTCTTCTATTTTTCCTTTTGTTCTTTAAAAATAATATGGTATAAGGAGTATTGTCAATTTCTTTATTATATGAATACTCATTGTATATAACAATAAAATATATGTCAATGGATATTAGAGAAAAAATATTGAACAGTCAGTTTGTGTTGGTAACAACATAAAAAAAGAATTTAAATATAGATCGTAATCCTACGTAAGAATAATATGCTGAAAATTATCTTGTATATATTTATTAAACTGTTTCGCGTATGAAGTTTGTATAAAATCAATTTGCAAGTTATCCTATATCTCAGTTTTTGCATATCTTTCAAGAAATACCATCATCACAAACAATGTGAAACCTCTGCAGGTTACCAAGAAAGCCCAGTGCTGTAAGAGTTTGAATTGTGATGCAGGGTGGTGGGATTTACCTCACCAAGAATCAGCCACACATAAGCGTTTGGAGTTGAGAGACGGTTGTTTTTAATGATCAAGATGTTGATGCTGCATTTGGCCTCATGTGCAACAGTAAGTGTTTATCGATAGAAAAATTGGTGCATATTTCCCTCCTGTTTCTAAGAAAAAGAAGTTAATCGATTGATTGCACTAGGTAATTGACCGATGAGCAATTACCCAACATGGCTATCGGCCTCCTTCACTGATGAGCATACTTCTCCTATTCCTTTGTCAAGAATACTGAGGTACCCATTGTTGATTCTCACAATTAGAAGTATTGAATCTTTCTGTGGTAATGGAGGTTCTAGGTTAAATTGTCCTAGTTTTTTGTTTCCAATTTAGGCTTCTAACGGTGTCTTCTTTTATGCAGGTGGCACCTTTAAGTCCATTAATGAATAGAATTCTGTTATCTAGCTTCCACTCAATTAGAAATGAAGCACCTTTTACTCAGATACACATCACAAAGTCTAATGATGTAAGGTTTGGAAAGGGATGAAGAATCTACCACTCGGAGTTATTCAAGTGGTTAGAGTAGTTCAGATATATCACCCTAGCATCTTCTTAAATCATCCAAGAGGAATCCGATATCTGTTTTATGTTGAATAATACGTGGAGGAACTCTCGATATACCAGTAAAGGCAATTATAAGCATGAATGAATTTTTGAAAGGATAATTTTCCTTTGGAATTTTGAACATTAATGTTGTACACCAAAGTACTATTTCGATCACTGCTTTCTTTACTTTTACTTAAATAGTCATTTTTAGCAGAAAAGTGGTACAGATGCATTGGTTCATGCTTTTGCTTTTGTTACAATAATACAGTAGTACAGCAGTAATTTTTTTTTAATCTTTGCATTCAGACTGATGGGTGCAGGATTTGAATTATAGCAGTTCCTTCCGTAAGTTAATAGGACAGTAATTGAGTTCATAATCACATGTTTATAGTTATTTATTTGACATCTTAATACATTTAATGGATCTGGAGAAAACCTATTACATTCACGTGAATCCATAGATTACGCTATAGATTTGCCTTTGGCTTTCCAAACTTACTTGAAGTCCCATCTTACGTGGTCAAAACAATTGTTCAACCTCGATTGGGGTACTGATTCAAAACAAAGCTTTGACACCTCTCTGTCACAAACCCAACAAACACTAATCACAAAAGCTAGATCATGAAGTGAAAAGGTTGTGGATCGCATACACGCTCTCTCCTCAAACATTCGGCAAACTTGACCGATAATAAGTGTTTGTTTGTCAACCTGACTCGCTGTAGAACACTAACATACCTTCTAGAAGTTGAACAAATGGAATTCCAGTACTCAAATGAATGAGGGTTCACATAAATCATCAAAGAGAATTACAACTAATATTCAACCATACATGACCAAATGTACATTACAAATACCATTTCACCAGAAGAACAAGTCACTACAGAAAATTAAACTGATACATAATGATACGAACTAGGATACACAGTTGGACATGCCCCCTCCCACCCAAAAAATACATAGTAGTCCTTGGTGATACAGAACAACATGAAGAGTTTAAACTCATTATTTGTGACTAATTGCTACAAAGCCGCTAAAAACAAGAGTAAAATCGATGGATCACGATCTTCAACCCCACCATAATGAGTACTGCAACTGCACAAGAAAAAAGATCAGCACGGAACTAATACCTGAAGTCATTTCTAAGCAGAAGCCAGAGAGCAATACCCGTTGCTATATGGATTCGATGATGCATCTTCAGCAATAATCCAAACAAAACCAGGTGTGTCGAACCTCCTTCCTGACACTGTCCTGTATATGTAAAGTTTCTCAACGGGGCAACTTTCTGGCCTCGTATCCGGATGACCCCTCTCGTCTATAACGTCAACATTAAGCTCTGGTAACTTCTGAGCTAGCAGCTTACATTCTTCAAAACTTACTGAACAGTTGGACATCCAAAGGGATCGCATTGTCTCCAGCTTTGCAGCATTGGCCAACAGAGCCTCGTCGCCAAAGGGGAAATCTCTAATCTCCAACTTACGGAGGCTCTCACAACCAGAGAGCATGTAATGAAGGCCTAGATCGCTATCCCCTGCAAAAGCTAAGGAAAGAATCTCTAACTTCTTAGCATGGACCCCGATGTACTCAAACACAAGATCTGTAAGGAGGCCAGAAAGAGAAAGTTTCCGCAATTCCTTGCAGTGTTGCACAATGACCCCAAAACTAGCATCAAGTGGTTCAAGGGTTGAGTAATCAGGTGTTTGAGGCTCTATAATACACAAACGAAATCGGATCATATTAGGACGGTTCCTTGCAATAGTAACCAACGCGTCAATTGTCATTTGGCGGTAGAAGTATAAAACTGACTGAAGTTTAGGGCAGCCCACTTATACGGCCACAAGGCCTTGCTCTGTCAAGGATAAATTCGGTCCAGGAGCAAATACATAAGAAGGAAACACCCTAAGCTCTTGAAGTTCCTTACAAGAGTTGGCAATCTCCTCAAGACCACTATCTTCAACATAATCTAGCACCTACAATCACATCCATTTCAAGTGGCATAAACAATAATGCAAGAGATACATCCGAGCCACTGGACAAGAACTTAAAGACTTGTGGAATCATCCAACTCGGAGAGATAAAACGCCAATTGCCAAAGTGTAGGAGCAGATCTTTAGTCCAGATAACAACTATGCAACATTAAGTTATTCTCCATATGGTTGACCAGCAAATTATTCCAGAATTTACTTGACATCAATTGTTTAGCTACGTTATTTCAGTATACAACCAAGCTTATCAGAATCAGCGTACAATTAGTAATAAGTTAGGATTATTGTTCTTTCGTTGGAAACTTCTGTTTCTACAACTAGAGAAAATGCTCAGAAGCTAATAGAATGATAACCATGATCAACTTTTCTATTTTATCACAAGCACAGTTAATGCATCATGTCTTGACTGTTGAAAACATGCAAATTTAAACAAAAGTACAATACAAAATAGAACCTACCCACAACCTCTGTAAATTATGACAGTGGCTGATGAGCTTTCCAATATAAGGTACTTGAACGATAGGATACCTTAAATTCAAAGAGCTAATTTTGGAGTGGACTGGATATATCGTTGGAACGTAGGCTGGCACAGCCTCCCAGAACCCACTCTATCCTTTGAGTTTATTGCAGCCTGAAAAAGGTTGAGATAAATTTATGAAAACTTCAGAAACATCAGCCTGTATGTCATCAGAGTTTGGGATATGGTTAAATTTTAACCAGAGTTTAGATGTCGACAAGGAGAGGGAGGCTTGCGTGGGGTTAAAGTTGTGCTGGAAATTGTGCCCTCTTACGTCACTTCCGTTTCTGCAGCCAGGTCATACACGTCTATGATCTTGCTTCATGGCCCAGAAATAGAACCAAAGGACCAAGGCATTTCTTCGCTATGGTATTCTTGATACTCTTTCCACCAAGTGCAATCGAACACCATCCAAGAAATTTTATTTGTCTGATTATATCTTCCCAGCTCCTCCGCCATGTTCAGTTTGTTGGGGAATTGAAGAAAAGAGGAGAAATGTCTAAGAAGAAGAATATAGTTGCTGAGAAGTTCACCTACTTTTCATTCATACAACTAAACCAAGTTACATAGGACTCTTTAAATAGGAATTTAAAAAACCTAACCACTTACTGAAAAACATACCCACTTACTTGACACTAATTATTCTCCTGCTTTGATTGAGTTGAAAGCAACAGCTCTAACTTCGTTTGTGTCCGGGGGAAGGCTAGTAAGAGTTGATGAAAGCATAAGGTCTGTCTTAATTAGGGCTGCATCTGCCTAACTGATCATTCAAGAGGGGCTCGCACATACCTCTTAGGCAGACGGGTTAAAAAGAAGGATGAAGAAGGGGACTAGGAATTTCATAGGAGGATTTGGCCACTAACCTAAATATTAGCAACTAACAGAAATATGCTTTAACTAAACTAGGACTCCTAACAAACGTGTTACTCTGCCAAATAACTAGGAAGCACTAACGACCTTTGAATCAATATTTAACACACCCCCTTGATTCAAAATTACAAACTCCAAGTTTCTTCCAGAAATGATCATGCTTGGCTTGTGGGAGTACCTTGGTGAAGACATCTGCAATTTGATCTCTTGTACTGCAGAACTGTAACTCTATATCATATTTGCTGTTAGGTCACGAATGAAATGATAACGGATGTCAATGTGCTTTGTTTTGCTGTGAAAAAACGGATTCTTTGTCATTGCAATTGTTGCCTTGTTATTACAAAATATCTTTGTTGCATCCTTCTGCCGATAGAAAACGTCAATCAACAATCTTTGCAACCATATGGTCTGACATGCTGCTGAAGATACAGCAATATACTCTACTTCTGATGATGATAATGCAACCACATCATGTTTCTTTGAACTCCAAGAAATCACTCCGGATTCAAAACTGAAAATATTTCTAGAAGTACTCTTTCTATTATCTATACTTCCTGCCTAATCACAATCACTGTATCCTATCAAGCTGAAATCTACAACTTTGGAGTACCAAATCCCTAAGCCAATAGTCCCAGTAACATAATACAACGCTCTTTTGGCAGCACCAAGATGTTGCCGGTAGGACAATGCATATACCTAGACAACATACTCACAGGAAACATGATATTAGGAAGAGTATGTGTTAGGTAGTTCAAACCTTCAATCAAGCTTCTGTAGTGACTAGGATCCACAAGATCTGTGCCATCTTCAAGCTGAAACTTTTCATTTGCAGTCATGGGTGTGGCAGCCACTTTACAATTATGCGTAACAAACTTGAACAAGAGGTCTTTTGCGTACTTCATTTGAGAAATAAAAATCCCATTCTCCACCAGTTTCACTTGAAGACCAAGAAAGTATTACAAAATACCTAAATCTGACATTTCAAACTCCATCATGCAAGATTTAAATTCAGCACCTAAAGTTTACATACAACGTAGGCCCATTCTCACTCCTTTCAAATCCATACCTCAGAAAGTAGGGTTGTGCAGATTTCGGTTCAAACCGTTATCCCGAACCGATAATTTGGTTATCGGATTAACGGGCCGGTTTTATTTGTTAGCGGGTCGGGTGTCAATTTAAAAAAATAAATAACGGGTTGTCAGTTCGGGGCTCGGGTTGCCTAAATTTTTTATCGGGCCACCCGATAACCCAATACACATTAGACCCATGGGCCATGTCTGATGTCTCGTTCCACTAGGGCCCAAATCTCAAGCCCAAATGGCAAATTCCCACCCATTACATTACACTTCCCGTTCCAACTTCCACCCATGACCCATCACTACTCCTTTCTGATTAGGATTAGAGTTAGAGAACGGAGAGTCGGAGACGGAGACCAAAATCTTTCAGTTTTCACGCTGCCTCACTCAACAGTCGACACTCGGTTTTAGCGCTTCTCTCTCAAAGAAGATTTTTTGCTTTTGCTCTCAACAGGTAAGAATTTTTGTCTTTTCTTTTGTGACTTTCATTTGATTTATCATCCCAATCTTCCCATTTGGCCTGTTCTAGTAAATTTTGGCTTCGTTTGGAGTATTTATTTGGTTTTATTTTTTTGTTCAAACTCCTTTGGAGCTTCGAGGCTTATGACTATATGAGAAAAATGAGTAAACGAGTAGAACTCAAGGTATCAATTTTATAATTTTTTTATCAGTTTAAATGAAAATAAATCAATTTTTTGTCTTTGATTTTGCTATATATTGCCAAATCTGTGGAAAGTGCTTAGCTTTGTCTCGGAGTTAAATACACAATTACACATCCCTAGTACAGGCAAAATCTGAAGTGTTCCTTTTGTTCTTGCATTGTAGATGGATGATTGTTAAAATGTTTTGGGAAGCGGTGCATGTTTTCATAGTGCAACGGATCTATATTGATGGTGTAACAATAGAGCTCGAGTTTTCTTCTTGATGTATTGTGGAGTGAAATGATGTTCTTTGTTTGTCCACTGATAACCCTTTTTCTCCATCTCTTTTGCATGTTCAATTTTCTATTGTTGTTCATAGTATTGTACTTCATCTTCATTTTATTGTATTAATGGCTTAGCAGTAGCCATTAATGGTGTTGAAATAGCTCAACAAAACCATATCCTGACACCTCCATTATTGTATTATTAGAAAGTTCAGTTCTTCTTTTGCACAACTGCACATTGTCAAGTTTTGGTGATTTGGTCATGTTATGTTGTAATTTAGTTGTTGGCTTGTTGTTTGACTATTTTTATTTTAAAATTACAGTCACATTGATACAACATGTCACAAGATACTAGAGTTGATAAAGTGATTGCTGAGAGTGTAGCTTCTGATTCGAATGTAGTGAATCAAAATTCAATAGTTGAGTCTAAAGCAAAGAAAGAAAGGAGAAAAAGATCTGTTGCATGGGATCATTTTACTAGTACAGTTGATTCAGAAGGAATTAAAAAAGGTGTGTGTAATTATTGTAAGAAAGAGTATTTAACTGATACAAAAAAACATGGTACGACGGCAATGCTTGGTCATATACGAAAATGCAAAAAAATACCTTGTAATGTTGATACTAGGCAATCAAAGATAGCATTTCAACCGGTTACGGGGGGTAACAAGGGTGATGTATCAATTGTTTCATGGAAATTTGATCAAGAAGAGTGTAGAAAAGCATTGTGTCATATGATAATTCTTGATGATCTTCCTTTTAGATTTGTTGAAAAAGAAGGCTTTAAACAATTTATGAAAGTGGTACAACCTTTGTTTCGAATTCCTTCTCGTACAATTGTTACTCGTGATTGTTTTGATCTCTTTGATGAAGAGAAAAATAAAATGAGGAGCATTTTTAAGGAAACTCAACAAAGAGTGTGTATAACGACTGATACTTGGACTTCTGTGCAAAGAATTAATTATATGTGTATCACTGCTCATTGGATTGATAAAAATTGGACGTTGCATAAAAGAGTTATCAATTTTTGTCCAATTTCTAGCCATAGAGGTGAAGATTTAGCAAAGGGCATTGTTAAGTGTTTGCATGAGTGGGGATTGCATCGGATTTTCACGGTAACTGTTGATAATGCTAGTTCAAATAGTGTGTGTGTGGCTGAGTTGTCTAAGCAATTGACTAAGTGGGGGACCAATCTTTTAGGTGGTAAGCATCTTCATGTTAGGTGTATGGCACATATAATAAACCTTGTCGTTCAAGATGGCATAAAAGAAGCAAATATTTCAATTGAACGAATTAGGCAAGCAGTGAGATACATTAGGCAATCTCCTTTCAGGAATGTTGTGTCGATGAAAGTCTTGCAAAAAAATCTTTATGCTTAGATGTTCCCACAAGGTGGACATAGCACACCCCTGAATTCATAGGACATAGCACACCGATTTGGCTAAAAACAACCCGTTCGCGCCGTTTCTCCTGTTTGTCAACCCAAATGGCCACAAAAATTTTAACAGACCATACTAGGATGATTTGCAACCTTCCTGGCATGCTCCGATTGATTTTCATCCCTCAGCATACCCGAACCTCGGGCTCGCCCCCAAAACCGTGGGCTATAATACACCAATTTGGGCTAAAAATACCCCGTTCCCATTGTTTCACTCGTTTATCCACCCAAATGGCTACGAAAATTTGAACAGACCACACTGGAATGATCCACAACCTCCCTGTCACGCCTCGATTAATTTTTCTCCCACATCATGCCCAAACCCTGGGCCCACCCCCAGAATCGTGGGCTATAGCATACCGATTTGGCCCCAAAATGCCTCATTCACGCCGTTTTGACCGTTTGTCCTCCCAAATTGCCACAAAAATTTAAACGGAACACACTGGGATGATCCTAACCTCCATATAATGCCCCAATCGATTTTTGGCCCACAGCACTCCCGAACCCCAGGCCCACCCCCAAAACTGTGGTCTATAGCACACCAATTTGGCCAGAAATTGCCCCGTTTGTGCTGTTTTGCTGGTTTGTCCGCCCAAATGGCTACAAATATTTAAACGGACCATATTGGGATGATCCCCAACCTCACTGGCATACCCTAGTCAGTTTTTGACCCACAGCATGCCCTGACCTCGGGCCCACCCCCAAAACCGTGGGCTATAGCACACCGATTTGGCCCAAAAATGCCCTGTTCGCACTATTTCGCACATTTCTCCACCCAAATTGCCATGAAAATTTACACGAACCGCACTGGGATAATTCCCAACCTTCCTAGCATGCACCGATTGATGTTTGTCCCACAGTATGCCCGGGTCCCGGCCCCACCCTTAAAACAGTGGGCTGTAGCACACCAATTTAGCCCAAAAATACCCATTCATGCTATTTTGCCCGTTTGGCCACCCAAATGGACACAAAAATTTAAGCAGACAACACTGGGATGATCCCCAACCTCCTTGTCACATCCCGATTGATTTTCAGCCCACAGCACACCTGGACCCCGGGCCTAAATCCGAAACTGTGCAAAATAGCACACCAATTTGGCCTAAAAATGCCCCATTTGCGCCATTTCACTAGTTTGTCCTCCCAAATGGCCACGAAAATTTAGCACATCGATTTTGCCCGAAAATGCCACGTTCGCATTGTTTCGCCCGTTTGTTTACCCAAATGGCCACGAAAATTTAAATGAACCATACTGGGATGCTCTCCAATATCCCTGACACACCCGAGTCAATGTTTTCCCACAGGACGCCCGGGCCCCGGGCTCACCCCCAAAATCATGGGCTATGGCATACCGATTCGGCCTAAAAATGCCCTATTCACGTCGTATCTCCCGTTTGTCCACCCAAATGGCCACAAAAATTTAAACTAACCATACTAGGATAATCTCCAACCTCCCTGGCATAACCCGACCAATTTTTGGCCCATAATATGCTCGAACCCCAGGCCCATCCCTAAATCAATGGGTTATAACACACCAATTTGGACCCAAAACTCCCCGTTCGCGTAATTTCACTCATTTGTCCACCCAAATGGCCAAGAAAACTTAAACAAACCACAGTAGGTCGATATACAACCTCCCTGGCTTGCCCCAATCTATTTTTGACCCACTGGAAACTCGAACCCCAGCGCACCCTCGAAACCGTAGGTTATAGCTCACCGATTTGGCCTAAAAATGCCCCGTTCGCATAGTTTTGCCCGTTTGTCCACCCAAAATGGCCATGAGAATTTAAACAGGCCACACTGGGACAACCTCATTCCTCCCTGTCATGCCTCAATCAATTTTTGACCCACATCACGCCCGTACCCTGAGTCCACCTCCAAAAACATAGGCTATAGCACACCCATTTGGCCCGAAAATGTCCCATTCGTGTAGTTTCTCTTATTTGTAAACCTAAATGTCCATAAAAATTTAAATGAACAATACTGGAAGGATCCCTAATCTCCCAAGCATGCACTAATTGATTTTTGGACAACAACACGCCCTTACCCCGGGCCCACCCTTAAAACAGTGGGTTAAAGCACACCAACTTGGCCTGAAAATGCCTCATACCAGCCGTTTCGCCCATTTGTCTACCCAAATAGCTATGAAAATTTAAACGAACTATACTGGGATGATCCTCAACCTCCCTATCATGCCCGATCGATTTTTAGTGCATAGAATGCTCGGACCCCTAGACCACTACTAAAATCATGGGCGATAGCACACAGATTTGGCCCAAAAATACCCCGTTCGTGCTGTTTTGCCGATTGTCCACCAAAATGGCCACAAAAATTTAATAGGACCATACTGGGATAATACTAACCTTCTTGGCAAGCCCCGACCAATTTTTGGCCCACAGCACGCCCGGACCCTGGGCCCACCCCTAAAATTATGGGCTATAGCACAACGATTTAGCTCAAAAATGAATCGTTCATGTCGTTTCGCCCGTTTGTCTACCCAAATCATCACAAAATTTAAATTGACCATACTGAAATGATCCCTAACCTCCCTGGGATGCCCCGATTAATTTTCAGCCCGCTGCACGCTCGAACCCCAGCCCATCCCAAAAATTGTAGGCTATAGTACACAAATTTGGCCCAAAAATGACCCGTTTGCACTGTTTTGCCTGTTTCTCCACTCAAATGGCCACGATAATTTAAATGGACCACACAAGGATGATCTTCATCCTCCCTGGACTGCCTCGATCAATTTTTGGCCCACATCACTCTCAAAATCTGGCCCCACCTCTAAAATTGTGGGCTATAGCACACTGATTTGGCCAAAAAATGCCCTGTTCGCGCCATTTCACCCGTTGTCAACCCAAATGGAAACAAAAATTTAAACAGACCACACTGGTACAATCCCCATCCTCCCTGGCATACCTCAGTCAATTTTTGGCCCACATCATGCCCTGACCCCAGGACAACCTCCAAAACCGTGCGCTATGGCATACCCATTTGGCCCGAAAATGCCCCATTCATGCCATTTCTCACGTTTGTCCACCAGATTATCATTAAAATTTAAATGGACCACACTAGGAGGATACCCAACCTCCCATGGATGCCCCAGTCAATTTTTAGCACACGGTACGCTCGGACCTCGGGCCCACCCCCAAAACTGTAGGCTATAGCACATTGATTTGGCCTAAAAATTAGCCCGTTCTCGCTGTTGCTCCCATTTGTCCACCTTAATGGCCACAAAAAATTAAACGGACTACATTGGGATGATTTCCAGCCTGCCTGGAATGCCTCGGTGAATATTTGTCCCACAGCACGCCGGACCCCGATTCCATCCTCGAAATCGTGGGCTATAGCACACCGATTTGGCCTAAAAATACCACATTTGCTCTATTTTGCCCGTTTGTCTGACCAAATGGCCACAAAAATTTAAATGGACTACATTGGGACGATTTCAAACCTACCTGGAATGCCTTTAGTATTTTTGGCCCACAGCACGCCGGACCCCGATTCCATCCTCAAAATCGTGGGCTATAACACACCGATTTGGCCCGAAAATACCACATTCACTCTATTTTGCCCGTTTGTCTGACCAAATGGCCACAAAAATTTAAATGAACCATACTGGGATGATGCCCAAACTGCCTGGCACACCCTGGAAAATTTTTATCCCACAGCATAACCGAAACTCGGGCCCACCCCCAAAATTGTGGGCTATAGCACACCGAATAGGCCAAAAAATGCCTCATTCGTGCTGTTTCGCTCGTTTATCCTCATAAATATCCATGAAAATTTAAATGGACCACACTAGGAAAATTCCCAACCTCCCTAGCATGCCTCAGCCAATTTTTGGCCCACAGCACGTCCGAGCCCACCCCCAAAACTTTGTGCTATTGCATAATAATTTGGTGTAAAAATACTCCGTTCGCGTTATTTTGCAAGTGTGTCCACCCAAATGGCTACAAAAATTTACAATGACCACACTAAAATGATCCCCAACCTCCCTGGCATGGATAGATCGATTTTCAGCCCACTGTGTGCCCGGGCCCTATCCCACCTCCAAAATTGTAGGCTATAACACACCGATATGGCACAAAAATACCCCGTTCGTGTCGTTACGCCCGTTTGTCCACCCAAATGGACACAAAAATTTAAACTGACCAGACTGGGATGATCCTCATCCTCCCTGGCATGCCTCAGTCGATTTTTCGCCAACAACATGCCCAGACCCAAGTTCCACCTCCAAAAATTGGGGCTATAGCACACCTTTTTGGCCTAAAAATGACCTGTTCGTGTAGTTCCCCCGGTTTGTCCACCCAAATAGCCACTAAAATTAAAACATACCTCACTGGGATAATCCCCATCTTCCCTGGCATGCCTCGGTCAATGTTTTGCCCATAGCATACTCGGACCCTCGGCCCACCTCCAAAAACATGGGCTATAGCACACCCATAAAGCCCAAAAATTCCCCGTTCGTGTTGTTTCTCCCGTTTGTCCACCAAAATGGCCACAAAAATTTAAACGGACCACACTGGGAGGATCCCAACCACCTTGAAATTCCCCAATTGATTTTTGGCCCACTGCACGCCGGACCCGAGTTCCACTGAGCTATAGCACACCAATTCGACCTGAAAATACCTCGTTCGCGCTGTTTTTCCTGTTTCCCAAGACAAATGGCCATAAATATTTAAACGAACCATACTGGGATGATCCTTAAACACCCTGTCATGCCTCAGTTGATTTTTGACCCACAGCACACCCGTACCCTGGGCCAACCCACGGAATCGTGGGCTATAGCACACCGATTTGGCTTTAAAATGCCCCATTCATTCCGTTTTGCCCGTTTATCTACCAAAATAGCCACAGAAATTTAAATGGACCATACTGCGATGATCCTAAACCTTCCTGGTATGCCCCGATCGATTTTTGGGCCACAATACACCTGGATCTCAAGCGCACCCCCAAAATCGTGGGCTATAGTACACTGATGTGGATCGAAAATGCCTCGTTCACGTTGTTTTGCCCGTTTATCGACCTAAATAGCCATGAAAAACTAAAAAAATCACACTGGGACAGTCCCTTACCTCTCTATCATGACTTGGTCAATTTTTCACGCACAACACGCTGGACCTATGGCCCACCCTCGAAGCCGTGGGATATAGTACACCAATTTTGTCCAAAAACGCCCCTTTCGCCCTGTTTCGCTAATTTGTCCACACAAATAGCCATAAATATTTAAAAGGACAACACTAGGAGTATCCCCAACCTCCCTGGCATGTCCTGAATGATTTTTGGACTATAGCACGCCTGGACCCGATCCCACCCCCAAAATAGTAGGTTATAGCACACCGATTTAGCCCAAAAATGCCCCGTTCGCAATGTTTCACCATTTTGTCCATCTAAATGGCCCTAAAAATTTAAAAGAACCATACTGGGATGATCCCTAACCTCATTGGCATGCAACCAGCAACTTTCTACCAATATCACACCCGAACCTCAAGCCCATCCCTCAAATCGTAGGCTATAGCACATCGATTTGGCCAAAAATGCAATATTTTTGTTGTTTGCCCACCTAAATAGACACAAAAATTTAAACGAACCATAATGGGATGATATCCTAACCTCCCTGGCTAGACGCGGCCAATTTTTGGCCTACAGCATGCCCGGACCCCTATCCCATCCTAAAACTGTGTGCTATAGCACACCGATTTGGCCTTGAATTTTGGACCATTGCACGCCCAGACCCCAGCCCACCCCCTAAAATCGTAGGCTATAGCACACCGATTTGGCCTAAAATTACCTCGTTCGTACTGTTTTACCCGTTTGTCCACCCAAATGGCCATGACAATTTAAACGGACCATACTAGGATGATATCCATCCTCCCTGACACGCCTAGATTGATTTTTATCCCACAGCACACCCCAACCCTGAGCTCACCTCCTAAAATGTGGGCTATAGCACATCCATTTGGCTCGAAAATGCCCCATTCGCACAGTTTCTCCCGTTTATCAACCCAAATAGCCATGAAAATTTAAACAGACCATAATGTGAGGATACCCAACCTCCCAGGCATGCCCCGATCAATTTTTAGCCTATCACACATCAGACCTCGGGCCTACCTTAAAAAATGTGGTCTATAGCACACCGATTTGGCCCAAAAATGCCCCGTTCGCGCTGTTTTGCCTATTTGTCCACCCAAATTTCCATAAAAACTTAAACAGACTATAATGGGATGATCCCCAACCTCCCTGAAATGGCTCGGTTAATTTTTGGCCCACAGCACGCCGAACCTCGGTTCTACCCTCAAAACCGTGGACTATAGCACATTGATTTGGCCTAAAAATACCCCGTTCATGCTTTTTCGCTCGTTTGTCAACACAAATAGCCACGATAACTTTAAATGGACCACCATAGGATGATCCCCAACCTATCTGGCATGCCCTAGTTGATTTTTGACCAAAATGCCTGTTCATGCCATTTTGCACGTTCGTCTACCCAAATAACCACAAAAATTTAAACGAACCATGATGGGATGATCTCTAACCTCCCTTTCATGACCCGACCAATTTTTTAACCATAAAACGCCTGAAACCCGAGCCTACCCCCAAAATTGTGGGCTATGTAACAACGATTTGGCCCGAACATGCTCCATTCTCGCTGTTTGGCCCGTTTGTCCACCAAAATCGCCACAAAAATTTAAACGAACCATATTGGGATGATCCCAAACTTCCCTGGCATACTCCTGTCAATTTTTAGCCTACAGCACGCCCGAACCTCGGGCCCACCCCTAAAATCATAAGCTATAGTACACTGATTTTGCTTGAAAATACCCCATTCGCGCCGGTTCGCCCATTTGTCCACCCAAATGGCCACAAAAATTTAAACGGACAACACGGGGATGATCTCCAACCTCCATGCCTTACTCCGATCAATTTTTAGTCCACAGCACGCTTGAACCCCGGGCCCACCCCCAAAATCATGAGCTATAACACACCAAATTGGGCCAAAAAATGCCTAACTCATGCCTTTTTCCCCGTTTCTCCACCCAAATGGCGACAAAAGTTGAACAGACTGCACTAGGATGATACCCAATCTCCCTTCCATGCCACAATGAATTTTTGGCCCACAGCACGCCCGGACCTTGGCCCCACCCCCAAATCCCTAGGCTATAGCACACTGATTTCGCCCGAAAATGCCCTGTTTGAGCTGTTTTGCCTATTTGTCCACCCAAATGGTTACGAAAATTTAAAAAGACTATACTGGGATGATCCCCAATATTCCTGGCATGCCTCAGTCAATTTTTAGCCTATTGCACGCTAGGACCCTGGGCCTACCCCCAAAATCGTGGGCTATAGCACACAAATTTTGCCTAAAATGCCTCGTTTGCGCTGTTTCTACCGTTTGTCCACCCAAATGCCACAAAAATCTAAATGAACCACACTGGGATGATCCCTATCCTCGCTGGCATGCCTCGATCAATTTTTAGCCGACAAAATGCCTAGACCCCGGGCACCCCTCCAAAAACGTGGGCAATAGAATACCCATTTGGCTCAAAAATACCTCGTTCACTCCATTTCGCCCGTTTGTCCTCCCAAATAGCCACAAAAATTTAAACAGACTACACTTTGATGATCCCCAACCTTCATAGAATGTCCCGGTCAAATTTTGGCCTTTAGAACAACGGACCCCGGTTCCATCCTCGAAACCATAGGGTATAGCACATCGAATGGCCACGAAATTTAAATGAACCATAATGGGATAATCCACAAATTTCCTAGCACGCCCGGAACCCAGTCCCACCCCTAAAATGCCCCGTTCGCATTGTTCCTCCGGTTTGTCAACCCAAAGGCCACGAAAATTTAAACTGACCACACTATGATGATCCTCAACTTCCCTAGCATGACCTGATTGATCTTTCGCCCAAGCACGCCCAGACCCTAGCCTACCCTCAAAACCATAGGCTATAGCACACCGATTTGGCCTAAAATTACCCTGTTCACAGCTCGTTTGTCCACCTAAATGGCCACAACAATTTAAACGGACCACACTGGGATGACCTCCATACTCCCTGGCATGCCTAGATTGATTTTTATCTGACAACACACCCTAACCCTGAGCTCACCTCCAAAAACGTGGGCTATAGCACACCCATTTGGCTCGAAAAAGCCCCATTCGCACAGTTTCTCCCGCCTATCCACCCAAATTGACATGAAAATTTAAATAGACCACAATAGGAGGATCCCCAACTGACCAGGCACTCCTTAATCAATTTTTAGCCTATCATACTCAGACCTCGGGCCTACCCTAAAAAATATGGGCTATAGCACACCGATTTGGCCCAAAAATGCCCCGTTCGTGCTGTTTTGCCCGTTTGTCCACCCAAATTGCCACAAAAATTTAAACAGGCTATAATGGGATGATCCTAAACCTCCCTGAAAATGGTTCGATTAATATTTGGCTGACAGCACGCCGTACCTCGGTTCTACCCTCAAAACCGTGGGCTATAGCACATTGATTTAGACCAAAAATACCCCGTTCATGCTTTTTCGCAAATTTTTCAACTTAAATAGCCACGATAAGTTTAAATGGACCATACTAGGATGATCCCCAACCTATATGGCATTCCCTGGTCGATTTTTGACCAATAGCACGCTCGAACCTTGGGCCCACCCCCAAAACCGTGGGCTATAGCACACTGATTTAGCTCGAAAATGCCATGTTCGTGCCATTTTGAATATTTGTCTACCCAAATAGCCACAAACATTTAAATGGACCATGCTGGGATGATATCTAACCTCCCTGTCACACCCCGACCAATTTTTGAACAATAAAATACCTGAACACCGAGCCCACCTCCAAAACTGTGGGCTATAGAACAACGATTTGGCCCGAACATGCCCTATTCGCGCCGTTTGGCCCGTTTGTCCACCAAAATGGCCACAAAAATTTAAACGGACCACCATACTGGGATGATCCCCAACCTACCTGGCATACTCCGATCAATTTTTAGCCTACATCACGCCTGAATCTCGGCCCCACCCCTAAAATCATTAGCTATAGTACACTAATTTTGCTCAAAAATACCTCGCTCGCGCCATTTCGCCCATTTGTCCACCCCAAATGGCCACAAAAATTTAAACGGATATAATGAGATGATCCCCAACCTCCCTAGCATGCCCCGGTCAATTTTTGGCCCACAACACGCCCGAGCTCCTGGCCCAACCCCAAAATCATGGGATATAGCACACCAAATTGGCCCGAAAAATGCCCAGCTCGTGCCTTTTTGCCCATTTGTCCACCCAAATGATGACAAAAATTTAAACAGACTGTACTAGGATGATCCCAATCTCCCTGCCATACCACGATCAAATTTTGGCCCACAGCACGCCCGAACCTTGGGCCCATCCCCAAAACCTTGGGCAATACCACACCGATTTCGCCCGAAAATGCCCTGTTTGAGCTGTTTTGCCTATTTGTCCACCCAAATGGCTACGAAAATTTAAATGGACTACACAGAAAGGATCCCCAATATTCCTAGCACGTATCGGTTAATTTTTACCGCATTGCACACTCGAACCCTAGGCCTACCCCCAAAATCGTGGGCTATAGCACACTAATCTTGGCAAAATCTGCCCCGTTTTGCGTTGTTTCGCCCGTTTGTCCACCCAAATGCCACAAAAATCTAAATGAACCACACTGGTATGATCCTCATCCTCGCTGGCATGCCTCGATCAATTTTTAGTCGACAAAATACCTGTACCCGTAGCGCACCTCCAAAAATGTGGGCAATAGCATACCCATTTGGCTCAAAAATACCCCGTTTGCACCATTTCTCCCATTTGACCTAGGCACGCCCTAATCAAAGTTTGGTCCAAATCACGTACGGACACCGGGCCTACCCCCAAAACTGTGGGCTATAATGCACTGAATTGGCCCAAAAATGCCCCGTTCACACCATTTCGTCTGTTTTTCCACCCAAATAGCCACGAAAATTTAAACGGGATACACTGTGATGATCCCCAACCTTCATAGAATGTCCCAGTCAATTTTTGTCCTTCATCACGCCAGACCCCGGTTCCATCCTAGAAACCGTGGGGTATAACACACCAATTTAGCCCAAAACTGCCATGTTCGCGCTATTTCGCTTATTTTTCTATCCAAATAGCCACAAAAATTTAAACAGACCATACTGGGATGATCCCAAACATCCCAGGCATGCCCCGATCAATTTATTTCCACAACACACCCGAACCTCGGGCCCATCCCTCAAATCGTGGGCAATAGCACATCGATTTTGCCAAAAATGCCCCATTTTTGCTATTTGCCCACCCAAATGGCCACAAAATTTAAACGAACAAGAATGGGATGATCCCCAACCTCCCTGGCTCGTTGCGGACAATTTTTGTCTCACAGCGCACCTAGACCCCAGTCCCACCCCTAAAACTGTGTGCTATACCACACCGATTTGGCTCTAAAATGCCCCGTTCGCGCTGTTTCTCCTTTTAGTCAACCCAATGGCTACGAAAATTTAAACTGACCACACTGTGATGATCCCCAATCTCCCTGGCATAACCTGATTGGTTTTTGGCCCATTGCATACCCGTACCCCAGCCCACCCCCAAAACCGTAGGCTATAGCACACCGATTTAGCCTAAAATTGCCCCGTTCGTACTGTTTTGCTCGTTTGTCTACCCAAATGGCCACGACAATTTAAACGGACCACACGGGGATGACTTCCATCCTCCATGGCATGCCTAGATTGATTTTTATCCCACAACACACCCGAACCCTAAGCTCACCTCCAAAAACGTGGGCTATAGCACACCCATTTAGCTCGAAAATGCCCCATTCGCACAGTTTCTCCCGCTTATCCACCCAAATAGACATGAAAATTTAAACACACCATAATGGGAGGATCCCCAACCTCCCATGAAAGCCCCAATCAATTTTCAGCCTATCACAAACTCGGACCTCGGGCCTACCATAAAAAATGTGGGCTATAGAACACCAATTTGGCCCAAAAATGCCCCGTTCGCGCTGTTTTACCCGTTTTTCTGCCCAAATAGCCATGAAAATTTAAACAAACTATACTGGTATGAACCCCAACCTCCCTAAAATGGCTCGGTTAATTTTTGGCCCACAGCACACCGGACCTCGGTTTTACCCTCAAAACCGTGGGCTATAGCACATTGATTTGGCCCAAAAATACCCCGTTCATGCTTTTTCGCTCGTTTGTCAACTCAAATATCCACGATAACTATAAATGAACTATACTAGAATGATCCCCAACCTATCTGCATGCCCTGGTCAATTTTTGACCAATATCACGCTTGAACCTTGGGCCCACCCCCAAAACCGTGGGCTATAGCACACTGATTTAGCACGAAAATGCCTCATTCGTGACGTTTTGCACGTTTGTCTACCCAAATAGCCACAAAAATTTAAACAGACCATGCTGGGATGATATTTAACCTCGTTGTCACTCCCTGACAGATTTTTGAACCATAAAATGCCTGAACACCGAACCCACCCCCAAAACTTTGGGCTATATAACAATAATTTGGCTCGAATATGCCCCATTCGAGCCGTTTGGCCTGTTTGTCCACCAAAATGGCTACGAAAATTTAAACGGACAATACTGGGATGATATCTAACCTCCCTGGCATACTCCGATCAATTTTTAGTCCACAGCACGCTCGTACCCCGGGCCCACCCCCAAAATCATGAGCTATAATACACCAGTTTTGCTTGAAAATACACTGTTAGCGCCGTTTCGTGCATTTGTCCACCCAAATGGCCACGAAAATTTAAATTGATACACTGAGATGATCCCAACTTCCCTGACATGCCCCAGTCAATTTTTGGCCCACATCACGCTCAGGCCCTTGACCCAACCCTAAAATCGTGGGCTATAGCACATCGAATTGGCCAAAAAAATGCCCAGCTCGTGCCTTTTTGCCCGTTTGTCCATCCAAATGGCGACAAAAATTTAAACAAACTGCACTACGATAATCCCCAATCTCACTGCCATGCCACAATTAATTTTTGGCCCACAGCACGCCTAGAACTTGGCCCAACCCCCAAAAACCTGGTCTATAGCACACCAATTTCGCCCGAAAATACCCTGTTTGAGCTGTTTTGCCTATTTTTCCACCCAAATGTCTACAATAATTTAAACGGACTACACTGGGATGATACCCAATATTCCTGGCATGCCTCGGTCAATTTTTAGCCCATTGCACGATCGGACTCTGGGCCTACGCCCAAAATCATGGGCTATAGCACACTAATTTAGCCTAAAAATGCTCCTTTTGCGTTGTTTCGCCCGTTTGTCCACCCAAATGCCACAAAAATCTAAACGAACAACACTGGGATAATCCTCATCCTTTCTGGCATGCCTCGATAGATTTTTAGCCAAAAAAATGCTTGGACCCCGGGCGCACCTCCAAAAACGTGGGCAATAGCATACCCATTTGGCTTAAAAATACCCTGTTTGCACTGTTTCTCCTATTTGACCACATAAATGGCCATGAAAATTTAAATGGACCACACTGGGAGGATCCCCAACCTCCTAGGCATGCCCCGATCAAATTTTGGTCCAAAGCACGCACGGACACTGGGCCCACCCCCAAAATTGTGAGCTATCACACACTGATCTGGCCCAAAAATGCCCCGTTCACGTCGTTTTGCCCGTTTGTCCACCCAAATAGCCACAAAAATTTAAACGGACTACACTGTGACAATCCCCAACCTTCATAGAATGTCCCGGTCAATTTTTGGCCTTCATCACGCTGGACCCCGATTCCATCCTCAAAATCGTGGGGTATAGCACACCGATTTGGCCTAAAACTGCCTTGTTCGCGCTGTTTCGCCCGTTTTTCCATCCAAATAGCCACAAAAATTTAAACAGACCATACTGGGATGATCCACAACATCCCAGGCACACCCTGATCAATTTTTTTCCCACAGCACACCCGAACCTCGGGCCCATCCCTCAAATCGTGGGCTATAGCACATCGATTTGGCCAAAAATGCCCCATTTTTGTTATTTGTCCACCCAAATGGCCACGAAAATTTAAAAGAACCATAATACGATGATCGCCAACCTCCCTAGCTTGCCGCGACCAATTTTTGGCCCACATCACGCCCGGACCCCAGTCTCACCCCTAAAACTGTGTGCTATAGCACACCGATTTGGCCCTAAAATGCCCTCTTCGAACCGTTTCTCCAGTTTGTCAACCCAAAGGCCACGAAAATTTAAACTAACCACACTGTGATGAACCCCAATCTCTCTGGCATGACCCGATTTATTTTTAGCCCATTGCACGCTCGAACCCCAGCCCAACCCAAAAACCGTAGGATATAGGACACCGATTTAGCCTAAAATTGCCCTGTTCGCACTGTTTTGCCCGTTTGTCCACCCAAATTTCCACGACAATTTAAACGGACCACACTAGTATGACCTTCATCCTCCCTGGCATACCTAGATTAATTTGATCCCCCAACACATTGCACGCTCAGACCCTGGGCCTACCCCCAAAATCGTGGGCTATAGCACACTAATTTTGCCTAAAAATGCCCCATTTGTGCTATTTTGCCCATTTGTCCACCCAAATGCCATAAAAATCTAAACGAACCACACTGGGATGATCCCCATCCTCGATGGCATACCTCAATTGAATTTTAGCCGACAAAATGCCTGGACCCCGAGCACCCTCCAAAAACGTGGGCAATAGCATACCCATTTGGCTTGAAAATACCCCGTTCGCGCTATTTCTCCACTTTGACCACCTAAATGGACATGAAAATTTAAATGGACCACACTGGGAGGATCCCTAACCTCCTAGGCATGCCCAGATCAAAGTTTGGTCCAAAGCCCGCACGTACACCAGGCCAACTCCCGAAACTATGGGCTATAACATACTAATTTGGCCCAAAAATGCCCCGTTCAAGCAGTTTCGCCCGTTTGTCCACCCAAATAGCCACAAAAATTTAAACGGACTACACTGTGATGATCCCTAACCTTCTTAGTCCCGATCAATTTTAGGCCTTCAGCACGCCGAACTCCGATTCCATCCTCGAAACTATGGGATATAGCACACCGATTTGGCCCAAAACTGCCCTATTCATGATGTTTCGCCCATTTTTCCACCCAAATAGGCACAAAAATTTAAATAGACCTTACTGGGATGATACCCAACATCCCTGGCATACCTCAGTTGATTTTTGGTCCAGAGCACACCCGAACCCCAGGCCCACACCCAAAACCGTGGGATATAGCACACCTATTTAGCCCAAATATGACCCCTTCACATTGTTTTGCCCGTTCGTCTACCCAAATGGCCACAAAAATTTAAACAGACCACACTGTGACAATCCCTAACCTCCCTGGCATGACCTGATTGATTTTTGGCCCATTGCATACGCATACCCCAGCCCACCCCCAAACCGTAGGCTATAGCACACCGATTTGGCCAAAAATTACCCCGTTCGTACTGTTTTGCTCGTTTGTCCATCCAAATGGCCACGAAAATTTAAACGGACCACACGGGGCTGACTTCCATCCTCCATGGCATGCCTAGATTGATTTTTATCCCACAACACACCCGAACCCTGAGCTCACCTCTAAAAACGTGGGCTATAGCACACCCATTTGGCTCGAAAAAGCCCCATTCGCACAGTTTCTCCAGCTTATCCACCCAAATAGCCATGAAAATTGAAATAGACCATAATGGGAGGATCCGCAACCTCCCAGGCACGTCTCGGTCAATTTTCAGCCTATCACACACTCGGACCTCAGGCCTACCCTAAAAAATGTGGGCTATAGCACACCGATTTGGTCCAAAAATGCCCTGTTCGCGCTGTTTTGCCCTTTTTCTGCCCAAAATAGCCATGAAAATTTAAACAAACTATACTGGGACGATCCAACCTCCCTAAAATGTCTCGGTTAATTTTTAGCCCACAGCACACCGGACCTCGGTTCTACCCTCAAAACCGTGGGCTATAGCACATTGATTTAGCCCAAAAATACCCCGTTCATGCTTTTTCGCTCGTTTTTCTACTCAAATAGCCACGATAACTTTAAATGGACCACACTAGGATGATCCCCAACCTCTCTGGAATGCCCTGGTCAATTTTTGACTAATAGCACGCTTGAACCTTGGGCCCACCTCCAAAACTGTAGGCTATAGCACACTGATTTAGCCCGAAAATGCCTTGTTCGTGACGTTTTACACGTTTGTCTACCCAAATAGCCACGAAAATTTAAATGAACCATGCTGGGACGATTTTTAACCTCCCTGGCATACCCCAACCAATTTTTGAACCATAAAATGCCTGAACACCGAACCCACCCCCAAAACTTTAGGCTATATAACAACGATTTGGCCCAAACATACCCCATTCGTGCTGTTTGGCCCGTTTGTCCACCAAAATGGCCACGAAAATTTAAACGGACAACACTAGGATGATCTCCAACCTCCCTGGCATGCTCCGATCAATTTTTAGTCCACAACACGCTCGGACCCCGGGCCCACCCCCAAAATCATGAGCTATAATAATACACCAATTTTGCTTGAAAATACATTGTTTGCGCCATTTCGCCAATTTGTCCAGCCAAATGGTCACAAAAATTTAAACGTATACACTGAGATGATACCAACCTCCCTGGCATGCCCCAGTCAATTTTTGTCCCACAGCACGCCCGGGCCCCTGGCCCAACCCCAAAGTCGTGGGCTATAGCACACCGAATTGGCCCAAAAAATACCCAGCTCGTGCCATTTTGCCCATTTGTCCATCCAAATGTCGACAAAAATTTAAATGAACTGCACTAGAATGATCCCAAATCTCCCTGCCATGCCACGATCAATTTTTGGCCCACAGCACGCCTGGACCTCGGCCCACCCACAAAACCCTGGTCTATAGCACACCGATTTCTCCCGAAAATACCCTGTTTGAGCTGTTTTGCCTATTTGTCCACCCAAATGGCTACAATAATTAAAACAGACTACACTAGGAAGATCCCCAATATTCCAAGCATGCCTTGATCAATTTTTAGCCTATTGCACGCTCGGACCCTGAGCCTACCCCCAAAATTGTGGGCTATAGCACACTAATTTTGCCTTAAAATGCCCTGTTTGCGCTGTTTCACCTGTTTGTCCACCCAAATACCACAAAAATCTAAACGAACCACTCTGGGATGATCCCCATCCTCGCTAGCATGTCTCGATTGATTTTTAGCCAACAAAATGCCTGGGCCCTGGGCGCACCTCCAAAACCGTGGGCAATAGCATACCCATTTGGCTCGAAAAAGCCCATTCGCACAGTTTCTCCAGCTTATCCACCCAAATAGCCATGAAAATTGAAACAGACAACAATGGAAGGATCCCCAACCTCCCAGGTATATCCCAGTCAATTTTCAGCCTATCACACACACTCGGACCTCGCGCCTACCCTAAAAAATATGGGCTATAGCACACCGATTTGGCCCAAAAATGCCCTGTTCGCACTGTTTTGCCCATTTTTCTGCCCAAATAGCCATGAAAATTTAAATAAACTATACTGGGATGATCCCCAACCTCCCTGAAATGTATCGATTAATTTTTGGACCATAGCACATCGGACCTCGGTTCTACCCTCAAAATCGTGGGCTATAGCACATTGATTTAGCCCAAAAATACCCCGTTCATGCTTTTTCGCTCGTTTTTCTACAAAAATAGCCACGATAAGTTTAAATGGACCACACTAGGATGATCCCCAACCTATAGCACACTGATTTAGCCCGAAAATGTCTCGTTCGTGATGTTTTACACGTTTGTCTACCCAAATAGCCAAGAAAATTTAAATGGACTATGCTGGGATGATATTTAACCTCCCTGTCATGCCCCAACCTATTTTTGAACCATAAAATGCCTAAACGCCAAACCCACCCCCACTTTGGGCTATATAACAACGATTTGGCCCGAACATGCCCCATTCGCGCCGTTTGGCCCGTTTGTCCACCAAAATAGCCACAAATATTTAAACGGACAACACTAGGATGATCTCCAACCTCCCAAGCATACTCCGATCAATTTATAGTCCACAGCATGCTCGGACCCCGGGCCCACCCCCAAAATCATAAGCTATAATACACCAATTTTGCTCCAAAATACACTGTTCATGCCATTTTGCCCATTTGTCTAGCCAAATGGCCACAAAAATTTAAACGGATACACTGAGATTATCCCAACCTCCCTGGCATGCCCCAGTCAATTTTTGGCCCACAGCACGCCCGGGCCCTTGGCCCAACCCCAAAATCATGGGCTATAGCACACCGAATTGGCCCAAAAAATGCCCACCTCGTGCCTTTTTACCCTTTTGTCCATCCAAATGGCGACAAAAATTTAAACGAACTCCACTAGAATGATCCCGAATCTCCCTGCCATGCCACGATCAATATTTGGCCAACAGCATGCCTGGACCTCGACCCACACACAAAACCCTGGTCTATAGCACACCGATTTCTCCCGAAAATGGCTACGATAATTTAAACGGACTACACTGGGAAGATCCCTAATATTCCTAGCATGCCTCGATAAATTTTTAGCCCATTTCACGCTCAGACCCTAGGCCTACCCCCAAAATTGTGGGCTATATCACACTAATTTTGCATAAAAATGCCCTGTTGGAACTGTTTCGCCTGTTTGTCCACCCAAATGCCACAAAAATCTAAACGAACCACACTGGGATGATCCCCATCCTCGCTGACATGTCTCGATTGATTTTTAGCCAACAAAATACCTGGGCACCGGGTGCACCTCCAAAAACGTAGGCAATAGCATACCCATTTGGCTCGAAAAAACCCCATTCGCACAGTTTCTCCCGCTTATCCACCCAAATATCCATGAAAATTAAAACAAACCACAATGGAAGGATCCTCAACCTCCCAGGCACGTCCCGTTCAATTTTCAGCCTATCACACACTCGGACCTCGGGCCTACCCTAAAAAATGTGGGCTATAGCACACCGATTTGGCCCAAAAATGCCCCGTTTGCGCTGTTTTGCCTGTTTTTCTACCCAAATAGCCATGAAAATTTAAACAAACTATACTGGGATGATCCCTAACCTCCCTGAAATGGCTCGGTTAATTTTTGGCCCACGGCACACCAGACCTCAGTTCTACCCTCAAAACCGTGGGCTATAGCACATTGATTTAGCCCAAAAATACCCCGTTCATGCTTTTTTGCTCGTTTTTATACTCAAATAGCCATGATAACTTTAAATGTACCATACTAGGATGATCCCCAATCTATCTGGCATGCCTTGGTCGATTTTTGACTTATAGCACGCTTGAACCTTGGGCCCACCTCCAAAACCGTAGGCTATAGCACACTGATTTAGCCCAAAAATGCCTCATTCGTGACGTTTTATATGTTTGTCTACCCAAATAGCCACGAAAATTAAAATGGACCATGCTGGGATGATATTTAACCTCCCTGTCATGCCCTAACCAATTTTTGAACCATAAAATACCTGAACGCCGAACCCACCCCCAAAACGTTGGGCTATATAACAACGATTTGGCCCGAACATGCCCCATTGGCGCCGTTTGGCCCGTTTGTCCACCAAAATGGCCACGAAAATTCAGACGGACAACACTAGGATGATGTCCAACCTCCCTGGCATACTCTGATCAATTTTTAGTCCACAGCACGCTCGGACCCTAGGACCACCCCCAAAATTATGAGCTATAATACACTAATTTTGCTTGAAAATACACTGTTCGCGCCATTTCGCCCATTTGTCCAGCCAAATGGACACGAAAATTTAAACGGATACACTGAGATTATCCCAACCTCCCTGGCATGCCCCAGTCAATTTTTAGCCCACAGCACGCCCGGTCCCCTGGCCCAAACCCAAAATCATGGGCTATAGCACACCGAATTGGCCCAAAAAATGCCCAGCTCGTGCCTTTTTGCCCGTTTGTCCATCCAAATGGCGACAAAAATTTAAACAAACTACACTAGAATGATCCCCAATCTCCCTGCCATGCCACGATGAATTTTTGGCCCACAGCACGCCTGGACCTCGGCCAACCCACAAAACCCTGGTCTATAACACACCGATTTCGCCCGAAAATACCCTGTTTGAGCTGTTTTGCCTATTTGTCAACCCAAATGGCTACAATAATATAAACGAACTACACTGGGAAGATCCCCAATATTCCTAGCATGCCTCGATCAATTTTTAGCCCATTGTACGCTCGGACCCTGGGCCTACCCCCAAAATCGTGGGCTATAGCACACTAATTTTGCCTAAAATGCCCTATTTGCGCTGTTTCGCCTGTTTGTCCACCCAAATACCACAAAAATCTAAAAGAACCACACTGGGATGATCCCCATCCTCACTGCATGTCTCTATTGATTTTTAGCCAACAAAATGCCTGGGCCCCGGGCGCACCTCCAAAAACGTGGGCAATAGCATACCTATTTGGCTCAAAAATACACTGTTTGCACCGTTTCTCCCATTTGACCACCTAAATGGACATGAAAATTTAAATGGACCACACTGGGAATATCCCCAAACTTCTAGGCATGCCTCGATCAAAGTTTGGTCCAAAGAACGCATGGACACTGGGCCTACCCCAAAACTTTGGGCTATCACACACTGATTTGGCCAAAAAATGCCCCGTTCACATCGTTTCGCCCGTTTGTCCACCCAAATAGCCACAAAAATTTTAACGGACTACACTGTGACAATCCCCAACCTTCATAGAACATCTCGGTCAATTTTTGGCCTTTATCTCGCTGGATCCCCATTCCATCCTCAAAACCGTGGGGTATAGCACACCGATTTGGCCTAAAACTGCCCTATTCGCGCTGTTTCACCCATTTTTCCATCCAAATAGCCACAAAATTTAAACAGACCATACTGGGATGATCCACAACATCCCAGGTACGCCCTGATCAATTTTTTTCCCACAGCACACCCGAACCTTGGACCCATCCCTCAAATCGTGGGCTATAGCACATTGATTTGGCGAAAAATGCCCCATTTTTGCTGTTTGCCCACCCAAATGGCCAGAAAAATTTAAACCAACCATAATGGGATGATCCCCAACCACCCTGTCTTGATGCGGCCAGTTTTCGGCCCACAGCACGCCCGGACCCCAGTCCCACCCCTAAAACTATGTGCTATAGCACACCGATTTGGCCCTAAAATGCCCTGTTCCCGCCGTTTCTCCTGTTTGTCAATCCAAAGGCCACGAAAATTTAAATTGACCACACTGTGATGATCCCCAATCTCCTTGGCATGTCCCGATTGATTTTTGGACAATTCCACGCCCGAACTCCAGCCCAACCCCAAAACCGTAGGCTATAGCACACCGATTTGGCCTAAAATTACCCCGTTCGCACTGTTTTACCCATTTCTCCACCCAAATGGCCACGACAATTTAAACGTACCACATTAGGATGACCTCTATCCTCTCTGGCATACCTAGATTGATTTTGATCCCACAACACATTGCACGCTTGGACCCTGGGCCTACCCCCAAAATCGTGGGCTATAGCACACTAATTTTGCCTAAAAATGCCCCGTTTGCGCAGTTTCGCCCGTTTGTCCACCCAAATGACATAAAAATCTAAACGAACCACATTGGGATGATCTCCATCCTCGCTGGCATGCCTTAATTGAATTTTAGCCTACAAAACGCCTGGACCCCGGGCACCCCTCCAAAAACGTGGGCAATAGCATACCAATTTGGCTTGAAAATACCTCGTTCGCGCTGCTTTTCATGTTTGATCATCTAAATGGCCATGAAAATTTAAGTGGACCACACTGGGAGGATCCCCAACATCCTAGGCATGCCCCGATCAAAGTTTGGTCCAAAGCCCGCACAGACACCGGGCCAACCCCTAAAACAATGGGTTATAACACACTGATTTGGAAAATGCCCCATTCACGCTGTTTTGCCCGTTTGTCCACCCAAATAGCCACAAGAATTTAAACGTACTACACTGTGATGATCCCCAACATTCATAGAATGTCCCGGTCAACTTTTGGCCTTCAGCACGCCAAACCCCGGTTCCATCCTCGAAACCATGGGATATAGCACACCGATTTGGCCCAAAACTGCCCTGTTCGTGTTGTTTCGCCCATTTTTCCACCCAAATAGCCACAAAAATTTAAACAGACCTTACTGGGATGATCCCCAACATCCCTGGAATGCCTCGGTTGATTTTTGGCCCAAAGCACACCCGAACCCCAGGCCCACACCTAAAATCGTGGGATATAGAACACCTATTTAGTGCAAATATGGCCCCTTTGCGTTGTTTTGCCCGTTTGTCTACCCAAATGGCCACAAAAATTTAAATAGACCACACTGCGACAATCCCTAACCTCCCTGGCATACCTGAAATCCTGGGCTATTGCACACTGACTTGGCTCGAATACACCACAAATGGCCACAAAAATTTAAACAGACCACACTACGATGATCCTCAACCTCTTTGGCATTTTTCAATCGATTTTTGTCCTACAGCACACCCGAGCCCTGGTCCCACCCCAAAAACCATGGGATATAGCACACCGATTTTGCATGAAAATGCCCCATTTGTGCCAATCCAAATAGCCACAAAAATTTAAAAAGACCACACTGGGATGATCCCCAACCTCCTTGGCATGCCTCGATTGATTTTTGGACCATAGCACGCTTGGACCCTAGGCCTATCCTTAAAATCGTGGGCTATAGCACATCGATTTGGCCCTAAAATGCCCCGTTTGCACCGTTTTTCCCATTTGTGTATGCAAATGACCACAAAAGTTTGAACGGACCATAGTGGCATGATCCCCAACCTTCCTGGTATACCCCAGTTGATTTTCAGACTACAGAACGCCTTTACCCCAATCCCACCCCTTAAATAGTGGGCTATAGCACACCGATATGGCTCGAAAAAGACCCATTCATGATGTTTTGCCCGTTTATCCACCCAAATTTAAACGGACCACACTGGGACGATCTCTAACTTCCCTGGCATACCAAGAAAATTTAAACAGACTACTGTGGAATGATACCCAACCTCCTTGGCATGCCTCAGTTAATTTTCGGCCCACAGTACGCCCAGACCTTGGTCCCACTTCAAAATTGTGGGCTATAGCACACCAATTTATCTTGACAATGCATCGATCATGCCATTTCGCCCCTTTGTCCACCCAAATGTCCACGAAAATTAAAGCACACCACACTAGGACCTTACCCAACCTCGTTGGCATACCTCGATAAATATTTAGCCCACAGAACGCCCAGACCACGGGCCCACCCCCAAAACCATAGGCTAAGAAACACCGATTTCTCTCGAAAATGCCCTGTTTGAGCTATTTTGCCTATTTGTCCACCCAAATGGCTACGAAAATTTAAAAGAACTACACAGGGATGATCCCCAATATTCTTGGCACGCCTCGGACAATTTTTAGCCTATTGAATGCTCGAACCCTGGGCCTACCCCCAAAATCGTGGGCTATAGCACACTAATTTTGCCTAAATATGCCCCGTTTATGCCGTTTCGCCCGTTTGTCCACCCAAATGCCACAAAAATCTAAATGAACCACACTGGACTATAAAACACCTGGACCCCTAGCGCACCTCCAAAAAGGTGGGCAATAGCATACCCATTTGGCTCAAAAATACCCTGTTCGCACCGTTTCTCCCATTTGACCACCTAAATGAGTATGAAAATTTAAATGGACCATACTGGGAGGATCCCCATTCTCCTAGGCACGGCCCGATAAAAGTTTGGTCCAAAGCATGCACGGACACTGGGCCTATCCCCAAAACTATGAGCTATAACACTGATTTGGCCCAAAAATGCCCCGTTCATACCGTTTTGCCAGTTTGTCCACCCAAATAGCCACAAAAATCTAAACGGACTACACTGTGACAATCCCCAACCTTCATAGAACATCCCGGTCAATTTTTGGCCTTCATATCGCTGGACCCCCATTCCATCCTCGAAACCATGGGGTATAGCACACCGATTTGGCCTAAAACTGCCCTGTTCGCGCTGTTTCGCCTATTTTTCCATCCAAATAGCAACAAAAATTTAAACAAACCATACTGGGATGATCCCCAATATCCCAGGCACACCCCAATCAATTTGTTTCCACAGCACACCCGAACCTCGGGTCCATCCCTCAAATCGTGGGCAATAGCACATCGATTTGGCCAAAAATGCCCCATTTTTGCTATTTGCCCACCTAAATGGCCACAGAAATTTAAACGAACTAGAATGGGATGATCCCCAACCTCCCTGTCTTGCCAAGGCCAATTTTGGCTCACAGAACACCCGGATCCAAGTCCCACCCCTAAAACTGTGTGCTATACCACACCGATTTGGCTCTAAAATGCCCCGTTCACGCTGTTTCTCCTTTTAGTCAACCCAATGGCTACGAAAATTTAAAATGACTACATTGTGATGATCCCCAACCTCCCTGGCATGACCTGGTTGATTTTTGTCCCATTTCATGCCCGTACCCCAGCCCACCCCCAAAACCGTAGGCTATAGCACACCGATTTGGCCTAAAATTGCCCCATTCGCACTGTTTTGCTCGTTTGTCCATCCAAATGTCCGCGACAATTTAAACGGACCATACTAGGATGACCTCCATCCTCCCTGGAACGCCTAGGTTGATTTTTATCCCACAACACACCCGAACCCTGAGCTCACCTCCAAAACCGTGGGCTATAGCACACCCATTTCGCTCGAAAATGCCCTATTCGCACAGTTTCTACCACTTATCCACACAAATAGCCATGAAAATTTAAACAGACCATAATGGGAGGATCCACAACCTCTCGGGCATGCCCCGGTCAATTTTTAGCCTATCACACTCTCGAACCTCGGGCCTACCCTCAAAATTGTGGGCTATAGTGCACCGATTTGGCCAAAAAATGCCCCATTCGCACTGTTTTGCCCGTTTTTCTGCCCAAATAGCCATGAAAATTCAAACAAACTATACTGGGATGATCCCCAACCTCCTTAAAATGGCTCAGTTAATTTTTGGCCCACAACACACCGGACCTCAGTTCTACCCTCAAAACCGTGGGCTATAGCACATTGATTTCCCAAAAATACCCAACTCATGCTTTTTCGCTCGTTTGTCTACTCAAATAGCCACAATAACTTTAAATAGACTACACAAGGATGATCCCCAACCTATCTGGCATGCCCTGGTCGATTTTTGACCAATAGCACGCTTGAACCTTGGGCCCACCCCCAAAATCGTAGGCTATAGCACACTGATTTAGCCCGAAAATGCCTCGTTCATGATGTTTTGCACGTTTGTCTACACAAATAGCCACAAAAATTTAAACGGACCATGCTGGGACAATATTTAACCTCCTTGTGATGCCCTGACCGATTTTTGAACCATAAAATGCCTGAATGCCAAACCCACCCCCAAAACTTTGGGCTATATAACAACGATTTGGCCCGAACATGCCCCATTCGCGTCGTTTGGCCCATTTGTCCACCAAAATGGCCACAAAAATTTAAACGGACAACACGGGGATGATCTCCAACCTCCATGCCTTACTCCGATCAATTTTTAGTCCACAGCACGCTTGAACCCCGGGCCCACCCCCAAAATCATGAGCTATAATAAACCAATTTTGCTCCAAAATACACTGTTCGCGCCGTTTCGCCCATTTGTCCACCCAAATGGCCAAGAAAATTTAAACGGTTACACTGAGATAATCCCAACCTCCCTTGCATGCCCCAGTCAATTTTTGTCCCACAGCACGCCCGGGCCCCTAGCCCAACCCCAAAATCGTGGGCTATAGCATACCGAATTGGCCCAAAAAATGCCCAGCTCGTGCCGTTTTTCCCATTTGTCCATCCAAATGGCGACAAAAATTTAAACGGACTAAACTAGGATGATCCCCAATCTCCCTGCCATGCCACAATTAATTTTTGGCCCACAACACACCTGGACCTCAGCCCCACCCCCAAAACCCTGGACTATAGCACACCGATTTCGCCCGAAACTACCCTATTTGAGCTGTTTTACCTATTTGCCCACCCAAATGGATACGATAATTTAAATGGACTACACTGGGATGATCCCCAATATTCCTAGCATGCCTCGGTCAATTTTTAGCCTATTGGACGCTCGGACCCTGGGCCTACCCCCAAAATCGTGGGCTATAGCACACTAATTTTGCCTAAAAATGCTCCGTTTGCGCTGTTTCGCCCGTTTGTCCACCCAAATGCCACAAAAATCTAAAAGAACCACACTAGATAATCCCCATCCTCGCTGGCATGCCTCGATCTATTTTTAGCCGACAAAACTCCTGCACCCCGGGCGCACCTCAAAAAACGTGGGCACCATTTGGCTTAAAAATACCCCGTTTGCACCGTTTCTCCTGTTTGACCACCTAAATGGCCATAAAAATTTAAATAGACCACACTGGGAGGATCCCCAACCTCCTAGGCACGCCCCAATCAAAGTTTGGTCCAAATCATGCATGGGCCCACCCCCAAAACTGTGGGCTATCACACACTGATTTGGCCCAAAAATGCCCTGTTCATGTCGTTTTGCCCGTTTGTCCACCCAATCCCCAACCTTTATCGAATGTCCCGGTCAATATTTGGCCTTCATCGTGTTGGACCCCGGTTCCATCCTCGAAACCGTGGGGTATAGCACACTGATTTGGCCTAAAACTGCTTTGTTCACGCTGTTTCACCCATTTTTCCATCCAAATAGCCACTAAAATTTAAACAGACCATACTGGGATGATCCACAACATCTCGGGCACGCCCTGATCAATTTTTTCCCATAGCACACCCAAACCTTGGGCCCATCCCTCAAATCGTAGGCTATAGCACATCGATTTTGCCAAAAATGCCCCATTTTTGCTGTTCGCCCACCCAAATGGCCACGAAAATTTAAACGAACCATAATGAGATGATCCCCAACCTACCTGGCTCGCCGAGGCCAATTTTTAGCCAACAGTATGCCCGGACCCCAGTCCCACCCCTAAAACTGTGTGTTATAGCACACCAATTTGGCCCTAAAATGCCCTGTTCGCGCCGTTTCTCCGGTTTATCAACCCAAAGGCCACGAAAATTTAAACTGACCACACTGTGATGATCCCAAATCTCTCTGGCATGACCCAATTGATTTTTGGCCCATTGGACGCCCGAAACCCTGCCCAACCCCAAAACCGTAGGTTATAGCACACCGATTTGGCCTAAAATTGCCCTGTTTGCACTATTTTGCCCGTTTGTCCACCCAAATGGCCACGACAATTTAAAAGGACCACACTAGGATGACCTTCATCCTCCCTGGCATACCTAGATTGATTTTGATCCCACAACACATAGCACACTAATTTTGCCTAAAAATGCCCCGGTTGTGCTGTTTCGCCCATTTGTCCAACCAAATACCATAAAAATCTAAACGAACCACACTAGGATGATCCCCATCCTCGCTGACATGCCTCGATCGAATTTTAGCTGACAAAACGCCTGGACCCTGGGCACCCCTCCAAAAACATGGGCAATAGCATACCCATTTAGCTTGAAAATACCCCGTTCGCGCTGTTTCTCCCGTTTGACCACCTAAATGGCCATGAAAATTTAAATGGACCACAATAAGAGGATCCCCAACCTCCTAGGCATGCCCCGATAAAAGATTGGTCCAAATCACGCACGGACACTAGCCAACCCTCGAAACTATGGGCTATAACACACTGATTTGGCCCAAAAATGCCCCGTTCATGCTGTTTCGCCCGTTTGTCCACCCAAATAGCCACAAAAATTTAAACGGACTACACTGTGATGATTCCTAACCTTCATAGAATGTCCTGTTCAATTTTTGGCCTTCATCACCCCGAACCCCGGTTCCATCCTCGAAACCATGGGATATGGCACACCGATTTGGCCCAAAACTGCCCTGTTCGTGCTGTTTCGCCCATTTTTCCACCAAAATAGCCACAAAAATTTAAACAGACCTTACTAGGATGATTACCAACATCCCTGGCATGCCCCGGTTGATTTTTGGCCTAGACCACACCCGAACTCCAGGCCCACACCCAAAATCGTGGGATATAGCACAACTATTTAGCCCAAATATGGCCCCTTCGAGTTGTTTTGCCCGTTCGTCTACCCAAATGGCCTCAAAAATTTAAACTGACCACACTGTGATGATGCCCAATCTCCCTGGCATAAAAGAATTGATTTTTGGCCCATTGCACGCCCGAAACCGTGCCCAACCCCAAAATCGTAGGCTATAGCACACCGATTTGGCCTAAAACTGCCCTGTTCGCACTATTTTGTCCGTTTGTCCACCCAAATGGCCACGACAGTTTAAACGGACCAAACTAGGATGACCTCCATCCTCCCTGGCATACCTAGATTGATTTTGATCCCACAACACATTGCACGCTCGGACCCTGGGCCTACCCCCAAAATCATGGGCTATAGAACACTAATTTTGCCTAAAAATGCCCCGTTTGCGCTATTTCGCCCGTTTGTCCACCCAAATGACATAAAAATCTAAACGAACCACACTGGGATGATCTCCATCCTCGCTGGCATGCCTCGATTGAATTTTAGCTGACAAAACGCCGGGACCCCGGGAACCTCTCCAAAAACGTGGGCAATAGCATACCCATTTGGCTTGAAAATACCTCGTTCGCGCTGTTTTTCCCGTTTGACCATCTAAATGGCCATGAAAATTTAAGTGGACCACACTGGGAGTATCCCCAACCTCCTAGGCGTGCCCCGATCAAATTTTGGTCCAAAGCCCGCACGGACACCGGGCCAACCCCTAAAACAATGGGTTATAACACACTGATTTGGAAAATGCCCCATTCACGCTGTTTTGCGCATTTGTTCACCCAAATAGCCACAAGAATTTAAACGGACTACACTGTGATGATCCCCAACCTTCATAGAATGTCCCGGTTAATTTTTGGCCTTCAGCACACCGAAACCATAGGATATAGCCCACCGATTTCCTAAAACTGCCCTGTTCGTGCTATTTTGCCCATTTTTTCACCCAAATAGCCACAAAAATTTAAACAGACCTTACTGGGATGATCCCCAACATCCCTGGCATGCCTCGGTTGATTTTTGGCCTAGAGCACACCCGAACCCCAGGCCCACATCCAAAATCGTGGGATATAGCACACCTATTTAGCCCAAATATGGCCTTTTCGCATTGTTTTGCCCGTTGATCCACCCAAATGGCCACAAAAATTTAAACGGACCATACTGCGACAATCCCTAACCTCCCTGGCATGCCTGAAATCCTGGGCTATTGCACACTGACTTGGCTTGAAAACACCCAAATGGCCACAAAAGTTTAGATGGACCACACTACGATGATCCTCAACCTCACTGGCATTTTTCGATTGATTTTTGTCCTAGAGCACGCCCGAGCATTGGTCCCACCCCCAAAACCATGGGCTATATCACACCAATTTTGCATAAAAATGCCCCATTTGCGCCATTTCCCCCGTTTGTCTATCCAAATAGCCACGAAAATTTAAACAGACCACACTGGGATGATCCCCAACCTCCTTGGCATGCCTCGATTGATTTTTCGACCACAACACGCTTGGAACCTAGGCCCACCCTTAAAATCGTGGGCTATAGCACATCGATTTGGCCCCAAAATGCCCTATTCGCACCATTTTGAATGTTTGTCCACCCAAAGAGCCACCAAAATTAAAACAGATAACACTAAGATGATCCATAACCTCCCTGGCATACCCCAGTCAATTTTTGGCCCACAACACGCCCGAACCCAGAGGCCACCCCCAAAACCATAGGCTATAGCACGTCGATTTGGCTCAAAAATGCCCCATTCATATCGTTTCACCTATTTTTCTACCCAAATAGCCACAAAAATTTGAACGGGCCATACTGGGAGGATCCTCAACCTCCCTGGCATGCCATGGTTGATGTTTGGCCCATAGAATGCCCGTTCCTCTAGACCACCCCCAAAACCGTAGGCTATAACACACTAATTTTGCTTGAAAATGACTCGTTCGCGTCGTTTTGCCCGTTTGTGTATGCAAATGACCACAAAAGTTTGAACGGACCACAGTGGCATGATCCTCAACCTCCTTGGTACACCCCGAATGATTTTCAGACCACAGAACGCCTATACCCCGAGCCCACCCCCAAAATCGTGGGTTATAGCACACCGATATGGCTTGAAAAAGCCTCATTCGTGATGTTTTGCCCGTTTGTCCACCCAAATTTAAATAGACCACACTGGGATGATCTCTAACTTCCCTGGCATACCAAGAAAATTTAAACGGACCACTGTGGAATGATACCCAACCTCCTTTGGGTCCGTTTGGCCCGAAAAAGCCCCGTTCACACCATTTGGCCCGTTTGTCCACCCAAATGGCAATCAAAATTTAAACGGACCGTACTGCGATGATCCCCAACCTCCTAACAAGCTCTGGTCTATTTTTTAAACATACCACACTTAGACAATCCCCAACTTCTGTGGAGTACCCCGGTCAATTTTCTGCCCACAACACGCTCACACCCCTGACCCATCCCCAAAACCATGGGCTAAAGCACACCAATTTGGCCTAAAAATGCTCCGTTCATACTGTTTCACCAATTTATCCACCCAAATGTCCATGAAACTTTAAACGGACCACAATGGGATGATCCCCAACCTCCCTGGCATTCCTTGGTCAATTTTGAGCCGAAAGAACGTCTAGACCCCAGGCCCACCCCCAAAATCGTAGGCTATAGCACACCGACTTGGCTTGAAAATACCTCATTCGCATTGTTTTGCCCGTTTGTCCACCCAAATGGCCATAAAAATTTAAACGTACCATACTGAGATGATCCCCAACCTCCCTGATATGTTCGAATAATTTTTTGTCCCACAACACCCTGAACCCCAGGCCCACCTCTTAAACCATGGTCTATATCACACCAATTTGGCCTAGAAATTTCCCGTTCGTGCCGTTTCACCCGTTTGTCCAACTAAATGGCCACAAAAATTTAAAGGACCATACTGGAAGGATCCCTTACCTCCCTGGCATGCCTCGGTCAATTTTTAGCCCACACCACGCCCAGACCCCGAGCCCATCCCCAAATCTGGGTGCTATAGCACCCCGATTTGGACCAAAAGTGTCCTGTTCATGCCGCTTTGCTCATTTGTCCAAACAAATGGCTATGAAAATTTTAACGGACCACACTGTGATGATCCTCAACTTTCATGACATGTCCCGATTGATTTTTGACCCATAGCATGCCTGGACCCTGGGCCTACCCCCGAAACTGTGAGGTATAACACACCGATTTGGCCCAAAAATGCCCTGTTCGGCTATTAAGCTTGTTTGTCTACCCAAATGGTCACGAAAATTTAAATGGATCACACTGGATGATCCCCAATATTCCTGGTATGCGCTGATCAATTTTTGGCCTAC
Source organism: Capsicum baccatum var. pendulum (assembly GCA_030864225.1). NCBI lineage: Eukaryota > Viridiplantae > Streptophyta > Magnoliopsida > Solanales > Solanaceae > Capsicum > Capsicum baccatum. The sequence goes on along the minus strand of CM061555.1, from coordinate 235,132,273 downwards.
AACACACCCGAACGCCAAGCCCACCCTCAAAATCGTGGGCTATAGCCCACCGATTTAGAATAAAAACTCCCCATTTGTACTGTTTCCCCCATTTGTCCACCCAAATGGCCACAAACATTTCATCGGACCACACTGGGACGATACCCAACCTTCCTGGCAAGCGTTAGTCAATTTTTGGCTCATAACACACCTGAACCTTTGGCCCACCCCCAAAAACGTTAGACACAACACACCGATTTGTCCTAAAAATGCCCCGTTCATGCCGTTTTGCCCATTTGTGAACCTAAATAGACACAAAAATTTAAACGAACCACACTGAGATAATTCCCAACCTCCCTGGGATGACCCAAATAATTTTTGGACTAAAGCATTCCCTTACCTCGTGCCCACCCCCAAAATCTTGGGCTAAAGCCTACCGATTTAGCCCGAAAATGCCTCGTTCGCGCCGCTTGGCCCTTTTGTCCACCCAAATAGCCACAATAATTTAAATGGAACACACTGGGACGATCCTTAACCCTACTGGCACGCCCCGATTGATTTTTCCACAACAGCACGCCTGGACCTCGGGCTAACCCCCAAAACCATGCGCTATAGCACACCAATTTGGCCTGAAAAAGATTCATTCGCACCGTTTTTCCACCCAAATAGGCATAAAACTTTAAACGGACAACACTAGGACAATGCCCAACCTCTCTGGCATACCCCGATCAATTTTGGGCACATAGCACGCCCGTACCTCAGACCCACCCCAGAAATTATGGTCTATAACACATTAATTTTGCCAAAAAATGCTCGGTTTGTATAGTTTTGCTCGTTTGTCAACCAAATGGCCACAAAACTTTAAACGGACAATATTGGGACAATCCCCAACCTCTATGACATACTGTGATTAATTTTCGGCCCAAGCATACTCGACCCCCTAGACCACCCTTGAAATCATGAGTTATAGCACACCGACTTAGCCAGAAAATGCCCCGTTTGTGTTGTTTCGCCCGTTTGTCCATTTAATTGGCCACAAAAATTTAAATGGACCACACTGGGATGATCCCTAACCTTTGTTTCATGCCTCGATAAATTTTTGGTCCACAAAACCCCCAAACCCCGGGCCTACCCCCAAAACCGTGGGCAATAGTACACTGATTTGGCACGAAATCATCCCGTTTGTGCCGTTTCGCATGTTTGTCCCCCCAAATAGCCATGAATATTTAAACGGATCATACTGGGATGATCCCCAACCTCTTTGGCAAGCCTTGGTCAATTTTTGGCCCACAGCATGCTTGGACCCGGGCCCACCATCAAAACTGTGGCCTATTGCACATGTATTTGGATCGAAAATGCCTCGTTCGCACCGTTTCGACCATTTATCAACCCTAATGTCAATAAAAATTAAAACGGACCACATTAGAACGATCCAAACCTCCCTGGTATGACTTGGTCGATTTCTGACCCACAGCACGCCCGAACCCTCAACCCACCTCTAAAACTTTGGGCTATAGCACACCAATTTGGCCCGAAAATGCCCCGTTCATGCCGTTTTGCCCGTTTTTCAACTCAAATGGCCAATAAATTTAAATGGAACACACTGGATGATCCCTAAACTCCTTGGCACACCTCGATCGATTTTCAACCCACAGAACATGCGAACCCCGAGCCCACCCCCAAAATTGTGGGATATAGCACATCAATTTGTCCACCCAAATGGCTATGAAAATTTAAAAGGACCATACTGGGAAGATCCCCCACCTCTGTGGCATGTCCTGGTCAATTTTGAGCCGACAAAACACCTAAACATCGGGCCCACCCCTAAAACCGTGGGCTATAGCACACCGACTTGGCTCGAAAATGCCCCGTTCGCATCGTTTCTCCCGTTTGTCCACCCAAATGGCCACGTAAATTTAAACGGACCATACTGAGATGATCCCCAACCTCCATGGCATGCCCCGATAACTTTTTGGCCTATAGAACACCTAGAACCCAAGCCCACCCCAGAAACCGTGGGCTATATCACACCGATTTGGCTAAAAAATTCCTCATTCGTGTCGTTTCGCCCGTTTGCCCACCTAAATGGCTACAAAAATTTAAACGAACTACACTGGAACGATCCATGGCATACCCCGATCGATTTTTGACCCTAAACATGGCCAGAACCTGGGCCAACCCCAAAAATAGTAGGATATAGCACACCAATTTACAAAACATATAGCATAATCAATTTAATTTAAATCTATTTTTAATTTTTTTTATGCAATGGATACGACAACATAGGCAGTGTTGTTTGCTCCATAATAGAAATTAAAAAAGGATTTATGAGAAAAAAATTATGAAAATCTTACTAACCTTATTAGTTTCACATCCAGAATCTTCTTCTATGTGATCAACATAATCATCAAGTATCCAAGGCCAACACCTAATAGAACTCTTAAGCTTTCCTATTCTAATAATAGTTGAAGTAGACGCCGACTGGCTAGGATCTTGCTCAGACTCCCCAACAGCTGTAGATTTACGGGCTTTCTCATTATTTTTTACCTTCTGTAATGTGAAGGACATTGGTGATTCAAAACCAGGTGGAATTGGAAACTTTTTCCAGTCGTCACTTTCACCGTGTAATCTTGTGCGCTTGGCCCCTATTAGCACTGAAACAAAAGGGAAAGCATTAGTGAACATGAAACGTGGCATGGACTTATTTTGGCTTTTAACACTAAGCTAAGTTGCACGGACTCTTCACTTTCGATGCCGCACCCGCTTCGGATTCCCCAAAAACACACTTCTTTTGGAGAATCCGACACTCACCCACTGATATTTTTGAAGAGTCCGAGCAACAGACACTAAGGAAGAAAATAACTAAATATAGGCAGCGTTCAACAATGTCAATGTAAGTTGTAACTCTTAAATTCACCTTTATATCTCCATCGATCACAATTAGACATCCAATTTCAGAACTGACCTGCAATAAGAGAACACAAATAAATGAGTAAATACTAGAGCCAAATATGATATATAGTCAAAGTTTAAATAATTTGTATACAGATAGAAAAAGAGTAAGGTCAATAAGAATACGTGTGGATGAATTTCAAACAAATTCTTCATGAAATTCCTTTATTAAATTGTAGAACATAAATCTTGTTACCCAGAGAACACCAAAAGTAAGGGGAAAGGGATACACAATAGAAAGAACCTAATCTGATTTTCTTTCTCCGAACCGGCATTTAAGTATTTTGAGATTGACAGAAAAGCACTGAGAAGGTGCTCTGTAGGCACAAAGCAGAATATCCCCCTTGTAAAAAAACGAGGGGCACACCAATTTATACAAAAATCTATTCTTGTAGCGAATCCCTGAAATCGAACATACTGTTTTCATCCTTTACATCTTGTAAATTGCACCAAAAAAACATAAGCTAAAGATAATTGTAAACCTTAGTATAGAGAAAGCTTTTCTTTTAAAGCACCTAGCATTTCTTTCCATCAACAAAATCCAACAGATGCAAGTCAGGACGGTAATGCACAGACTGATTGTTGGTTTCCTGATCCCACTTTTACCCCCAGAAAGTTAACAGGTTTGGGGAAGTAATAAAAATTGAAGAAAAATTACACAAAATCCATATTCGAGAAAAGACGGAGAGCTTCCAGCCGTAATTGGTTGGATACGCTCTTCATATAACATCTTCGCTTGTACACTCCGATTAAATATTGCTAGTAAGTTTGTCAAACGGGTTACAAAAGAGAGAGAATTTTTAGGTGTCTCCTACCAACTCAGACATATCAGTTATCTCTCTCTTTCAATGATACCTTCACTTCCCTTCTAAACACTACTTTCCTTTTTCTTGAAAAAGAATGAATCAACCACCTATGTCTCAACTTCAATCTAATTACAGCCTACTTTATAAACCTATGTATCTATTTGGATCTATTTAATTCATAGGTATTAGATTCCTAAAACAAATGATATTATGGCATTTATGAAGCAGTAACAGATCAAAATATAACGAAGCACCGAGAATCGGACCATAAGAGGTGATGGTAGAATATAAGACGGAGTTGGTCGGATGGCAAGCACCCCTTACTTCAAACGTGAAGGTTATGAGTTCGAGCCACCAAGGGAGCTAGGGAGGGGTTAAAAATGAAAAAAATAACAAATTAGCACAACCCCATTTCTTATTTCAGTACAATAACAAAGAATAAATAGAAATACACAACAAAAAATCAAATCTTGAACCAAAACAGAATAACAAAGTTGCTCGGATCGCAAGCACCCACTTTTAAACCAAAAGTCATGAGTTTGAGTCATCAAGGAAGCTAGGGAGGGGTTATAAAAGAAATAATAACAGACTATCACAACCCCATTCCATATTTCAATACAATAAAAAAGAATAAAACAGTAATACACAACAAAAAATCGAATGTTGAACCAAAATAGAATAACAAAGTTGCTCGGATGGCAAGCACCCCTTACTTCCATCCCAAAGATTTTGAGTTTGAGCCACTAAGGTAGCTAGAGGGGTTAAAAAAGAAAATAATAACAAAATAGCACAACCCCATTTCATATTTCAATACAATAACAAAGAATAAACAGTAATACACAGCAAAAAAAACGAATCTTGAACCAAAACATAATAACAAAGTTGCTCGGATGGCAAACACCCCCCACTTCCAACCTGAAGCTTGTGAGTTTGAGCCACCAAGGGCTAGGGAGGGGTTAAAAAAGACAAAAAAAAAAACTAGCACAACCCCATTCCATAAATCATTACAATAATAAAGAAACAAACAGAAATACATAGCAAAAAATCAAATCTTGAACCAAAACTTGCAGTAATGCCTCTTAAATTCCCAAAAAGAATGATGTGGTCACTAAATCCACCCAAACTTGCACAACCCCACTTCATATTTCAGCAAAATAACAAGAATAAACAACAAACACAAAAAAAAATGGAGTTTTATATGAGCAAAAACTTACCTATAAAGTAGATAGTAAAAGGTTATTCCTGTTTTTTTTGGAGTTGCAATGTCATTAAGTGTTGACAATGGAGAAACCCCATATACCTAGTACTTCTGACAAAACTCCAAGGAATCTAAACTATGGAGGATTTTTTATTTTTATTATTTATTTATTTTGTAATTTTTAATTAAGAGTATTTTTTAAAAATTAATCAAGATTCTACTTCTACCAAATCACAATTGAATTAAAAACAATAAATAAGTTGTCCAATTAAGTGGGAGTCCTCCAAATCTTTTAAATTAAGTGGGAGAGATAATTTTTTTTTGATTTTTTTTGTTCCAACAACTTGTTCCAGTTGTAGAACAACTTTGGTAGTTGTTCGACAACTTTGTGAAGTTGTTCAACAACTACCAAACTTGTTCAACAACTGCGCAAGTTGTTCGACAACTGTGCCTAGTTGTTGAACAACTAGGCGTAGTTATTCGACAACTGAGAGAAGTTGTTCAGACAACTAATGTAGTTGTCCAACAACTATCCCAGTTATTCAAGGGACTTAGTATTTTTAAGGGACAAGTTTGTGGGACCCACTTGTCCCATTTTTTAATTGAAAACTTGGAAGGCCTTCTAACTCATTTTTCTCTAACTTTAAGCTTTCTTTTTGGTTGGGGGGGGGGGGGTGAGGGGCGATCTAGAAAGCCAAAATTGTTACTTATTTATGGGAGTAACAATGATAATGTCTATTTTTACCCTTTAAATATAATGTTTTGGTATATTTAGTTTTACATCTTAACCCCCCCCCCCCCCCCCCGACCCCATTATGTGGGAATACACTGGGTTTGTTGTTGTTGTTGTATATTTAGTTTTATAATTAAGGGAACAAAAGACTTAAAATATAACAAAACTTTTGGCGAAATTTATTGTAACATGCCTCAATTTTGCAGGGGTCCTATGACCCCGTCGACCACTTATTACCATATTTTTGTGGCATATATTTTTCCAGCTGAACCACAGCGTAAATACGCCCGCACTGGCGCGTAATTGGAAAAGTGGTCCAGCTGGGCAAATATATATCATAGAAATACAATAATAAATAATCGAGGGAGCTCATAGGACTCTCGCGAAATTGAGGCATGCTATAGTAAATAGCGCCAAAGTTTAGACATATTTACGACTATTTTCCCTTTCTTAAGTTTGCAAAAGTGGAGCGGTTTTGATCCAAGTAACAAAATGAACTTAAAAAATCTTATGATGATTACTAAAAGTACAATCAAAAGTCGATCAATTTTTAGATCGTGTCGAAAGACGATTGATATTTTTTATTAGTGTTTATCGCAATTTTTAGTAATCGAAACAATTTTAAAATTCATTTGTTAGTGGAGAAAATGTGTTTCATTTTATAAAAGTTATGGGACCAAAGATGCTTAAGGTTATATTTTAAGGAACAAATAATTTTGATTAAAAACTTAGCATAGTGAATTAAAAATTAATGTTAAAAATTAAATAGAATAGGTCCAAGTATGACATTAATTAAACTATTAAAAATAGAATAAAAATATCCTTAATTTGATTTTAATCCAAAATATTACTGAACTATTATAAATTAGATAATTATATTCCTATTTTGTTAAAAGATAATTTTTTTTAAAAAAATAAATCTTTAATGAGATGGGACTCCTAGAAAAAAAAATTCCTTTATTTCATATAGAGAAAAGCGTCAAATTTATTTTTGATGTAATTGATATAAAATAACCTTACCCGTTATTTTAGAATTATCTAATTCACGGCCTCTCGTCATCTAAATTGTTATTATTGTCTAGCGAAAATCATTTTTCCTATTAATATTTTCTTTAAATGTCATATATTACGTCTTCAAGATTTTAAACAACCACGTATGTATGTATATATATATATATATATATATATATATATATATATATATATATATATATATATATTCTCAACTTCTCAAACATCCAGCTTCTCCGGCTCAACTTCTATAGTCTCTATCAAGCTACTATCGATATACATATATATACATACATATATATACATGCATACATACATACATACATATATATATATATATATATATATATATATATATATATATATATTCTCCGGCTCAACTTCTATAGTCTCTATCAAGCTACTATCAACATCGACGCTTTTCCTTTTTAAAAATTTTGTGAGTGATATAACTATATAATTCAACTTGTGTTTTTTAAATCAAAATTAAAATTAATCAAGTAGATAAACAATTTGAAGCCATCTCACTCATGAATAATTTGAATTCTTAAATTATTACATAGCTCTAACACAAATCATGTGTAGTCTTATTCACTGAATGTTGAAAGATACACTCATGAATCATACACTTAGATCACAAATTAATTGTAATATACTTCAAAATTCGAATCCTTTCTTCTTAAACCTCCTTCCCTCTTCTTTTATTCATTTGTAAACCCCATCTTTCCTCCCCACCCCTACGTTCCCAAAATTCAAATTGAATCATTTTTTGGGGTTCATTATTTTTATTCTGAATTAAATCGTTGAATTTTTTATTCTTGAAATGTTTTTGCTCTGTATTTAATTGGAGATGGTTGGTGGGTAGGAATGAAAAAAGAAGAAGAAAATAATCATTGGATTTTGATTCTTGATAATATTTTGTTATATATTTGATTGGAGATAGCTGACGAGTAGGAGCGAAAAAAAATAAAGGAAGGAGAAGAAGGTTGGGGGGTGAGGAAGAAGAAAAAAAAATTGTAAAATTTAAAAGTGAGCCACTCCTTTTTTTTTTTTTTTACTTTTTTTGTCATTGACATGTTGAACTTTTTAAAATTTGTCATGTCAGTTGTTGGGGTGATATAAGATTCACTTGAAAGTTGTTTAGGAGAAAAATATTTATTTGTAGAGTTAAAATATTAAAGTAAGTTTTGTGGACAAGTTAAAGAGTGTTTGATGTATTTTTTCTATTAAAAAATTAAAATATTTAAAGATGGTACACAATATTTGATTGAGTTTCTCAAATTTATTTGTATCATATAAATTACGCAAGATAAAAACTAGAATATGTTGGACCGTGACTCTTGTATTTAGTAGTAGATACCGATGATCCTTACTAATATGAGTTCAATATATGTTATTTTTTGTCTCAATTTATGTGACACAAATAAAATTTAGATAATCAAGCATTAAAATAATTTAAGTTTTAAATTATTGTGATTTATAATATTTTTTCTTCTATTCCAATTTAAGTGACATCGATATAATTTCGAGAGTCATCCAAATATTTTATATTTTTAAATATATTAAATTGTTAATTATGTGATTTATAATATTTTTTTTACATAATTTTTCAATAAGATATGAATACTGTCTCTGCCTCAATTTATATGACACAAGTAAAATTTCAATAGTCAATCAAATTTATATATATATATATATATGTATATTATGTTCTTAATTATTGTGATTTACCATTTTTTATCTCATTTTCATATAATATATATTACTTTACGTCCTTATCTGTCCATCCCAATTTATGTGTATTGGTATAATTTTGATGGTTAATTAAATTTTGAAAAAAGGATCGAATTTACCCCTCTACTTTGAGAAATTGGCTAAATATATCTTTCGTCATATTTTGTAGTCAAATTTACCCTCGTTGTCATACTTTGGGGCTAAATTTACCCCTCTACTTTGAAAAATTGGCTAAATATACTCTTCGTCATACTTTGGAGTTAAATTTACCCTTGATGTCATACTTTGGGGTCAAATTTACCCTCATTATTAAGAAACTTTTCATATGTACCCTTTCGTAATAGAAAAGCTCAAATCAACGTTAAATATCCTATTTTTTAAAAAATAAAATACACCTTAATCTAACTCGTCTGATCTGAATCAAGCCACAAAAAAGACACAAATAATAAATATACCCCTTTCAGTTCTGTTGGCCAATTTTTCAACGAGATTAAGCCACTAGATATTTATCAGGCATAACTCATGAAAAATTGATTTGAATCAGTGCAAACACAAAGAAATATATTCCTCTCTCAGTTCGTAGATTTGTATTAGTGTAGACCTCATGAAAAATGGCACTTGACGATCTAATGCAGTAGATTAGGCCCATTGAATATTTTTCTGGATGATTGAGTTAAGAGGTCTTCATATGTGCCAATCGGACATCTCTCCATTCATACATCTTTGTATGTAATTTAGATGTATGCAAATTTTTCATTATGTCATTTGCTCAGAAAATTAATTCATTGATTCTAGAATTTTGATGCACATAGAATTGCATACCAAATTTTGAAATTTGAACATAATCGAATAAGAGCAAAGTTTGTGATAGACGTTTTCTCTAGTTTCATGCTTCTCTGTTATCCCATTCTGTTTTATATTTTGTTCATGTGTAATTAACCTACTAGTGTTGCACGGTGAAAGAGAAGTATTTTTGTTTGTTACAAAAATTCGACCAACAAAACTGAAGGAGGGGTATATTTGTTTGTTTATTTTTTATGGGCCAAAACCGACGAATTACATTAGGATGTGATTTATTCTAAAAATTTAAAAATTTAATGTTGATTTGGGCTTTTCTATTAAAGGAAGGTTACAAATGAAAAGTTTCTTAACTATGAGGGTACATATGACCCCAAAGTATGAAATCGAAGGTAAATTTGACCTCAAAGTAGGACAAAGAGTATATATAGCCAATTTTTTTAAAGTAGAGGGGTAAATTTAGCTCCAAAGTATGACAATTAGGATAAATTTAACTACAAAGTATGACAAAGGATATATTTAGCTAATTTATTAAAGTAGAGGGGTAAATTTGACCCTTTTCCCTAAAATTTTTTATGTTGACATATAGTTTTATATTTATTTTACCTTTTTGATGAAATATTTTTTTTTAATACTTCGATAATCATAATAATTAATTAGGGGTGATATAACAAAATTACAATGAAAGCATCGAAGTAAACATGTCTTAAATGACTTGTAATAACTAATTAGAAGCGATATATTATAAAAATACTTGTGAAAAAAAATTCAAGTGGACCGGCAATATAATTTAAAATATTAATAGTTAATTTATTATTTTATATTTTTTATTAAATATTATTAATTTTTTAATATTTAAATGATTTATAATAATAAATTAGCATGATATAGTAAAGATAATGATTGAAACATACATATATGCAATATCTAGTGTACCGGTTTGTGTTAAATGTTAGTATTAATTTTTTAATACGAGGATAACTGATAATAATTAATTAGATCATTCCAGATATATCCACGTGCTGCCTGCTGGTGAACTCACTCTATAACATAGTAGCTTCTATAGTCGGAGCATTTATTAGTGAAATTAGGGCAGACTGATAGCCATCGAAGATGAGAAGAATTCTTGTGACCAAATCTAATGCTATTATTCCTTTCATCTCTTCCTTTTATATTCTTCCTTCTTCATCAATTAGACCTTATTCTTCGTTAAAGGGTAAAGTTGGAGTACGCATCAATGTTGAGAATGAGGTTAAGTGCTTAGACGATGCTGTTAATCTATTCAATCGAATGGTCAGATTGAAGCCTCTTCCTTCTCTTCCTGTCTTCTGTAAATTACTTAAGACTATGATTAATATGAAGCATTACTATGCTGTCATTTCTCTTTTCCGAGAAATGCGGAAATTGGATATTCCAATTAGTGAATTCATCTTGAGTAATGTGATTAACAATTATTGTTTGATGCATCGTGTTGATTGTGCATTTTCGTTGTTACCCATTCACTTGAAAAGTGGCATTCCATTTGATGTTGTCACCTTTACCACTCTTATAAGGGGATTATTTGCTGAAAATAAAGTCACAGATGCAGTTGTCTTGTTCAAAAATTTGGTGAGGGAGAAGATCTGTGAGCCCAACGAAATCATGTATGGAACCGTCATGAATGGACTCAGCAAAAGGGGACATACTGAGAAGACTTTAAGTTTGCTTCGTTTAATGGAACAAGGGAACACTAAGCCCGACATATATATCTACAATGTTGTTATTGATGCCTTCTGCAAAGATAGAAACTTAGATGCTGCTATCAGCATTCTGAACGAGATGAAACAGAAAGGCATCCCTCCGGACATAGTCACATATAATTCATTAATTGATGGTTTGTGTAAGCTTGGTCAGTGGGAAAAGGTTAAGACTTTATTCTCTGAGATGGTGAATCTTAATATTTATCCAAATGTGCACACCTTCAACATACTGATAGATGGACTATGCAAAGAAGGGAAAGTTGAAGATGCCGAGGAAGTAATGAAACACATGGTCGGAAAGGGTGTAGAGCCTGATATAATCACCTACAGTGTGATAATGGATGGATATTGTTTGCGTGGTCAAGTGGATAGAGCAAGGAGAGTTTTTGATATAATGATTGATAAGTGCATTGAGCCTGACATTTTTAGCTATAGCATACTAATAAACGGATATTGTAAGGGAAAGAATCTTGCTGAGGCCATGCAATTGTTTGGTGAAATTTCTCAAAAGGGATTGAAACCTGAAACTGTTACCTACAGTACTATCTTGCATGGTCTGTTTGAAGTTGGAAGAATTGGTGATGCAAAACGAGTTTATGCTGAGATGCTATCTGCGGGACCCAAACCTGATATATACACTCATTCCACTGTGATCGATGGTTATTTTAGGTACGGACTTGTTGAAGAAGCTATGTCACTCTTTAATAAGTTGGAAAGAAAGCGAGAAAATACAAATATTGCATTTTACACGATTGTCATTAATGGATTGTGCAAAAATGGTAAACTGGATGAAGCTCAATCTGTTTTTGAGAAGCTTTCTTTGGTCGGATTGCCTCCGAATGTGAGAACATACAATACAATGATAACTGGATTTTGTCGACAAGGATTGTTAGATGAAGCTAAAAGTATGCTAAGAAAAATGAAGAGGAATAGTTGTTTGCCAGACAATGTCACTTACAATGTGTTTGTGCAAGGATTTCTCAAGTGGAGCAAATTTAGTGAAATGAGAACTTTTATGGTGGAAATGGCTGATAGGGGCTTCTCTTTTGATGCAAGTACAGCTGGATTTTTGGTAGACGTTGTAAGAGAGAATCCTTCTGTCCTTGACATGATACCAGAGCTTCACTCAAAAAATAAGTATTGAATATTTGTTTTGGTTGGTTTATTTGGCTATGCTATCGCTGTGATACGATTTCCTTTCATCCCTGCAAAAGAAATGGCACACAATGCAATTGCAAAAGGTGATGACAAATAGAGCATTGCTTGAGCTTTCTAGGAAGCCTTATTGAGAAGGTACATCAATTTTGATTTGTTTTTTGGCCATTCTTCTTTTTCTTAGAATTGCAGGATCTTAACAACTGCATTTGTGACGTGCTTTTCTTAAAACTCTTTTCTTCCATGCTGGTGTCTCTAGCATCAGACTTTATGTACAACTAGAGTCTACATGTCTTGAGATGTTACAACAAGCTTTGGTTATGATTACATCCTTCAGCAGGTAACCTTTTGTTGTAATTTTTTTTTTATTTTGAAATCTAACTTGATTTCCTACTGGCTAATGTTGGGCTTGGCACTTTACTTATGTGCATTTGCAGTAATTTCTGCAGTTTCCTGTTGGCCTTGAAATCTTTTTTCCTCGTTTCTAATTGGGTGGTCTGATCTTGTGTAACTTGGAAATTTGATATCACACCTATTGGTCAATCATGGATTCCTTGCGGTTCGTATTAAAGCTGTCTTGATTGAGGGTCAATATTGTATGAATAGCTTTTGTTGTAATTTCCGAGGGAAGTTTTTTCAGAAGCTATAACATCAAGGCCATTGTCATTATTCTCCTTCCTCAGTTGTAGGAATTGCAGATCTTCCAGATGCAAAAGTGTTTATGTTATATCGATTTGTCTTAGTGGGCGTTTGGCCATGAAAACTAAAATTTTTGAAGTTGGAGTTGTATTTGTCCATAAATATAATTGGAGTTGTTCTTGAATTTTTGTAAGAGAAGGAAGATGGAACAAAGTGAAAATAACTTTTTCTTGTTTTTCACTTTTCCAAATACAACTCCAAGTTGTATTTGAAATTCTCATGGCCAAACATCAACTTGGAGTTGTATTTGGCAAATAATGAATTTTTTTTCCAGAAAAGTGAAAAAATTCTCATGGCCAAACGGGCCCTAGTAATTCCATTGATATTGTCGAAGAGGAACATCAAAATATTCACGTTTCTGTGTATAAACCCTCCCAAAGAGAACAGATCTATTATATTTTCTTATGTCGATTTCACCAGCATTAACTACTTGTAGTTGTGTTTTTCATAGGTGTCTTTCATCTTTCTAGGTTTTTCGTTTTTAAGGTTTTGACGCTATTGAGTGTTTGTTAAGTTTATCTGCAGGTTGCTGCAGGGCAAATTACTAGTGCTGGAATGGTTGCAGTGAGTTATGTTCAGAGAATTTCTGAAAAGGTTTTAAGATTTATTAGTATCTTAACAACTGCTTTTGTGACTTGCTTTTCTTAAACCCTTTTCTTCCGTGCAGGTGTCTCTGCATCAGACTTTACGTACAACTACATGTCTTGAGATGTTACAGCAAGCTTTGGTTACAATTACATACTTCTGCAGGTAACCTTTTGTAGTTATTAGCACCTCAAAATTGTCATTATCTTTTTCAAAATGATTGCATGCAGACTCCAATAGATTATTTCTTGCCCTTAGGTTTTGACACCTTGATGGTAGAACAGTGCTAGCATTATTATCCAGTTTACATTATAGACCCGCTACCATCTCTTCCCTATATATGGCATGGCTAAACTTGTGTTGTGCTTGTGCGTCCACGTTCTTGCTTCGTGATTTTTTTGATGACAAGGGAACCCACGACAAAATCCTTTAGGTGCGCATAAGGTACCCCAGTCCAGTCCAATAGCCTGCAAACCACACTAGAAAAGTAAAACGCAATAAGCAAGCCCTGTGGGATGAGCTCGGCCACCCTTGCGGATCTTGCTTGCTTCCTAATTTTCCGCTCTCTTCATGAGTCAGGATATATGTACTAGTGATTTTCATCTGTTTTCTCTTTCAATCTTTATGCTATGTTACATCTCATTTCTTTTTGCTATGCAATGTCTTGTGTGTGGGCCGTTTCTTATTCTTCCGGCCTAGTGGCATTATTCCATTTTTGTAACCGACATAGTGGAGACGAGTTGTGAGTACAAATTTGAGCACGTCAACTTGTTCTCAGTTGGCAACCAAACACTCCAACTCGTTTTCACTGTGTCTCGTGGATATCTCCAATGCGGACATGGCACATAGATTTTAAAGGTGCCCAGAGGATTATTTTGTAAGTTGGAGCGTTCAATTGACACAGTGGAAACGAGGTTAGGTGTCAAGATGTGCGTACTCAAGTTGGAGTGTTAACTCACCAGCTGAGTCCAAGATTGAGTGTCTGTCTATGTATTATTTACTGGATTTGACCAACAATTCTGATGTGTTGAAACCCAAACGAGTCACCACTTAAAAGTGTACTAAAAGAAGGAATATTCTATTGTAGGTCTCTCAGGTAGGTTGACGTAGGACAAGACTAAACTATCTCAAGTGACCTTTTCTCATTTTATCCTCAATGTGTTCTACCTATACCTTCTACTGTTCTACATAATGTGATCATTCTAATCTTGCATGATCGCGTATCGATATCAATATTTTTATTTTCTCAACACTCATCTTGTGGATATGTTGGAGCTCTGAGGCTCAACATTCACTCCCATATAATAATTGAGTTTTGGGGTAATAGAACCCCTGTGAAGTTGAAGTATGTCGTAGCAACTTTGACCAAAATTCGAGAGATACTAGATGCTTATCTCTTTGATTAAATTACTTTTCTTTTTACTTTTAGACTTGTGGTAGACAAGCTGTGAGGACCATTGATTCATCCTTTTACTTTCTAGACATTTTAAAAACACAATGCATGGTTTTTTTCTACAATAATTTTAATACTAAAATTATTTTCTTCACTATACCCAAACCAAACATCTCCCAACAATTTGAAGTTGTTGGATGAATAAAAAAGCAAGCAGAAGATATTTTCATCAAGTTAAAAGGTTAGTCTCTAATAGTGTTTTTTTTTATAAAAAAAATTGATATCTTCTGAAGTAGGATTGTGAAATTGAATAAAAGGACATTAAAAATCTGATAAAATCTTTTTGATCCCACAGATAGATTAGTTTTACAATATTATCCTTGTGCATAGAGTAGCAATACAAAAACATACTATTGTATGGATAATAAAAGGAACTATGGAAGGAGATGATTAGTAATAATAAAAGGTCAAAAGGAGAAAAAAAATATAAATTGGAGCTATTTTTGAACTTTATTGAGTAATTTGGAGTGAAAATAATATTTTGGTATTTTTAAAATTACTGAAAATTTCAAAATTTTATGACCAAACACAATACCAAAAAAATAGAGTAAAGCATCTAGTACCCTGAACTATGACCAAATTTGCTATGACACACACCAACTTCACGCGAGTCCTATTACTCCAAAGTAAATTTTTGCGTATTTTGTCATCCTTTTAGCTGATGTGACATCTTTGTCTTGGGCTTCATTTTATGTAATAAAGGTTCCACGTCAGCCCAAAAGGGTGACAAAAATATGTTAAAATTGAGTTCGGGGGTAATAGGACCCCTGTGAAGGAGTATATCGGAGCAACTTTGATCATAGTTCGGAAGATATTGGATACTTGTCTCAAAAAATAAATATATATTTCATGGCCAAAACTCCCTATTGCAGATTATTGTTCCCACTTGAGAGTATGATTAAGTTGGAGGCCCCATTTTTTTTTGCTTTATACACTTTTTTGGAAATACTATGCATCATTTTCTACCTAACATCAATCATCTTCTAATTTTCAGCTTTTCATTTTTCAAGCTAATAGTTTTCTGGAGAGTACAAAATAACACAGAGGAACAAAGCAACTATATCAAAATTTTCATCAAGTGATAATAAGGTTATTCTCTGCTAAACTTAGTTTGTGTGGTTTTAGTAATAAGATTTGTAGAAAAAATTGAGAAAGTAAACACAAAATACAATTTCCTTATTTACATCTGTACATTTTTTGTTGCTTTATTCTCTTGATAACTTTTTATCTATATTTTATACGTCAAATCCTGAGAATTTGAAAGGAAAGGAATTTACAAGACAAGTTTATCTAGTTTTTATACATCAGATTCGGAGAATTTGGCCAGTGAAACTTGGAAGACACTTACAGTCATGGAAAAACAAGTAGAAATCGAGAAAGGGAAAGCAAACAATTTTTAGGTATGTCATGATCACTGAACTTTACTTATTTATGTATCTGTTAATTAGTTACTTATATAAACTAGTTTTGACTCGCTAAAATATAATCACAAAATTAATATTTTCTCACATTTAAGTCGTTGAACTGTGTTAATGATCCTGAAAATACAATTCACCAGGTCAAATTGTAAAATGGAGATTAAATGGATACAAGTTTTGAAAGTAGAGGGGGTAATTCTGGATAGTTTTCCTTAAATTAAATCCATGTGGCTTTTGTTTTAACAAAAAAAAAATTAGAAAAATAATTTTATCATCGACTATTTCACTTCCATTTGTCAAAACCTACGTTGCGCGGACTCTTCACTTTCGATGTTGCACCTGTGTCGTATTCTCCAAAAATACACTAGTTTTGATGAATTTGACACACACCCGTTGACATTATTAAAGAGTCCGAGCAACATAGGTCAAAAGGAGCATACTAGAGTCATTTGTCTTACACCACGGGTATAAATAGCCCATTTTTCTAGGAGAGGGCATATTGGTCTATGTCTTGTTGTATATTTGGACCTTTTCCTATTATTTTGATTTTTGTTATTTGAATATTTATGGAAGAAGATAAAGCATGTAACAATTTTCATAAATATTCCTTAAGGATTTCTCTTCAAATTCATACAAAACACATGTGCACGTGTTGGTTGCCTGTATAGAGTAAATATTGCATAGAGTAAATACTGCATGGGATATATATTCGCTATGAAAATTTTGATATAATATTTGGTCATTTGGCAGATGTTATTTTCTGCTCTTCGCAAGGACGTTGTCAACGTTCTGGATTTCATGGAGAGGTTAAAGAATGAAGAAGATCAAAATGCTGTTGACGTGTATCTAATTGAAAGGCTGAGACTTGAGCTGGCATTTATTTGTACATACGTCCAGCTTTCTTATTACGATTTGGAGCAGTTTGAAGTTGTAATGAGTTATTCAAGGCAAAGGGTTGACAATCTGCTTCGACCAATTTTGAACGATGTTGACAGCAATGCCGGGTGTCAATACAACATGGATCATGTTCTTCCCAACCTCATGGGTAATATTGATGATTGTATCAGCTGGTGTTATCGTTCTACATCAAGTGCCACCATGACTGACGAGCAGTTGAACTTCCTCCTGAATATCCATCATCTATCCAAGTATCTTGCTGAACGGATATTTCCATTAGAGACTCATCATGAGATTCTTCAGAATGTGTCTGGCAACATGAAAGATTTCCATGGGCTGATGGTGAATGGTTGCATTGAGCACGAGATTGTTCAGTATGTCTTGCCTCAGTTTCAATTCATGGCTGAGAGAGTTGGACTCTTCCTTTGGCATGATCGACTTGATGGAGACTCTCGACTCTTCAAGCTAGCACATCTACTCATGAAGATTATTCCAATTGAACTGGAGATGATATTTATGGAAATATGTTATACAAATTTGAAAGCTTCACCATCAACAGAAATTGAACGCTTCATTAACCAGCTCCTTGAAACCTCTCCGGAAGTTCTGAGAGAATATCTGATTCATCTACAAGAGCACATGGTAACTGTTATTACCGTAAGCACTTCAGGGGCTCGAAGCATTCATGTCATGATAGAGTTCCTATTGATTATTCTTACTGATATGCCCAAGGAAATTATTCATCATGACAAACTATTTGATCTTTTGGCACGTGTTGGAGCACTTATCAGGGAGATATCAACTCTTGTTCATGACTTAGAAGAAAAATCAAGGAATGAAGAGAGTACCGATGAAACAAGTCGTGCAGCTCTAGACTTGCTGGAAAATATTGAACTCCTCAAAGAAGATCTCGAACATGTTTATTTGAAAGCGCCAGACTTATCTCAATGGTGCTTCCCCATGAGCGATGGACCTCTCTTCATGCATCTGCTGCAGAGACACCTAAATGATTTGCTATATTCCAATGCTTATTCAATGGCATTGATAAAGGAAGAAATTGGGCTGGTGAAGGAAGACCTAGAATTCATAAGATTGTTCTTCGGCAATGTTGAGCAAGGATTGTATAAAGATCTATGGGCACATGCTTTAGATGTAGCATATGAGGCTAAAGATGTCATCAATTCAATTATCGTAAGAGATAATGGTCTGTTACATCTTATTTTCTCACTTCCCATCACAATAAAAAAGATTAGCCTTATCAAAGAAGATGTCTCCAATTTACTTAAGAAGATTCCCAAGAACAAGAGCCTCGTTGTTGTAAACGCTCCCAAGAATCCACTTGAAAGAAAGTCATTGACAAGTGGTAAAATTATTGTAGGTTTTAAGGAGGAGACAAACTGGTTAATTACTAAGCTCACCAGTGGACTGAAGTTGAGAAAGGAAGTAGAATTCTTTTGACGACCCGGCAAAAGGAAGTGGCTTTGCATGGAAAGTGCAACACTGATCCTCTCAAGCTTCGGTTGCTAAAATTGGAAGAGTGATGGGAGGCATTTGGAAACGAGAGTTGCCCTGATGAACTACTGGAAGTTGGAAAGGAAATAGCCCAAAATTGTAAAGGACTTCCTTTGGTTGTTGATCTGATTGCTGGAGTCATTGCAGGTTTGGAAAAGATGAAGTCTGTGTGGCTTGAAGTTCGAAATAATTTGAATTCCTTTATTTTGAAAAGTGAAGTTGATGTGATGAAGGTTATAGAATTAAGTTATGACCATTTACCTCATCACATCAAGCCCTGCTTTCTCTACCTTGCATCTTATCCAAAGGACACAGAAATCAACAGAGATTTGTTGAAAATGTATTGGCATGCCGAAGAGTTTGGAAGAAGTGATGGAAATTTACTTGGATAATTTAATTTCCAGTAGCTTGGTAATTGCTTTCAATGAGATAGGTGATAACCCAACTTGCCAACTACATGATCTTGTTTTGATAAAAGCAAGAGAGGAAAAGTTGTTTGGAGAGATAAGTTCAAGTGATGCATCTTCATCTTCAGATTTGATGCCACGAATTGTAAACATTGTGTATAATAAGGAGCAGTTTGAGCTTAACAATTTCGTCCTGTTCAGTTCAAAAAAGAAAAGGCATTCTGGTAGACACCTCTATTCTTTGTTGATAACTGGAGAAGAGATGGAAGATCGTCTTTCTGATGCATGTCACCTAAGAGACTTGAGGCTTCTTAGAGCGTTGATGCTGGATCCCTCTTTTATCATTGTGAAAGATTCTTTGCTGAATGAAATATGCACGTTGAATCATTTGACGTTCTTAAGAATTGGGACAGAAGTTAAATCCTTGCCTTCATCTTTCTCAAACCTCTGGAATCTAGAAACCCTATGGGTTAAAAACGAAGGATCAACCTTGGTACTATTACCGAATATTTGTGATCTTGTAAAGTTGCGAGTGCTGAACGTGACTAGTTGTTCTTTCTTTGATATGGATACAGATGAACCAATACTGATAGCAGAGGATTCAAAGTTAGAGAACTTGAGAGAATTAGGCAAACTCGTGCTTCCCTATTCGAAAGAAACAGAGGATATTTTCAAAAGGTTTCCCAATCTCCAAGAGCTTTCATTTATTCTCAAGGAATCATTGGATTATTTAATAGAGAGATATTGGTTCCGGAAATTGGATTTCCTAAGCAAACTAGATTTCCTCAGAGTAGAATTTGAAAGTTCAAACACAAAAGAAAGTGGGCCCTCTGTAGCGACAAATTGGTCGTGGGATTTTCACTTCCCTTCCAATTTTAAAACATTGTTGTTGTATGACTTTCCTTTGTCATACGATTCACTATCAACAATAGCGAGACTGCCCAATCTTGAAGAGTTGTTCCTTATGAGAATAATCATCCAGGGGGAGGAATGGAACATGGGGGAGGAAGACACCTTTGAGAATCTCAAATATTTGTGTTTTGAAGAAGTGACTCTTGCTAAGTGGGATCTTGGAGAGGAATCCTTTCCCGTGCTTGAGAAATTAGCACTGTGGGAATGTCCTAAGCTTGAGGAGATTCCGCCTAGTTTCGGAGATATTTCTTCATTGAAATTTATCGAACTTTACAAGAGCCCTCAACTTGAACATTCAGGTCTGAAGATTAAACAATATGTTGATGGTATGACGGGAGGGGACACGCTTAAGGTAGAAATATCTCGAGCACCAACAGAACAGGTTCTTCTCCATTATGATTCTTTTAGTGGCAATTGCTGCAGTGCAAAAAGATGTCCACACAGAACACGTAGTTTGATGAAATTCTCAATTGAACTGTTTGTGAATGGTAAATAGAAAATGAGCAAATAATTAAGTTGATTTGTTGATTCCATGCAACTCTGCGGATGTGTGCAACCATCTCATCCAGAAATGTTAGCTGTTAATAATTATACATCTGCTATCTTGGTAAATCAGCAGTGCTTGAATAACTATATAGTTATAGGTTTTGTTTTCTTGAATATTTGGGTCTTCTGTTTTCTTCTTTATCGTATAAACTACTTTTTCTTTTGGGATGTGTGTGTAAATTAACATTGTGGGATAACATTTTATAAACACCATTGATGTTTGAACTTGCCCAATATCTCGAAAATGTCTTTATATGTCTGACTACTGCAAAATTGTTTCCTTCTATGACTTTTAAAGTTTTATGCTTCAGACCATGAGATCCAGAAATGAAGGGTAGGAGAAGCTACTTTGGGAAGAAGGAAAAAAGGAGAAAAGAGCGGAGGAAGCGAACAAGTCATCGGTACGTCCTACATGTTAACACTAACATTCTCTGTCATACATATGTCTAAAGAACTTCTAATCTGAAGCATAAATAATAAAAGTTTCTTTCTTTCCCACAAACATTCTCTGTCCCTGTCAAAACAGAACCCTTCCTTGCTACCCTCAGCTCCTCCTTCATTCTCAGTTCACCTCCCGCTGCTATGCCTTGCACTGTGCCTTTTCTGCCACCGAAAGCCGGCGACTTCAACTGTAAGTTTCTCATTGAAACATACATGGAGTTGCCTACCGACTGCTATTGGAAAAGAAGGTCGGCAGCCTCTCTACTGTATGAAAGTTATCCTATATCTCAGTTTTGCTCATGTTTCTGTAAATCTTTCAATAAAATACATCATCACAAACATGTGAACACTCTTCAGGTACTGAAGTCATTGAGAAATTCCTATGCAACAAGAAGTGGGCTCTCTGCCTACAGGGAGTTATAATTGTCACGCAGGCTGGTGGAATCAACCATTGAAAGCGCTTGGTGTTGAAAGGCTGATGTATTTAATGATCAAGATGTTTATATAGCTGATGTTGTAGAACATTACATTCATGTGAAACTGTAAGCTTCTATACTATACTAATCATAACAAACTTTTTAAAATAATACAAATAATACGTATCGAAAGAGTTATCCGATCTTTGAAAAGGAAAAGTGAAACCTCAAATTTTGGGTAATCTTATTTTCTTCACTAATATCTTCTAACCATGGTTTCTTTTCTGCAGGTGGCACCTCTAAGTTCATTAACTTTGGTTGACAAACTCAAATAAATAACTTAATGAGGTGATGTTTAAGCAGTCACCAGCTTGTGGCCCCAGTTTTAAGGTGGCAAGCACATTCTACACGGAGGGCGATATCAACAAGTCTGTCTCCTTCAGACCCTGATGCATATGGTTAGTGTTCCGAGAAATGCTGTCTGACATTTATTTTGTATTTTGATTCCAAGCGTGTTATCTTCAGTTTCATAATCGTGGTAAGAGTCTGATGTTCAATATATCCATATATATGGCTAATTGTTTAGTGCTTTCTGAAATACAATTAATTTGACAATGTTGGAATATAATTGCTGTTGCAGTTAGCTGCTACTCTTTAGATGCTCATTAATTCAAAATCTAATGCAGGAAGGGTATGGATGAGGATGAACAAACTGTTGCTCGGAATTATTCAAGAGCAGCACGGATATATCACCACAGGCAACTTCCTAGAGCGTCAAAGAAGAATCCACTATCCGTTTTATGTCAAGCATACGTGAAGTAATTCCTGATATAACAGTAAAAGCAACATGTGCAGGTGTATTGACTCTTAAGAGATTTGATATTGCTCCATGAGCCCTTTGTTTGAGGCAATTTGCCAAGAAGGGTGCAACTTTCCAACATAACCATATGCTAAGAAGGGTGCAATTTATTTAGTTGTTTACTTGATAGGACCATTTCTTATTTCTTACTTGAGCTACAAGTTGATGCACATGTGATGGAAGAAAAAGAAGCTCAGTAGGATGAATTCGCCGATATTGCTGTGGTAGCCGACTGCATGTGTGAACAATTTAGCTGCACAGGCTGCTACTCTTGCTCCAACTGTTATCGTGCATCCCGTAGCTGATGCACTAGCCCCATCCCTGCAGATATATCGCTCGGGCATCTACCTAAATCATTCGATAGGATTAAGAGGCTTGATGTTGCTCCAAGATCCCTTACTGTGACAAGAAGGGTACAACTTTCACAATATCCAGCAAGTTGTGTAACAACCTCAATTTCAGACAACTCTAGTATATATATTATACTTCCAAATCCGAATACAAATAAGAATTCGATTGACAAAGTAACAATGGACAAACACTAATGGAAAATCTACAAGTGAGTAACAGAGGGAGAAGGTAAGTAGAAGGAGATGAGATAATAGACCATTGAAGAGGAGATGAGAGGATATAGACTAAGCCGAAGCTTCAACATAATTTGCATAATCTCTTCAATAGGGAACTGCTCCCACTTAAGGTGTTTGCCTAACTCGGATCCCAAAGGAAATCTACTCTTTTGTTGGGCTGTAACTTCACTTCAGGCCCAAGTCCAAAGCCTATGACCGAATTCATAACAATACCCCCATACTCAATAAGAACCTTGCCCTCAAGGTTCAAGACAAGGAAGACAAGGAATCCAACAAAAAGTAAGTTAAATTGTGACCAAAGTTTGATGGTGCATAGTTGGATTTGATGTTCACCAGGTAGTAACATGCAATAACCAAAGTTTGATGGTGCATAGTTGGATTTGATGTTCACCAGGTAGTAACATGCAATAACCATAGGACTCCACGGTTCCTGTTGCTGTAAAAGCATATGAGTGATGCTGGTTTGGAAATCGTTTTGATCCAAACACTGTAAGCGTCGTACAACACAATTGATATATATAAACAGCTTGCAACTCCCTTGAATAATTGTCAGAACCAGTGAGTAGTGTGTTAAACATCTTCAGGATGGTGACTGCCTTTTCCAACCCATATTTGTGTGGCCAAAAGCAACAACAAATCAGCTTGAGAAATTCATTGATATGCACAAGTAGAGGAGCATATGCAAAAAGCATAACATAAACGAATCCAGGAAATCTCATAAACATCAGAATCAAGAAAAGGATCGAGACCCAAAATAAGATACAACGAAATTCGCCTTGATATACAAACTACACCAAACATAGCAAACGACCTCGTTGGTCACGGCTATGCCCAGTTGGTTACGACTGGTACCCCTCTTGAGTCCGGGCCACCACTACTGACACACAGGCCACCACACCGAGACACGGCTCCACACGTGGTTTGTTCCTCGCTATTCACAGCTATGCCCAGTTGGTCACAGTTGGCACCCCTCGGGTCCAGGCCACCACTCAGAGTCACGGGCTCCTCGTTGGTCACGGCTGGCACTCCTCAGGTCCAGGGCACCACTACTGACACATAGGCCACCACACCGAGACACGGCTCCACACGTGGTTTGTTCCTCGCTAGTCACAGCTATGCCCAGTTGGTCACAGTTGGCACCCCTCGGGTCCAAGCCACCACTCCGAGTCACGGGCTCCTCGTTGGTCACGGCTGGCACTCCTCAGGTCCAGGCCACTACTCTGAGTCACGGCCCCTACGCATGGAACTCTCAATGAAAGTATCAATGTTATAAACCAAACGGGAGAGAGCAATCCAAAAGACTAATCTAATAGGTGGGAGAACCCATTGGCTTATAACCCCCTTAGCATTTCTCTTTTTTCCCAATGTGGGGCATTGGTTCATTACATTGTGACAATGACCATGTATATTTCAAATTATTTCGCATGTACAAGGAGGTAGTGTGAGTATGCATAATCTACTTTCGTTTTTTGTTCTTGTATTTTGTACCATTAATTTGGTATCATTATTTGTTAGAATATGTTATAAACTCTGTGATGATTGTTACATATTTGATTTCTTCTATGTCGTAAAACTCTATTATGATATATAAAATATGTGATTCTCTTCTAGTTCGTGTTGCTTGTTAGTGAATGTTTGTCCCTCACTAGGATTAATAAATGTAACAATTTGGTTTACATTGAAGGTTTTGGGGTTAAAAAAAATTGTTGTTTGGGTTTGAAAAAAATGGACTTTTTGATTTGTTTTTTAAAGAGAAAAGGGTGAGATATAACCTTCAAATTTGTGAATTAGAGCAGATATATTCCTCGTTTAAAAAGTGGTGCATATATATTCTTACTGTTTAATAAATGGTGCGTATAATATATGTGTTTTGTTAACAGAAGTATATCATTGAATAAAAAAAATTCTAAATTGGTTTTAAAAGTATTTCAAATCTTATAAAAGAAACCAAAAGGTTGTGAGTTCAAGTTACTAAATGAGCAAAGGATATAAGTTACAAATATTGACAATCCAAAATATTTAAACATATATGAAAATTTACGATCAAAGATAAATTTGTTTGAATCTTGAAATTTGAAAAGCGACACATGAATTAATACGGAGGGGATATTTCTTTTTACCCCACCATAGTCGTTAGGCAATAAATGTTTGACTAATCTTCAAAGTTGAACTGAATGGAATTGAATTCAAAACTAAAATTGTATTTATAACTTAAATAAACAAGTGTACCAGTCCTACCATCACTGCTACTGGTTGACTAGTTCAAACAAACATATTATAGGCCCACCCTCTTTTCTATGTATCTTCTCCTCAACACAAATTTTATCAAAACTTGTGTCTTACAATCAATGCTGCATTTGTTCACTACTCCAAACATATTTCTTCTGCCTAACCCATCTCTCTTTATCTTCTCCTTCACACATAGCTTATCAAGTTAATATACTCGTACACAAAAACAAAGAGCAGCCATTTCAAATTTTTCATCAATTAAAAAGGTTAGTCTCTAATAATAACTCAAAACATAGTGTGTTTAATTATGGTACTCGCATCTGTAATGTCACTCATTGGAGTCGTCGGAAAATAATTGACTTATTTATATGTGCAAAAACGTATGGTTTCTGCTATGAAATTAATTTTATGCTGCTTTCTTTTTTACATCAGATCCGGAGAATTTGTGAAGTAAAACTTGAAAGATACTTACAGTCATGGAACAACAAGGAGAAATAGAGAAAGTGAAAGCAAACAATTTTGAGGTATGTCATGGTCACTGAACTTTACTTATGTATGTATCTGTTAATTAGTTACTTATATAAACTGATTATGACTCACTAAAATCAATGAACTTTACTTGTTTTATCAGTATAGTGACAAAATTAAACTTTTGTCACATTTAAGTCATTGAACTATACGTTAATTATCCTGAAAAATAGAATTCACTGAAACATCAAAATGTATAGATATGACCTTTTATCCTTTAATAGAATCCAAGTGGTTTTTGTTTTTACAAAAGAAAAAAAATAGTAAAATAATTCTAACATCGACTATTTCACTTTCATTAGTCAAAAAGGGCATATTACAGTCATTGCTGTCACGCCACTGGTATGAATAGCCCATATTTTTCTTTGGGGGGCATATTTGGTCCAAGTGTAGTAGTATATTTAGGGGAAATTACTTTGATTTGTGTTATTTGAAAGTTTTTTCATAGAAGATAAAGCATGTAACAAGTATCCGATAATTTTTTATGAAGTATTAAGTCAGATAGATAACATCAAATTCATACAAAATACATGTGCACGTGTTGGTTGCCTGTATAGAGTAAATACTGCATGGTATATATGTTCGCTACGAAAGTTTTGATATAATATTTGGTCATTTTTCAGTTGTCGTTTTCTGCTCTTCGCAAGGATGTTGTCAATGTTCTGGATTTCATGGAGAGGTTAAAGAATGAAAAGGGTCAAAATACAGTCGACATAGCCGATCAAATTGAAAAGCTGAAATTTGAGCTGGCATTTATTTGTACATACGTCCAGCTTTTTAATTGTGATTTGGAGCAGTTTGAAGATAACATGAGTGCTGCAAGACAATGGGTTGACAATCTGCTTCAGCCGATTTTTGATGTTGTTGACAACAACATCAGGTGTAAATACAACATGGATCATGTCCTTCCTAGCCTCATCGATAATATCGATGATTGTATCAGCTCGTGTCATCATTCTACATCAAGTGCCACCATGACTGATGAGCGGTTGAACTTCCTACTCCAGAATCTCCATCACCTATCCATGTATCTTGCTGAACGGATTTTTCCACTGGTGACTCAGCATGAGATTCTTCAGAAAGTGTGTGGCAACATAAGAAATTTCCATGGGCTGATTTTGAATGGTTACGTTGAGTGCGAGATTGTCGAATATGTCTTACCTCAGTTTCAACTCAATGGCTGAGATAGTTGGACTCTTCCTTTGGGATGATCTAACTAGTGAAGACTCTAAAGTCTTCAAGCTACCTCATCTACTCATGAAGATTATTCCAATTAAACTGGAGGTGATGCAAATATGCTATACAAATTTGAAAGCTTCACCATCAGTAGAAGTTGGACGCTTTATTAAGAAACTCCTTGAATTCTCTCCGAAAGTTCTGAGAGAATATCTGATTCACCTACAAGAGCACATGGTAACTGTTATTACTGCAAGCACTTCAGGGGCTCAAAACATTCATGTCATGATAGAGTTCCTATTAATTATTCTTACTGATGTGACGAAGGACTTTATTCATCATGACAAATTATTTGATCTCATGGAACGTGTTGGAGCACTTATCAAGGAGGTATCAACTCTCGTTCGTGACTTGGAAGAAAAATCAAGGAATGAAGAGAGTACTGATGAAACAACACGTGCAATTCTAGACTTGCTGAAAAATATCGAACTCCTCAAGGAAGATCTTGAACATGTTTATCTGAAAGCTCCGGACTCATATCAATGTTGCTTCCCCATGAATGATGGACCGCTCTTCATGCATCTTTTACTCATCCACTTGAATGGTCTGCTAGATTCCAATTCTTATTCAATTGCTTTGATAAAGGAAGAAATTACACTGGTGAAAGAAGCCCTCGAATTCATAAGATCGTTGTTCGTGAATGTTGAGCAAGGATTGTATAAAGATCTCTGGTCGCGCGTTTTAGATGTGGCATATGAGGCTAAAGATGTCATTGATTCAATTATGGTAAGAGATAATGATCTCTTACATCTGATTTTCTCACTTCCCATCACCATTAAAAAGATCAAACATATCAAAGAAGAAGTCTCCAATATATCTGTGAAGATTCCCAAGAACAGCAGCCTCACTGTAGTAAACTCTACCAAGAAGCCAGTTGAAAGAAAATCATTGACAACTGGTAAAATAATTGTAGGTTTTAAGGAGGAGACAAACTGGTTAATTAGTAATCTCACCAGTGGACCGAAAGATGTTGTTGCCATCTCAATCACTGGTATGCCGGGTTCGGGCAAAAATACTTTGGCGTACAAAGTATACAATGATGAATCAGTTTGTAGACATTTCTACGTTCGTGCATGGTGCACTGTCGACCAAGAATATGCCGAGAAGAAGTTGCTGGTGAAACTTTTCAATCAGGTTACTGGCTCAGATTTGAAGTCCAGTGAGGATATTGATGTTGCCGATAAGCTGAGGAAACAATTGTATGGAAAGAGGTATCTAATTGTGTTAGATGACGTGTGGGATACTAACATGGGATGATCTAACAAGACCTTTCCCTAAAGCTGAGAAAAGAAGTAGAATTATTTTGACTACTCGACATAAGGAAGTGGCTTTTCATGGAAAGGGCAACACTGATCCTCTTAACCTTCGATTGCTAAGACCGGAAGAAAGTTGGGAGTTATTAGAGAAAAGGGCATTTAGAAAAGAGAGTTGCCCTGATGAACTATTGGATGTTGGAAAAGAAATAGCCCAAAATTGTAAAGGGCTTCCTTTGGTGGCTGATCTGATTGCTGGAGTCATTGCAGGTTTGGAAAAGAAAAAGGCTGTGTGGCTTGATGTTCAAAATAATTTGAATTCTTTTATTTTCGGCAGTGAAGTTGATGTGTGATGAAAGTTATAAAATTAAGTTATGACCATTTACCTGATCACATGAAGCCATGCTTTCTCTACCTTGTATCTTTTCCAAAGGACACTACAGTGCATAGAGTTATGTTGAAAATGTATTGGCGTGCTGAAGGGCTTGTTGAACAGACGGGGATGAAGAGTTTGGAATAAGTGATGGAAATTTATATGGATAATTTAATTTCCAGTAGCTTGGTAATTGCTTTCAATGAGATAGGTGATAACCCGACTTGCCAACTACATGATCTTGTACATGACTTTTGTTTGATAAAAGCAAGAGAGGAAAAGTTGTTTGGCCAGATAAGTTCAAGTGATGCATCTTCTTCTTCAGATTTGATGCAACGTATAGTGACCATTAATTATGATAACGAGCACTTTGGGCCTAACAATTTCGTCCTGCTCGATTCAAAAATGAAAAGGCATTCTGGTAAACACCTCTATTCTTTGGCGATAACTGGAGACAAGATGGAAGATTGTCTTTCTGATGCATGTCACCTAAGAGACTTGAGGCTTCTTAGAGCGTTGGACCTGTATCCCTTTTTTATGATGGTGAAAGATTCTTGTTGAATGAAATAGTCATGTTGAATCATTTGAGGTTCTTAAGAATTGGGACAGAAGTTAAATCTATGTCTTCATCTTTCTCAAACCTCTGGAATCTAGAACCCCTATGGGTTGAAAACAACGGATCAACCTGGATACTGTTGCCGGGTATTTGGGATCTTGTAAAGTTGTGAGTGCTGTCCATGGTTGCTTGTTCTTTCTTTGATATGGATATATATGAACCAATACTGATAGCGGAAGACTCAAAGTTAGAGAACTTGTGATTTTTAGAGACACTGGTGCTTTCGTATTCAAAAGTTACAGAGGATATTTTCATAAGGTTCCCCAATATTCAAAAGCTTACACTTATTCTCAAGGAATCATGGGATTATTCAACAAAGAGATATTGGTTCCCGAAATTGGATTACCTAATAGAACTAGATTTCCTCAGAGTAGAATTTGAAAGTTCATACACAAATGACAGTGGGCCCTCTTTAGCGACAAATTGGTCGTGGGATTTTCATTTTCCTTCCAATTTGAAAACATTGTTGTTGTTTGACTTTCCTCTGACATCTGATTCACTATCAACAATAGCAAGAATGCCCAACCTTGAAGAGTTGTTGCTTACGAGAACAATCATCCAGGGGGAAGAATGGAACATGGGGGAGGAAGACACCTTTAAGAATCTCAAATATTTGAATTTGGATGAAGTGACTCTTGCTAAGTAGGAGGTTGGAGAAGAATCCTGTCCTGTGATTGAGAAATTAGTACTGTGGAAATGTCATATGCTTATGGAGATTCCACCTAGTTTCGGCGATATTTGTTCGTTGAAAATCATCAAACTTGTAAAGAGCCCTCAACTTGAAGATTCTGCTAAGAAGATTAAACAATATGTTGAAGATATGGGAGGGGACGAGCTTCAGGGCCTGAATAATATCCCGTTATTCAAGTAGCTCTTAAGCACCACCAGAACAGCTTCTTCTCTATCCTTTTGTACTGTGTTTGATGAAAGCTTAAGGTAATTAGGAAAATCGACAGGGTGAGTGTGTGTGTAAATTAATGTAGTGGGATAACATTTTGTAAACACCATTGAGAGATGACATTGATCAATATTTCTATGACTTTTTATGTTTCCTTCTTCAGTTTCTTGTATTCTTACTTGTTCCATCTGATAAAGTTATGTGCAAATTTTATACATTAGATCCTGAAAACATTGAAAGGAAAGGAAAGATAAGTTACTTTGGAACAATCATGTAAAGAGGAAAAGAAAATGAAGGAGACCGATAGAAGGAGGAAACGAACAACTCATCGGTCATTTCCAAAGCTGTCAGATAACTGAATCGAAAATACCAGCCAACACAGCAAGAGGAAATCCATTAGTAATCATGAAAATGGAGGCGGAACCGATCAAGATACAGGGAACCAATCAAGTAGAGGAAAATGGAAGTGCGACGAATAGAGTAAAAATGGAGGTATCACATACTATGCTATGGCTTAGTAACTTTCATCGATAAATTATCATCTTAATCTTTTGTTTCTATCTCCTATTTCTGTTACTAAATTTATTTTCATTATCATAATGTGGACGAGTCTTGATGTTGAATATATAGATGGTGAGAGAACTGTTATATATGGTCAATTCTTTAGTGCTTCTAAAGTACAAATTTGACAATGTGGATTTACTTTGTAACTTAACAAAGCAAAAAGCTGTTTTGGTTGCTGTTGCAGCTAGCTCTAGAAATAATTAGCTATGATACAATGGACAAGAATCTCATTAAAAATCTAATGCAGGAAGGTTAGGACAGGGATGAATAACCTGTTGCTTAGAATTATTCAAGCGTGGCTACATTAGCGAGGATATATCAATCTGACATCTTCCAAAATAATCTAAGACGAATCCACTGTCTGTTTTACGTCAAGCTATAGTGATTTCCGATACCAGTTTTAGTTTACTGGTTGCTCCACATGGGATTGCTGATTCTCTGATACAAGTCCAATGCAATAAGAAGTGGGATATTCGTAGTGCAAAGAGTTTGAATTGTGATGCAATGTGTTGTACTTGAGGATATGCCATCTCAATCCACTCTCTCTCTCCCTACCTCTCTAACTGCTCTCTCTCTCCCCCTCTCTCTCTCCCTACCTTCTCTCCCCCCACCCCCACCCCGGTCCCCAGTCCCGGTACCATCGCCGTCGCCAGTCCCATCGCCGTCGCCGTCCCCAGTCCCGTTGCCGACCTCCGGCGCCGACCCCCCGGCAGACCCCCCCAGTCCCGACGCCGACCTCCGGCAGACCCTCTCGTCGCCATCGCCGTCGAACCCACCAGCCGGCCCCAGCCCAGCAGACCCCCAGCTCCGGCGAGTCCCCCAGCCCGGCCCCAGCCAGCCCCAGCCGTCGCACCCACCAGCCGGACACAGCCCGACCTCCGGCAGACCCCCAGCCCCCCATCCCCCCAGCTCCGGCGCACCCACCAGACGACCCCAGCCCCATCTTTCCGTCGGTCCCCAGCTCCGACGAGTTCCCCACCCGCCGGCTCCGACGAGATCCAGGAGCCCCCCTCTTCGGTCTCCAGCTCCGGCGAGACCCCCACCCGCAGATCCAGCAGCCGATGTCCGGTCACAGCAGCCGTCACCCGGTCCCCAGCAACCGCAGTTCGGTCTCCTGTCGGTAGCCGCTCGGTCTCCAGCCGCCGATAGGCCACCCGGTGACTTCTAACCTTTGTTATTTCATTCTTTATATTATGCTAGTATTATTCTATGTACCTTGACTTGTGTGTGATTTGTGTGTGTCTTGTATTTCTTGCTGCTGCTCTGTTTCTACCATCATTTATATCTTTATATTTTCTTATATTTTCTCATAGTAGTGGCTGTGGGTGGTAATGGTAGGATAGGGTCATGTTCGAGGGGGCTGGGGCGTGGGGCTGTTGTGGGGGCTGGGGATGAGAAAAGGGCGGGAGTGGGAGGGAGGCCAAGGTTTGGCTGCGGGGGTGGTACAAGAGGGCGTGTGGATAGTGATGGTAGGCTGAGGGTTGGGTCTTGGAATATAGGGACCCTTCAGGGTAAGTCCATAGAACTTGTGAAGATCCTTAGGAAGAGGAGGATCAATATTGCGTATGTCCAAGAGACCAAATGGGTAGGGTCTAAGGCCAGGAATGTGGATGGTTACAAGCTGTGGTACTCTGGGAGCGAGAGGCGTAGGAATGGAGTTGGCATCTTAGTAGATGAAGAGCTTAGAGGTTAGGTCGTAGAGGTGAAGAGGATCTATGATAGGTTGATGACTATTAAGTTGGTCATCCGGGGGTTTACCCTGAACGTGTGTAGTGCCTATGCGCCCCAAGTGGGCTCGGAGGGGGAGGAGAAAATGCTGTTTTAGGAGGCTTTGGAGGAGGTGGTGAGAGGCGTGCCTAGCTCAGAGAAGATTGTAGTAGCAGGAGATTTCAACGGGCACATGGGGACGTTACCGAGAGGCTTTGCTGATGTGCATGGTGGTTTTGGTTTTGGGGACAGAAATGAAGAGGGGACTACTCTATTGGAGTTTGCGAGGTCCTTTGGGCTGGTGGTAGTGAACTTGGGATTCCCGAAGAAGGACGATCACTTGATCACCTTTCGAAGCGCGATAGCCAGGACCCATATTGACTATCTGTTGCTTCGAAAAGGGGATAGAGTGCTGTGTAAGGACTGTAAGGTTATCCCGAGTGAGAATCTTTCAACCCAGCATAGGCTCTTGGTTATGGATTTGGGTATAAAGAAGAATAGAGATAGGAGAAGTAAGGAGGGTAGACCTAAAATTAAGTGGGGCGGCTTGACGCCAGTAAAGGCGTGGGAGATAGGGGAGAAGTTGGGGGGAATGAGGGTGTGGGAGTGTAAGGGGGACGTGGATAGTATGTGAGATAGGGTGGGGAGGTGCATCAGGGAGAATGCAACTGAGGTGTTGGGTGTTTCTAGGGGCCGAGCCGGGCATCATCGGGGGGATTGGTGGTGGAATGAAGAGGTGGAGAAGAAAGTGGGGACCAAGAAAGGGGCGTATTCTAAGTTGGTTGAGAGTAAGGACGAAGAAGAGAAGCGGGTAAACAGGGAGGAGTACAAGCTAGCTAGGAAGGAGGCTAAGTCAGATGTCACGGCAGCTAAGACGGATGCTTTTGAGAGCTTGTATGCAGGGTTACAGGGGAAAGGAGAGGAGAAAAAATTGTTTAGACTCGCTAAGGCTAGGGAGAGGAAGGGGCGTGACCTCGACCAGGTGAGGTGCATTAAGGGGGAGGACGATAGAGTGTTGGTGGGGGACGGCCACATTAAGGATAGATGGCAGTCGTACTTTCATAGGCTCTTGAATGACGAAGGGGATAGAGCTATTGAGTTAGGGGAACTGGAGCACTCAGAGGAGTGTCGGGATTTTAGTCATTGTAGACGTTTTAGGGTAGAAGAGGTTAGAGAGGCTGTTCGCAGGATGCGAAGGGGTAGGGCGACGGGGTCGAATGAGATACCGATGGAGTTTTGGAAGTTCGTTGGAGAGGCTGGTGTAAGGTGGTTGACTGGATTGTTCAACAAAATCTTCAAGACGACAAAGATTCTCGAGGCTTGGAGGTGGAGTACCATGATTCCTCTCTATAAGAATAAGGGGGACATCCAGAGTTGCAATAAATATAGGGGGATTAAGTTATTGAGTCACTCTATGAAGATTTGGGAGAGAGTGGTCGAGGCGAGGCTGAGACAGATATTGTCTATTTTGGAAAACTAGTTTGGGTTTATGCCTGGCCGCTCGACGACGGAGGCATTTCACCTGGTATGGAGGCTGGTGGAACAGTATAGGGAAAGAAAGAAGGACCTGCACATAGTATTTATCGACCTGGAGAAGGCATACGACAAAGTCCCCAGAGAGGTGCTTTGGAGGTGCCTGGAGGTGAGTGGAGTCCTGCAGGCATATATCAGAGCAATTAAGGACATGTATGAGGGAGCAAAAACTCAGGTGAGGACGGCGGTAGGAGACTCAGAGCATTTCACCGTCTTGACAGGATTGCATCAGGGATCTACTCTTAGTCCCTTTTTGTTTGCTTAGGTGATGGATATGTTGACGCAGTGTATTTAAGAGGAGGTGCCGTGGTGTATGCTTTTTGCAGACGATATAGTTCTGATTGATGAGACTCGAGGGGGTGTGAATGATAAATTAGAGGTGTGGAGACAAACCCTTGAGTCTAAAGGGTTCAAGTTGAGCAGAAGCAAGACAGAGTATTTGGAATGCAAGTTTAATAACGTAAGGCTGGAGGATGAGGTGGTAGGGCAGCTGGAATCTCAGGTGGTATGTAAGAGGGATAGTTTCAAGTATCTCAGGTCCGTGATCCAGGGTAACAGTGAGATTGACAAGGATGTCTTGCACCACATTGGGGCAGGATGGATGAAGTGGAAGCTCGCGTCGGGGGTGTTATGTGATAAAAAGGTGCCGCCCAAGCTTAAAGGCAAATTCTACAGGGTGGTAGTCCGTCCGGCCATGTTGTATGGAGCGGAATGTTGGCCAGTTAAGAATTTCCACATCCAAAAAATGAAGGTGGCAGAGATGCGGATGTTGCGCTGGATGTATGGGCTGACTAGAGGGGATAGAGTTCAGAATGAGACTATAAGGGAGAAGATTGGTGTGACTCCAGTGGAGTGCAAGATGCGGGAAGTCCGATTGATCTTGTTCGAACACGTGAAGAGGAGGGGCATGGATGCCCCGGTTCGTAGGTGTGAGAGGCTAGCGTTGGATGGTTTTAGGTGGGGTAGGGGTAGGCCGAAGAAGTACTGGGGTGAGGTGATTAGGCGGGACATGGAACAGTTACAACTCACCGAGGACATGACCCTAGATAAGAAGGTCTGGAGGACGCGAATTAGGGCAGAGGACTAGGGCCAGTTTGGGTCGCTAGTGTAGGGAATTACTTGCTGGGGGTAGTATCCTGGTTATGATTCCGTGTTCCTTGTTCCTTGTTTTAGTACGATTCTGGGTGTTTTCCTCTATTTTCTTTTACTTATGGCTGCCGTATTTATGCCGTATTTATGTTATGTATGTTATGTTATGTAATCTTGTAACCTTGTTCGGTGCTTTACTTTGTATTTGTGTGGTATCTTGTGTTTTGAGTTGGGGGTCTATCGGAAACAACCTTTCTACTTCTTTAGAGGTAGAGGTATGGACTGCGTACATCTTACCCCCCCGACCCCACCAGGAGGGAATACACTGGGTTTGTTGTTGTTGTTGTTGTTCTAAGAGAAAGAAGTTATATCGACAGATTGCACTAGGTAAATGGGTATCACATGCTTCATTGATAGATTGAAATTTGAATATCTTCGACAGGCCCAACATGGCTATCGGCCTCCTTTAATGATGAGCACGCTTCTGCCTTTCCTTTGTCAAGAATACTCGAGGTACCCATAGTTGATTCTCACAATTAAAAGTATTGAATCTTTTTTGTGGTAATGGAGGTTCTAGGTTAAATCTTCCTAGTTGATTCTTTTCCAATTTATGCTTCTAACCGTGACTTCTTTTCTGCAGGTGGCACCTTTGAGTCTATTAAATATAGGATTGGTGAGCTTAATGAAGAGAAGTTTGTTATCTTGCTGCTACTAAAGTAGAAATGCAACAACTTTTACTCAGATACTGTTGTTCTACCGAACATAGAGAAGAAGAAAACGTTTGAGGATAAAAAATATTCTGCTTATTTATTCATTCAAATTTGAGAATATAAATAGACAAAGTGATGAAGAAATGGACCTTGGGCCTAACTCAACCTAAAAAGCTAGCTCATGAGGGGAGGATTACCCAAGACCATATAAGGAGACCAAGGATCCTTTAACCCATCGATGTGGGACTCCAACACCCCCGCACGCCCAGGGCAGGACATCTGAAGCGTGGACAATATAAGACGGGGGGCCCAACATCAGAAACAATGAACTGGGTGGGCCTGGCTCTGATACCATGATAAAGAAATGGATCTTGGGCCTAACTCAACCTCAAAAGCTAGCTCATGAGGGGAGGATTGCCCAAGACCATATAAGGAGACCAAGGACCCTTTAACCCACCGATGTGGGACTCCAACACCTCTTGGGGTGTGAGTTAGGCCCAAGATCAATTTTAACATGGTATCAGAGTCAGGACCATTCCAAATATTTGTTCACCGATGGTGGGCCCCTATATATATTACCCACGCTCCAGTTAGCCTGTGCGGGTTGTCCACGTTACAGTTAGCCTGGGCGTGCGGGGGAGTGTTAAGTATCCACATCGAAAGAGAAAAGGGTCCTTGGTCTTTGGTGTTTGAGTCACTTCATGACTAGAACTATCAGCATCAACTTGACCAGCTACCACAGTTGAAGCCTGAGAAATAGACCTGTGACTAGTGTTTACAAAGTTCTTACCACCATTGTTTGTGGATAGGTTGTTACTGCCAGTATACTCTGATCTGAAATTAGAGTTGTAGCCTTGTTTCTTCCTGTTCTTCCAGTCATTTGGATACCCTACTAACTTATAGCAAGTTTCCTTGGTATGACCCAATAGATGACAATAATCACACTTTCTGTCTCTATAGTTAGAGTTCCTTTGTTCAAAACCATAATTTCGATTCAATTGCATAGCAAGTGGTTTTGAACTATCATTCACAGTCATCATACATGCTGAATGTTGGATTTCATCCTCTATGAGCATAGCATAAGCTTGATTGAGAGTAGGAGTCACTCCTTTGAGCAATATCTGTCTTCTAGCTTGGTCATAGGACTCGTTTAGGCTACTTAAAAACTGTAAAAGTCTAAGTTGACACATATGATCTGTGTATTCTCTAGACGTAGGGCAAGCACAACTAGGATTTGGCACTAGTACATCATAATCACTCCATAAACTCTTCAATTTGGTAAAATAGGCTGAGATTGAATCTGTACCTTTGAGAGTGCATATTAATTTCGCGATGCAACTGGTATATACGCATACGATTCACCTTGTCATACCTGTCCTTCACATCCTCCCAAACTGTACAAGTATTTGTGGAATAAACCATACGATAACAGACTCTCACTCACAGGGTTCAGTATTCTGGAAAGCACAATCGCATTACATGTTTCCCACCGCTGATGAAGTTCCTCTCTATATGATTCCTTGCTGAAGACACAGTGACAAATCCAAACTTTCTCTTCCCTAAGAGAGAAATACACATCGATCGACTCCATAAACTATAATTTTCTGAACCAGTTAACTTGATTGAAACAAGTACAACACTGGAGCTCTCAGATGCACCAATGAAAAGTGGATCACTTTGATCGATTTTAGGCGCCATGATTGATAGAATGCAACTGTAATATAGATCGAAATTGCAAAAAAGGAGTTAAAGGCAGAGATTCAAAAAACGCAGAAAACTTAGGGAAATATGATCTAAAACACACAGTGTGGAGCTCGTGTCTCTGATACCATGTCAAAATTGGCCTTGGGCCTAACTCACACCCCAAGAGCTAGCTTTTGGGGTGTGAGTTAGGACCAAGACCAATTTTAACACAAAGAATCTTATTTCTATTTCTAACTAGGAAACTAATAAAATCCTATTCTACCTCTTCAACTAGGATACTAATAAATCCTATTCTATATTAACTTAAATAACTGAATTTCAAAAATAAAAGTACTATACTAAAAAGAAAAATAATAGCAAATAACTCAATACTTCAACAGATACACATCATGCAAACTCTTACCTTACAAGGATTGCATCACAAAGTCTAATGCAGGAAGATTCGGATGGAGATGAAGAATCTATCGCTCGGGGTTATTTACTATGGCATCTGCTTAAAACATCCAAGAGGAATCTTATATCCGTTTTATGTCGAATAATACGTGGAGGAATTCTCAATATACCATTAAAATCAATTACGTGCATGAATGAATTTTTGAAAGGGTAATTTTTTGTTTGGAATTTTGAACTTCAATGTTTTACGCCAAAGTGCATGAATAACTTTTTGAAGGAAATAACACTGATAAGTGATTTTTCTGATACTTGAAAAAGGAAATAACAAAGATAAGTGCATCATTTGGTGTCTGTCCTATTACCCTATGCTTTATCTCTCTATATCTTCATCTCCACACAAATTTTCACCTCCCTTAATCTATAATTGGTGTCCTATTAACCCACCCCGTTCTCTGTACTTGCTCTGGTGGACAAAGCTACATATATTTGTTACTGGTAGGAGGTAGCAGGTGTCACATGGATTTAGTCGAGGTGCTTGAAAGCTAGCTCGGACACTATGCATGGTTATCCAAAAAAAAGTCAAAAATTTATCAAAGCTATAAGTTTGTTGGAAAGGGGAGAATTATAGTCGCGGCTCTAACCACTCCCTCTCTGTTCTCTTCTTCCCTTTGTGTATCTTCTCCATTTTGTATTTGCATTCCCACCAAATTTATTTCCGTACTATCGCAGGCCTCGGTACTCTTTTATTCCACAATGCATCATTCCTAGCCTTCCATATATGATAGATGAGTGCTGCAGTGACCATCCACAACCTCCCTCTATTCAATTTGCCTTTTGCCTGCCGAGCTATTCTGCTCCACCATCCCATTAGCTCTGTATTTTGCATCTTGATCTTCAGCTTTTTGAGAATGATATCAATACATTCCTTGGAGAATTTACAGTGAAAGAACAGGTGAGCTATTGTTTCCTTAGCATCCACGCACAACACACATTTCCTCTTTACTAATGCCTATGTTCTTTAATCTTGCTCTTCATTAACCTTTTGTGTGCAGCTAACCAGCTGATAAAACAGTGTTTAGGAATATTATCTTTATTCTAAACACCCCTCCAATTTGGTCACATTGGTTGCTCACCTTTCACCAACTTCTAGCCTCCCTGCACAGTGTATTTTCCATTTAGTTTTTGCCATCCATTTTGGACATATCCCGGAGAGACCTTATCCTTTACTGCACAAACACTCTTCCAGTATCAGCATGAGTCATTTGGGGCTTTATACACCCACCAATCAACCCCTTCTGTTCGGAGTCCCACATCGGTGGGTTAAAGGGTCCTTGGTTTCCTTATATCATCTTGGGCAACCCTCCCCTCATGAGCTAGTTTTTGAGGTTGTGTTAGGCCCAAAGTTCATTTCTTTATCATGGTATCAAAGCCAGGCCCACCCGGTTCATTGTTTCCGATGTTGGGCCCCCCGTCTTATATTGTTCACGCTCCAGATGTCGTGTTGGAGTCCCACATCGGTGTCTTATATTGTTCATGCTCGTTCATGCTCCAGATGTCCAGCCTTGGGCGTGCGGGGGTGTTGGAGTCCCACATTAGTGGGTTAAATATGGTCTTGGGCAATCCTCATGAGCTAGGGTCCATTTTTTTATCACCTTCCAAATAAACATGGTTCAAAGATGACTATTTAAAATTCCTTTACTCCTAGAAACTGATATGACTATTTTTAACTCGTTAATTTCAACATATTGTATATTTCTTCTTGCTTCATCTTAATATATAATGCAAATTTTACCCCAACTTTGCAGACGATTTTATCTCACTATCTTGGAATGAGATTATTGCACATTGCTTTCATACAGTGATCAGTTGTACCATTTATTTGGTCGACCTTAGCCTATGACACTATACGAATTCAATTACTACTTAGAGATTTGGGATAAATTAACAAGCCGTAAAAATGTAATTCTACACTCTCCATTAAGTTAAGAATGGTAAATATTTCTGACAATCAAATCAAAGGTGCATGTTATAGCCTCTATGTGTCTCAATGCTTTTGTCAAAAATGTCACCTGACAATCATATGAGTTGTTTTTTTCTCCTTGTCATTTTCCACTTATTACTTGTATAAAAAATGGCTAATGAAGTCATTTTAATTATTGATTAAGAGGATTAATGAATTGTATATTTTAATAATTTGGGGATTGTAAAAGTAGTAGCTTTTAAACTACTTTTTGTTTCTAAAACAAGCTAAGGGATTGGTTCTATTGCTAAATGTCACACCGTGAAAAGATAAGATCACGCTCAAAGTCTTTCTTTTATCAAATTGACATAATAATAGAGAAGAGCAGTAAATCATTACACCATTTCCTTAAACAGGTTCTTCTTTATTATTACACCATTTTTCTTCTTCTTAGAAGCCAAAATATATACGGGTTATTCTGATTCTTGTTGTGGCAATTGTCAATGTTAAAAGATGTTTGCAATGTGTTTATAAAAGTCTCAACTGAACTGTCTGTTTGTGAATACAAAATAAAGAATGACAGATGATATGATCAGTTTCCAAAAAATATGTGTTTTTTATTTCTCATATTTATTTGAAACTTGGGAAAAACAAGTGATCCAAGAATCCATGGAAAAATCGAAAATATTTTTTCTTCATTAACGTGCATGCAGAATGCATGCAGAAACGCTAAAAGGTTGCTCGGAAGGGACACAACTCTTCGAGTGAAAGACACACTATTTTGGGAAAGGGATAACTATTCAGATGGTTGTGAATGTTCTGAAAAGGCATACTATTTCGAATGGACAAATATGACTATTCCGAAATGATACATGTTAGAGTACGAGCCCTACTAATTTTATTATTATACTCTACTAATTGTCTATCTGTGGAACCAGTAAGTAAACGTGGTTCACAGAAGTAAAAGCTGAACATGGTGCTTTTACGTGGAAAACACCCGGCTCAAGAAAGGTGTAACAAAACACGACTTGTAGCTCTACAGGATTTAATCCAACTTCACTATAAATCTTGAGCCTCAACAACCAACAAAATTACAAGACTTCTTGTAAACTAGGAATTAAAATTCTAACTCCTATAACTACAAAAACACAAATCATCCCATCATAAGTGTACCCACGTCTTCGAGTTCCCCAACTTGAAGACATAACTTCTAACTCAGTTTATAGATCACTGAGACTAGAATGACTCATTACAACTCAAAGAACCTACCTACTACAAACAATTTAAGACTTGCTAAATAAGGGACCGGGTTTTTCTTCAAATAAGTGAACTGTTTTGTTGATTCTTGATTATCTTGTTAGTGCATGAGTGAGTCCTTTGAAAGTCGTTTCTTTTATTTAAGCCAACACCTGATAGATTCCTTTAGTTGATGTATATTTCTATCCTCCAGGTAGTTTCACTCATTCTTTACTGCCTTCTCTCTAGACTTCTTGTTCGACTGAACTTATTCAAGATTTCTTGTTCAACTCAACTTCTGTAAGACTTCTTGTTCAAACCAAACTTCTACAAGACTTCTTGTTCAACTCAACTTTTGTAAGACTTTTTGTTCAACTCGACTTCTATTGTGATAAGTGTTATCCACTCCTATTTTGCACGCAAAGTCATCTTTTCAGTAACTTGCCTGCAACTTTGTTCACTTGGATGGAGCAGCTAGCACAACAGGATTCATTCATATGTCCATCATCAAAACTTCACAGTCCCTACCAAATTTTCCCTTTTTGATGATGACAAACTTAGTAGCTCAGCACCCAGTTATTCAATCCTGACATACTCAGTAAAGGATTCAAAATAGAAAATCACAGAATGAAACAAGTTAAGTTGGGTTATAAGCACTGTATAATAATTCATGGATACTGGAGCTATCACTAAAACAATTAAGAATCAAAGCAAGAGAAAAATGATGCATTATGAAAACAGAAGTAGAACATATTAAGCAGAAGAAAATACATTGCAGTCATAGAACAAGGTATAATTTATCATAAACCAATGATAGCATCAAAAGAGAAATAGCTTGGACCAAAAACATTAAGAAAAGATACCTAAGGCACTAAGAAGGGGTTTAAGTGGATGATGTAGAGGGGATAAGGGAGGTCATCTTCCTAATGATATCAACAGTTTTAGCTCTTTCTTTTCCAAGATAGCTGTGAGGAAAGAAATTTGAGCTTGAAGGACTTGTTTCTCCTCCCCATGAGCTTCCTTGCAACCTCTAATGCAGCTTGTGTCACTTCTACCTCACCTTGCTTGGCAGCAAGAGCATTCCTTAACCTTTGCATGGGGTTGTTAACACTCTTCATAGAAATAGGTAACATAGCATAGTTCACAGATCCAATAACATCCTTTGTGGTTTGCAGTGACCACACTTTGATAGAAACATGAAAATCCTCAAAAATAGGGGCAAGTCAGCACTCATATGGCAAAGCATGACCATTTGCATCTTGGAGTAAGACCCTTTGCATATGCTTGATGATGAGTCTAGGAAGACCTATGGAAATTTGAGAATCTAACAGTTCCATCAAGGTGATATCAATAAAATTGGTAACTGTTCTCCTTTCCTGCCTAGAAAGGATCATTTTGTGAACCACATCAAAATAAAATTGATGAAGGAGGGACATCTCATTCTTCAAGACCCTACGATAAGCAAGAAGATGAAGATTTCCAGATAATTTCCTGGAGATATCAAGAGTGGATGAGATATTTTCAAGAGGTGGCCAAGCACCTTTCACATAATGTTCCCAACCTCCAGAAGGAACACGCAGAATCCTAGCTAAATTAGCTAGATAGAGATTGATGGTTTTCTCATGAACTGTGGTGGAGAACATCTCCCAATAGCAACTCCATTGGTGTAAAACTCATAAACTTCATCATTTTTAAACTTTATTTGATGATCACCTTACAGAAACAGATATGACCACCTTTGAGTTCTCAAATTTATGACTAGAATATCCATATTAGGGCCCCCAAACCAGTGACAACCCTTCCTCTATTCAATTTTCATTTCAAAAAGTGGAGAATATGTGCTGACTGAAAAGACTTGTCAGTAGGAGTATCAACATCAATATCGATGTCAAGATCAAGATCAATTTCAGTGGATGGAGTAGGAGGAGTATTAGGAAGATAGTTAGGATCTGAGTTTGATGAGTCAGAAGAAACAGGTTTGGAAACTTGTTTCTTCGAACATAATGTAGATGTTGAGAAAACTTTTGAGGAAGAGGAGGCTTTGACAGTAGCGGTGGGTTTTGAGAAAGATGAAGCTTTTGAAGCAGGTTGAGAAGATGATTTTCGGGACAAGAACGATTTAGGAACTTTGCCAAAATATTTTTCTTCTTTCTTACTTAACAGAAAAAGATATCAGGGGAGGATGCTTGAGGATATGAGGGACCAGAGGTAGCAACCCATTTATTTTTACTAGCATGAAGTGATTCTTCCAGAGAATCATCTTCTCGTTGCTTCTTTCCTTAAGTATGAGGAATACGAGGAGTAGAAGTAACAGGGGAGGGTTCAGCATGGACAATATCATCAGCTTCAATGGAGATTAAAGAGGGGTTTTTTATGGATTAGATATGGATCTTTGTGGAACTAGATTAGCAATAGGGATATCATCTCGATCAATGGGAGAGTCATCTTGATCAAGAATCTGAAGAGGAATTGGAGATGGCAGTGTAGATTCAGAAGAAGGTAAAGGTTTGAAAGAAAAATAGGCAAAAGGGTTTTGCAAATTCTGGAACAATGCAAAATCAAATAGCTTGATAGATGGTGAGGGATGAATAAGTGGGGGTACGGTAATATTAGTATGAAGAATAATAGGTTTTGATGGAGTAGAAGTAGAGTCAGTAGGTGGTGAAGAAGAGGAAGCCATAGTGAAATTTGTGATGACCAGTGATTTCTTTGTGGATATTAGA
The DNA here is from genome assembly GCA_030864225.1 of Capsicum baccatum var. pendulum. Classification (NCBI taxonomy): domain Eukaryota; kingdom Viridiplantae; phylum Streptophyta; class Magnoliopsida; order Solanales; family Solanaceae; genus Capsicum; species Capsicum baccatum. The sequence goes on along the minus strand of CM061555.1, from coordinate 235,088,684 downwards.
GTAATGAATAATAATAAAGGGAGGAAATTTATTTTAGAAGGAGAAGAGGAAGATGAATCATGGATGAGTTGTATTTGGAAAAGGAAACTTAATAATGACTTGGTTCAGTTCTGATGGGAAAAGACTGACAGCCTTTTTGAAAAAGAAGGCTTTTGGATTTTTGGTAGCTTAGGGGTAACAGAAGGAAACATGTAGATAACCTGTTTCTCTTCAAACTTCTATGGAAAAGAATAATCATACCTGGTTTCTGACTAGTTAATGAATAAACTTGCCTTGATGTTCCAGTCTAACTGCAAAATCAATACATAGTTGATTCAATTTACCTTAAAATCTTGGTATTAGGATAGACAATAAACATGTGTGAGACTGAACAATCACTTATGAGCAGTGTACTCTAGTCAATCATTGAGGGAGATTTATACAATTTTAATCATACCCAAGGCTAACCTATTCTTCTCAAAATGTTCTCTACTTAAAGCCTTAGTAAATATGTTAGCAATTTGTTCCTCAGTAGAAAAAAACATAATTGATAGATGACCATTTTCAACATTATCTCTAAGAAAGTGATGTCTAATATCAATATGCTTGGTTCTTTTATGTTGAACAGGATTTTTAGCTATGTTAATATCACTTCTATTATCACAAAAAATGGGAACACAACCAACATCTATACCAAATTCCATAAGTTATTGCTTAATCCACATCAATTGAGCACACAAGAACCTGCAACAACATATTCAGCTCCAGCAGTAGACAAGGCTACTGAATTTTGCTTCTTAGTGGACTAGGTAATTAAATATGATCCAAGAAAGTGTGCCATAGTTGTAGTGCTTTTTCCTTTCTACTAGATATCCTACATAATTAGCATCAAAGTATCCTACCACATTAAAGTTACTACCTTTAGGATACCATAATCCAAGATCACCGGTTCCTTTCAAGTATCTAAAGATTCTTTTCACAGATTTTAGAAGTGATTCTATTGGCTTTGCTTGAAACACAACACATAGTCCTACACTAAACACAATGTCAAGCCTACTTGATGTGAGGTACAATAAAAACCCTATCATACCTCTATACATCTTTTGCTCCATATCAGAACCTATTTCATCCAGATCAAGCTTTGTGGCAGTGGCAATGGGAGTACTGATTTCTTTTGCCTCTTCCATGGAGAATCTTTTAAGAAGCTCTTTGGTGTACTTCTATTGATGGATCATTGTCTCTGATGCTAATTGTTTTATTTGCAAGCCCAAGAAGTAATTCAACTCCCCCATCATGCTCATCTCAAATTCATAACTCATGAGTTTTGCAAACTCATAAATCATATTCATGTTGGTTGAGCCAAATATAATGTCATCCACCTATACCTGCACAACTGACAAATCCTTTCTATTAATTTTTAAGAAAAGAGTATTGTCAATTTTACCTCTAGTATGCCCATGATCCAGTAGAAATTTTGATAATATCTTATACCAGGAGGCCCTTGGTGTTTGTTTCAACCCATACAAAGCCTTATCCAGTTTATATACATGATCAGAAAACTCCTTGCTTTCAAATCCTAGAGGTTGCTTAACAGAAACTTCCTCCTTGAGAATGCCATTTAAGAATGCCCTCTTCACATCCATTTCATATAAGCAGTAAAGGCAACAAGTAATCTTATATCTTTAAGTCTTGCTATAGAAGTAAAAGTCTCATCAAAGTCAATTTCTTCTTCTTGGTTGTATCCTTGAACCACCAATCTTGCCTTGTTTCTTTTGACTGTTCCATGCTCATCAACTTTATTTTTGTACACCTACTTACTCCCAATTATCGATCTATCTTCTAGGATAGGAACTAAGTGCTACACCTTAATTCTTTCAAGTTGATTTAATTCTTCCTACATGGCTAAGATCTAATCAGTATCAAACAAAGCTTTAGTTACCTTCTTTGGCTCAATCTCTGATAAGAATGCCTTGAAGGCACACATACTTCTCAATACAGACCTTGTGGTGATCCCGGATGTGAGATCAGTGAGAACATTCTCAATAGGGTGTGATCCTTAATACTTGTATCCTTTTGGGATCAGGCCTAATGAGATACTAGGATCACTTCTAATGTTCTGAGCTTGGTTAGTTTGTGGCTCAGTTCCCCCTGTCACTATGACTTCAACTTCAGTTCCCCCTGTAAAAGTGCCTCCATGTTTGGCAGCTTCATTTGATGAACTGAGTTGTGTAACATATTCCACAGTGTCACTTCCTTCCTGCAGATTAGTCTTAACATGAGATTCATCAAATATCACATGCATGCGTTCTTTAACACAGTTAATTCTATTGTTTAAAGACCTATAAGCCTTACTATGAATTGAATAACCTAGGAATATTCCCTCATCACTTTTTGCATCAAATTTTCCCAAATTATCCTTTCCATGATTGTGTATGAAATATTTACAACCAAAGGTTCTAAAGTGAGAAATGTTAGGCTTCCTTCCTTTTAGTAATTCATAGGTAGTAGTATCTAACATATGTCTGATCATGCATCTATTTATGATATACGTTGCAGTACTTATTGCCTCAGCCCAAAGGTTTTTAGCAACATTTATTGCAAGCATCCTTGTTCTAGCCATATCTTCCAAGGTTATGTTTTTTCTTTCCACCACTCCATTTTGTTGTGGTGTTGTAGGAGCTGAGAAGTTATGATTTATACCATTTGTTGAACAGAATTTTAAGAACTTTACATTCTCATATTTTGTACCATGGTCAGACCTTATGGAAACTAATGAAGAGCCTTGTTTCTTTTCAATTTTCTTAATGAAGATTTCAAAGACATCAAAGACATCTTCTTTATAGGCTAGAAACAAAGTCCATGTGAATCTGGAATAATCATCAATAATTACAAAAATGTACCTTTTTTCCACCTCTGCTTTGAATTCTCATGGGTTCATATAAGTCAATATGAACCAGGTCAAGGCACTTGGTAGTGCTCACATGGTTCTTTGGCTTAAAAAAAGATCTTACCTGCTTCCCCCGTATACATGCACTACATAACTTTTCTTCTTTAAACTTAGTCTTGGGTAATCTCAATACCATGTCTTTGGAGGAAAGTATGTTTAGTTGTTTCGGAGACTTGCATAGCCAAGTCTTCTGTGCCAAAGGAGGGGATCATTTTCTATAGCACTTAAATAAGTTAACTCAGTTCCTGGTAGTGCCATAATGTCAGTTTGGAAACATTTATGTATCTCCTTGCGGTGACCACAATCTCTTTGATTTCCATTTTTTTGACTTTGACTCCTGCAGCAGTAAAAATAACTTTATTACCTTTGTCACACAGTTGTGAGTGCTCAGCAGGTTATGCTTTAATCCTTCTACAAGATAAACATCCTCTAATGCTTTTGACTCATATGAGTCAATCTTTCCAACTCCAGTAATGATTCCCCTTTTTCCATCACCAAAAGAAACTTCTCCTCCATTTATTTTGAAGAGAGAAAGGAATTTTTTCATATCACCAGTCATGTGTCTTGAGCAAGCACTAAGTACCAGTGCCTTTTGCTTTCTTTCACCTTCTCCTGCAAAAGAAATCAATGGTTAGACTTAGGATCTCAAATAAGCTTGGGTCCTATTTTATGAGTGAAAGTATGAATTAAATTTCTTCTAGTCCATGGAGGCAACATGTAGTGCAACCTGTTTCTCTGATAAGAACTAGTTTTGTTCTTTTGGTTTGAGAAAATTTGTAAGCTAAGTTTCGACTGTTTGATCTGCTTTTTGTAGTGACTGGACATTCAGTGGTAGGATGTCCAAGGTTTCCACAAATATAACATAAATCTTCATGGTCATCAACACTTTTATGAAATCCCAAATTTGCCTTTTTATTGTAATTTCTTTCACTCAATTTGTGAATAATTCTTAATGAGCTCGTCCATCTGTTTGCCCTTTCAAGATCAAGTTTTATTTCAGAAGTTTCTTGACTCAACATATTCATTTTTTCAATTAAATCATGGCATTCTTGTTTGTATTTAACTAGCTGAAGTTCAACATTTTCTTATTCTTTACTCATGGCTTTTTTCCCATTTTCAGTGAAAGTTAATTTGAGAACTTCAGACTTAAGATCGTTATTTGAGATCTCAAGTTCTATAACCAGTTTCTTGAGAGTGTAATTTTCCTTGTCAACTATACCTGTGCAACCCCTTAAATCAATGAGATCAAATTTGAGGATTTCAAGACTGGTGAACAATTCATCCCTATCAGAGGTTAACTCTTGGAAATTATCAATCAATAAATTCATCAAGGAAATAATTTTTGGTTTTGAAAACAATTGTAGTTTTTCTTTAAGTTCAAGTATACTTACCTCAGAACCATCATCTTCTTTATCTAAGTCTGAATCTCCAAGATCCATAAATGCAGTTTTATCAACTTCATCTACATCTAAATCAGATTCCCAGGCTGATATTATTGCATATCCCTCCTTCCTTTTTGCCTTTTCTTTCAGTTCCTTTTCAACCATTTTCTTCTTCCATTCTATTTTCCAGACTGGATAGTCTTTGATCTGATGATCAATTTTTCCACACTTGTAGCACCCATTTGGATTGTCATTGGAACATTTCATAGTGCCTGTTCCCTTTTTCTTAAAGAATTTACTGAAGTTCTTAGTTATGCAGGCAAATTACTCCTTATCAAGTTCAAATTCATTATCACTATCAGAAGATTTTAATGCCAAGATTTTCTTAGGAGGAGCTTGTTCTTTGGTTCCATCAACTTCCATTTCATAAGTCCTTAAGTTCTCTACTAGTTTATCTAGGGTCATACCTGCAAGATCCTTATTTGCTTCCCTGTTGCAGTCACTTTAACATTCCATTTTGATTTAGATAATACCTTCAGTACTTTTCCAACTTGTTACTCCTTAGAGATGACTTTTCCTAAGGAATTTAGCTCATTTTTCAAGGTAGTAAGCCTTGTTATCATCTCATGCAGAGTTTCATTATCCTTTATTTTGAATGTCTCATACTGAGTGAAAAGGAGAGAGATCCTAAATTTTGTTACTTGAAACGTACCTTCATGAGCATTCACCAGTGCATCCTATATTTGCTTAGCAGTAGTGCAAGTTGATACCCTGTTGTATTCAGTAGGTCCTAATCCACAGACCAAGAGTAAATTACCTCCTTACTTTCTTGACTTGTTCACCATCAACCAACTTCATTGGAATAGTGGGACCATCAGTAATCCTGTCCCATAATTCGTAGACTTTATCTTGGATGAACATCTCCATCCTATCTTTCCACCAAATAAAGTGAGAGCCATCAAAAAATGGAGGTCTAGTAGTTAACTGACCTTCACTGTGACCAGTTGGAGGTACGAAATTCATCATGTTAATCCTTTCTTAGGTGATAGCCTTATTTATTACAACCTCACTTTGATACCACTTGTTAAAGTATAAGCCCTACTAATTTTAATATTATACTCTATTGATTGCTCTACTGATTGCCTAGCTATGGAATAAGTAAGTAAACATGGTTCACAGAAGTAAACGTTGAACACAGTGTTCTTATGTGGAAAACACCCTGCTCAAGAAAGGTGTAAAAAACCATGACCTGTACCTCTACAAGATTTAACACAACTTCACTATAACTCTTGATCCTCAACAACCAACAAATTTACAAGACTTCTTGTAAACTAGGAATTAAACTTCTAACTTCTATAACTACAAAAAACACAAATCTTCCCAACATAAGTGTACTAAGTCTTCGAGTTCCCCAACTTGAAGACACAACTTCTAACTCAATTTATAGATCACTGAGACTAGAATGAATCATTACAACTCAAAGAGCCTACCTACTACAAACAATCTAAGACTTGCTAAATAAGGGACCAGGTTCTTCTTCAAATAAGTGAACTATTTTGCTAATTGTTGATTATCTTGTTAGTGCATGAGTGACTGCTTTGAAAGTCGTTTCTTCTATTTAAGCCAACACCTGATAGATTCCTTTAGTTGATGTATATTTCTATCCTCACTAGGACTCCCAGGTAGTTTCACTCATTCTTTACTGCCTTCTCTCCAGACTTCTTGTTCGACTGAACTTCTTCAAGATTTCTTGTTCAACTCAACTTCTGCAAGACTTCTTGTTCAACCCAAACTTCTGCAAGACTTTTTGTTCAACTCAACTTCTGTAAGACTTTTTGTTCAACTCGACTTCTATTGTGATAAGTGTTATCCACTCCTATTTTGCATGCAGAGTTATCTTTTCAATAACTTGCCTACAACTTTGTTCATTTAGATGGAATAGCTAGCACAACATATTTCATTCACATGTCCATCATCAAAACTTCACAGTCCCTAACAATACACCTTTCCAATGAACCATTGCCTCTTTTCTAAAGGGGCACCTCATTGCTATATATATCTGCATTTTTTCACAGGTTGAGTATGAAAATTTCTACATTAAAAACACTTCTTGTCTTCTAAAAACTCTGTATGATCATCTCCCATTGAGTGAGTTCGAAGAATCTGATAGTTTGAGGTACCACTACAGTCGGATTGTGAGCCATTTTATCCTGGGAGAAAATATTTCACAACCTCGAGTACTTGAGTGGAATTAATTCCTTATGGAAACTCCGTGAAATTGGAGGACTAGGCTCGAATTCAGCTTCATATTTTTTTTTTCAAAAAATTGATTAACACACTTCTATTGAAAGGTCATTTTTAATAAGGTGTTGAAACTTCTAGTTGTTCTTGACAAGTTTGTTCTGAACTTAGTTGAAGTTTATGTGAAGTAACACACAGATTGTGTACCCAAAACAACACTTGTTTCTGTTGGTGCCCGTTCAACTACTTCTTTAGCGAAATTCTTTCACAATTGATCGATATTTATCTCCATCATTACTAACAGTTACTACAACAACAGCTTAGCCAATACAATCCCATAAGTGGGGTCTGTGGAGGATAGCATGTACAAGGATAGAGGCCATTTCCAATAGACCCTGGGAATTCACTATGTTTGAGGGAGTATAAAAGTCTTGGGAGTACATTGACTTCTTATATATGTCATAATTGTTACTTCTCATTGTAATCATTTTTTGCAAGAGGTTGTTCCGTGACCTCCTAATAACAACTTTAACAGTTACTCTAAGGCTGCCCTTCTGGAAATGGCAGCACCAGATGCATATGAGCCTACTGTTCTGACTGTTATAGTAGAAATTAGCAATGTTACAGATGTCTACAATATTAAAATATGATCCATATTACTTTACTTGTATAATACACGGCTGCCCTACCAACTGTGCTTCTAATTGGCTAACTAAATAACAATAGGTTAGTAAAAGAATAATAAACTATTGGTATTTTAATAATCTTGGAGATGAAAATCTTGATCTACCTATTTCATTTAGCAAACTAGTTCAACAACTCTGACAAATTCTTTGCAACTGTTCGACATTCTTGCTCAAACAGAGGCTTTTATTGCTGAACTTTTCTTCAAACGGTGAAAAGGTTAGATCACGTGGAAAGTCTCTTGTTTTTTCATTTTTCTTTATGACTGAAAGGTGTAACAGAAAGATTTTTCTTTTGAATATATTGACAACATAATAATATGATGAGGTGGTTGAAATTATCTCGAAGATACTTCTAAGCAGTTTTGATCTACCTATTTAGATTTGTTAAAAGTGAGCACTTTCGGTATTTAAAAGTCTTGAGAAGTTAATGAATTGTAATTTAATAATATTGAAATTCGAAATCTAGATCTAGCTATTTGATTCATCTTTCTGTTGTTTGCCTGTCAACTACTTCTTTATCCTATTACTTCAACCTGTCCCACAAAATATGATAAAAGGTATTAACTAAGATGAAGGAATCCTAGTGAGTGGTCTTGGGAAGTGGTGGGAAGAATGCGAATTCAGACTTTATTTTAAGTTTGGTGATTGAATGCTATGGTTCGACTAGTGGGTTGTGGCTCGTTAGATGTTAGTCCTAGCTAGCTTCAGAATTTGGGGTCGTTACATGATCCCCACCTTAGTTATTAGGTCAATAGTATATATGTAACTCAGCCCTGTCAATAAAGTGTAAGACAACATCATCTATATTCACAAGCTAACAATCTCCACAAGTCTATTCACAAGCTAACAATCTCCACAAGTCTAAGTCAACTTATAATATTACTATTAGGTAGACGTACATGTTTTCACAATTGATTACGAAGACTAAGATGATAATGGTTATTAAAAAGACTTGAATAGTCAATGAATTGTACGATTAGTTGTTGATCTCTATTTGGTTCTTCTTTCTGTTTCTGGCCTTTCAAGTTCATTTGCCAATAACTTTAGCTAACTCTCACGAAAAATCTTCTGAATTCCATAGCTATCTTCACTGTTGTTAAAAAATACTATTTGCATACCTTATAGCCCATTCCAGCTCTTGTTTTGAATATTTAACCAATGAAGGAGCCTGAGTCATATGTCTGCCGAATATGGACACCTAAAAAATAGGTGCTCAACATTTTCATCAGCAATGAGTCTTCATTAGCCGTTTTGCTATGAAATTTTATGCTAAAAAAATTTTTACCCTCAGAATTTGAAAGAAAGAGAACTTGAAAGACGCCTACAGTAATGGAAAATGAAAGAGAAAGAGAAAACGGTAAGTCATACTCGCTCCGTTCCTAAATAATTGTTGTTTCATTTTGGCTACACCCTTAAGAAACTATTTATTTCTAGAAACTAAAGGTTTATTTACTAAAATCAGAGCACAAAGGCACATGCAACGCAAATGAGGGAGAGTAGGTTGATTAATTTTTACATGCAGACCATTTCAGAGGATAAAATCCACTAAAATCGGAGAAGAACAAAAGAGAAGAAGACACACTAAATTTTCATTTCTTTCTCAAATAACATAGCAAAAATCAAAGAAAACAACAGTACCTCATGAAATAAAACAACTGATCTGAACTAAACTTCTTACTAAAACCACAAATGCAACGACTAAGAGAAATTACGTCTGAGCTTAAATTATCCAGCTACGAAGAGAGCCAAATGGCGCAATTATCACTGTTTCATGACTGAACTGAGAGCAATTTCAGCAAATTGGGAAAAATGAACAAATTCTTGAGAAAACAATGAGAAAATATAATTTTACTCTAAATTGTTGAGCAAATTTTGTGGAGAATTGAAGAAAATTAGGAATTTTTTTTGAGGAATTTGGCCGCATGCAATTTAGAGTAGAAGTAAAATAGGGAAATGAACTGATGAGATTCTAACCCTAGGTTTCTAAAATGAGCAAATGTATTTTTTAATTAATTTTTTAATAAAACTTATTTAAAAAATGGGTAAAATAAATTGTGGAGGGAAATTTTCCTGGCAATTAATTTTTTAGCAAAATAACTGTCTCCTTACATGTTTTATGGCGACGGTTCTATAAACCGTCGCTATATAAATATCTAATGGAACGGTTATATATAATAAATGACATTTTTTTTCCTTTTAAGTGTCCCAATAGGATATCTATCTTTAGGTGACGGTTATAACCGTTGCCATAGTGTGCTTTATAGCGACAGTTGTACAACCGTCACCAATTTGCGTTACCATAGCTGTATTTTCTAGTAGTGTATATTAGTGTCACAAAATTATGATGAGACAGAGGAAGTCATAAAGTAACATATATTATTCAAAAATGAGAAGACACATAAATTGGGACTGAGAGAGCATTAATATTTTATTGAAAAATTATACTAAAAGCATTATAAATCACAAATTTAACTACTTAAAAATGTAAAAGATATAAAATATTCAATTGACACTCAAACTTATATTAGTGTCACTTAAATTGAAATTGAAGAAAAAGTATTATAAATCACAATAATTAAAAATTTAAATTATCTTAATAATTGATTATCTAAATTATATTTATATCACATAAACTAAGATAAAAAAATATATATTAGGCCCATGTTGAGCACGGGCCTTCAATGTCTAGTAATAAACATTGATATAGCCCTATATATAACAACTATTGTAATAGGCCCTAAAATAACTATTGCAATAGCCCTATAATAACTGAGGGCGGAGTCCCATGGATGCAAAGGAGGACTCCTCATCAAAAAATTATTTTGTACATATGAAGCCAAAATTATATAAGAGATGTATTTATTTGAGGATCGGATGACACGGGTCTACTGTACTCAACCTTATTGTACATTTCTACATGAAAACAATCCCTTGCAGAAATGTAAAGTGAGGTTGCGTACAATAGACCTTTATGGTTACTTTTTCAAATTGATACATAGCGGAGGTTTTAGTGCACCAAGTCGCCCCTTTATATAGAAGATATTTAATTTCATATGTTAGTAACATTTTATAATTTTAAATTTGACAACTATTACTTAAGTATAGACGATTGTTTAGTAAATAATAATTGACACTCATATTTTATTACAATATATCCATATTAATTGATGTTGTATTGATTAAGCCGTTAGAAATGACTCCGTCCATCTTCAATTTCTTGTCGGTTTTCTTTTTTACTTCTGCCTTGAGAAATCATAACTAAGAATTTTTTTGATTAATGTATCCTTTTAACTCTTGTTAATACATTTCATATTTATCTGACTAATCCATCAATAATTAAATTAACAGTGGAGTTTTCTTCTTCTTAGGAATTAAAATTTTACAGGATTAATTTTAAGATGAGTTCATCTCATATTTAGTTTGGATAAAATCACGGAATGATTATCTAACAACAGTTATTTTAAATTATAATGTTATTTTTATCGTGCATTGAATTTGAAATAACAATCTTAAATATGTCAACTATTCCGTGACAGATAAAGTATTAATTTATTGGAAATATAGGATTATATTTATTCCGTATTGAATTTGAAATAACTAATCCTTAAATAATTAATTCGCAATAACTTGTTGCTAACCAAACATGTCCTAATAGAGTATTTATTAGTCTTCATTCTCATATAGTGTTTTAAAAAGTAGTTCGGACTCGCAATGAGGCGAGGCATAATAAAAAACGCTCGAGGTGTTGTAAATATAAAATAAATAATTAGTAAATATAAAATAAATAATTAGTAAATATGAATGATGGAGATAATTTTTTCTTTACTAAATTAAACTCAAATCATGCTTTTTGAAAAAAATTGAAATTTTATGTCATAAAAGACTGATTTTATCTCATCTTCTATACATATTATAAAGCAAAGGACGGACCACAAGAAGAAGCCACGTGGCAAGCTATTGCTAAGCCACGCGACAATTCTTAGGACAAAACTATTAAGTATTGTAATAAAATATTTGTATTAAAGAATATTAAAATTTTGAATTTGAAAATAAAGGAGGGAAATAAAAGAGTCCTAACTATACTCTAAAAATTAATTAATGAATCTTTTCAACACACAAGATAGACAAGGTTTGAGTAATTTCAGGAAGTTATAAAAAACTTTTTAAAAATTTTGTCATAAAGAAATTAAAAATTTGAAACTGAAAAAGGGTTGAAACTGAAAATTAGTTTTCATGCAGGAAGAAACCTCTATTTGATAAACTATATTAAATCGAGATATACAAATATTATGAATATTGTAATTAGTTTACTGTAAAAAAAATCATAACATATAAGGATTTCGTGGGGCAAATGGGACATGGAAAGTGGGAATCCACATGTAAAATCACTTAATTTTTATAAATAAAAAGTGTAAAAAAAATTTCAAAGTTCCTATTATTATTTTGGTCTTTTAATTATTGTGTAACACTTAACAATTAAAACACAGTACAAATGATAATTAAAATATAGTAAAAATTTAAACTGCAAATTTGAACTTTAAAAAAAGATGTTAAAAATAAAAGTCAATACTTAAAAAAATTTCAAAGTTCCTAATTTTTAGTCTTTAAATTATTCTGTAACACTTAACAATTAAAAACGGTAAAAACTTCAAGTAACTGCGAAGTTGAAATTTAAAAGAAACTATAAAAGTTTATATCTATCTATCTATATAAATTATAAAGCAGAGGACGAAATACCACAAGTAGCCAAGTGACAATCTACATTTTGAAAGTATTTGAATTTAAAAATACATCATCCTTTATTTTAAAAAAAAAATCATTAGAATAAAAATAAAAACTCATGGTTGAAAAATTCTAAATAGATTTTTAATCTCTTATAGATTTATCTCTTTTAACATTTAAATGTTATAAAATATATCTAATTATTATTTAGTTAAAAGTTAACTAAAAAATAAAAATATAATATAACAGCAATAAATAATAGTACAAAAATAGTAGTACGAATTATGTTTAGTAGTAGTACTACTACTACTAATAAATTAATAAATATTGAAATAGTAGTAGTGACAATATACTAATAAACCAAAAAGTACATAGTAGTAGTGGCGGAGCCAGGATTTTCGCTAAGGAGGTTCATAGGTGAATATAAAAAATATTCGAAGGGGGCTCAACACCTAATTTATATACATAAAAATATTTTTAACCACGTATAGATAACATAATTTTTCGCAGAAGGGGGTTTAGATGAACCATCTGACCATAGTGTAGATCCGCCATTGCGTAGTGACTGTAATAGTAATAATAATAATAATAATAATAATAATAATAATAATAAAAAAATGTAACGCCCCGAGTCTGGTACCCCGGACGCTACACGATGTTTATAATCCCGAAGAACCACAAGCTAACTCATGACTGATATCTGTAACTGAGCACTGAATAATATACTGTAAAATGCAAAAAAATGGCTGAAAGCCATAAGGTTCAAATATCTGAAATACTAATAAAACATAACATTTGAAAGTACGATATATCAATACCAAAACTAAAATATTTGTAAAACTGCAAACTGTTGAATATCTAGTTTGAAAGCCTCTAACTGTCTGATTGAGGAGTTGATGGGACAAGACCCCAACTAACTCCGGCTGCTGAAATAACTAACTGAAAATAATAAGAATAACCACGTCCTTGAACTATAAGGACTCACCACAAAGTCTGTTGCTGATGATCTGGGCTACTAAGAACGGTCAGGAGTCCAAGTGTTTGAACCTACGGTATAAGATACCATAGCGCAAGAGAAAAGTATGCGTCAGTACTTTGAATGTACTGGTATGCTAAGTGAAGTAGGCTGAATTGCATGGGTTCATATGCATAAACAATACTGACCGAATGACATGAGTATAATTGAATGAGAGTACATGCATGAATATGTAAACTGTAACTGAGATCGTGAAAACACTGGATACTGGACTCTAAACACTGATTTAACTTATGTAAACTGTAACTGATAATTGAGTCTACGGATTGTATTACTGATAACCGAGTCTACTGATACTGTATTACTAATAACTGAGAACTAAGTGACTGTTTCTAATAGTCCTAAATCTATATAACTATCTGGGTTCTGTATTGAGATAAGCGACTTTATTTGACAGTCCTGAATCTATAGAACTATCTGAGTTCTTCACTAAGCTAAATGACTGTGTCTGACATTCTTGATTTCTGTAGAACTAAACTGAGCTCTACTCTGAAGATTAAATCTAAAATTAAAAACAGTGGGAGGTAATCATCTAACCGACATGCCCCTTTTTGAATTGATTGGGGTTCAACCTGTAACTCCAGCTGGAAGGGTGCTAATACCTTGCCACGGGTACTTACACAAGATAAACCAGGATGCCAAGCCTAACTAACGGGTGACACCTGGTGGGAGTCAAGCCTATTTTAACGGGTGACCCCTGGTAGGTAATCAAGCCTAGTCTGATGGGTGGCTCCTCATCCTATGCTGGCTACACAGTTCTAGAGTACAAGGATTACTACTAATGACTTTGCCTATATGACGGAGAAACTGTCATCCTTACTCTCGCTCGGTGCTGAATCCTACTCCCAAATGAATAGAAACTGAACTGATTATACTGAGTTGAATCGAACTGAGTTCACTAAGATCTGTTGACTGATGGAATGTTACTGAATTCTGTTAACTAACTGAGTTTACTGAGGTCCATAATGAATACTGAATACTACTGATTTCTGAACTTAATACTGAACTGGATTGTACTGATACTGAGTTTACTGAGATTATTAAGTACTGAATGTGACTGGACTGATACTGAATTTACTGAGTTTTTCCTGAGCCATGTAACTGACTGAGTTTTACTGATTATGGCTTGCCTGAGAGTATCTTGAAAACTGATATTGGCTCTAGGGACAAAGCTAAATTATCGAATATTAAATACCCCCAGGACTCGATAGCATAAAGTAACATACATAGAACAAATCTTAAAGACATGATAACTATATACTTTGTCACCAATCATTCATTGGGGCATTTTGACAAACACTTCGATGACATGAACTTGTATACATACTAACGTGATATAATTTTATTACTTAACTCTTCCAAAAAATTCATCAAATACTTGCAAGGTATAGCTTTAACATGGGAGTCATTTTGATCATACAGTGTTAGCATGAATTTCATTATTTAGATCACCAATGGATCACAAAATATGATTCATTCACATGAGTATTTTTACAAACACATGAGAGGCATAATGTTATACTTGGACATGAATAACATACTAATATATTATGACTACAACAATCAATTCACCATTCAAGGATTTCAACATAAGAGGATCATAGTTTAACATACATGGGAAACATGGGAATTTCATACATCAATTCACATATAACAATATCATGGATACAATATTCAACTTGTAATTCTAGAGTTCCACATTAGTTCATATAAATCATACCACAATTAGCTAGTTTTCATGAACCTTGGGATAACTCATGGAATTAACACTCAATTTAACATCATAATAAGGATTAACTTAGATTTAATGTAAGATCTATAAAATCAACTAACTTGTAGTTTAAAAGAAATTCTTTAACTTCAAGGGTGGAAGGATACCCCAGGATGAACACTTAACATACCTTGATGCTTGATTTAAGAAGATTGATGAAAAAATCTTTGAGATTTGGATCTTGAAATGGAAACCCCTATCCTTGATCTTGAGAGAATTTGAGAAAAAAGAGTGTATTTTGGTGAAATGGGGGATAATTCCTTGTTTATAGTTGAATAAGGGTGGGAAAAAAACTAAAATACCCCTAAGAAAATAAATAAAGTCGCAGCTGTCCCTCAGTTGACAGGCTGATATGCTGAAGTAAATTGGGCATAACTTTTTACTCTGATGTTGGATTTGGATGAAATTACTTGCATTGGAAAGAAGACTCAAATACCTTTCATTTGATATATAGCAGCCTCCCATTTCATTATATACAGACAGTAATGATCATTGGAAGTTGATCCTGAAATTGTGGCCTGAAATGCGCCCAAGATGCTGGATCATTTCAAAGGTATATCAAACCGGTGTGTTATGCCCTTGAAATGCACCCAAGATGCGTCCAAGATACTAGAGCATTTCAAAGGCATATCAAACCAGTTTGGATGGAAAATACTCCACTTTCCAAACTTATAACTTTTATCTCGGGTATCAGATTTAGGCGAGATTAGTACCGTTGGAAAGATACTTCGAAGACCTTTCATTCTATATATAGTGGGCCTTATAATTCATTGTATACTAGAAGTTATGGTTGAAGAAAGTTGATCCAAGTTGGAGTGTCCACTAAAACTTAAACGATGGAATTGTTTTCAACTCGTCTTAGAATTAGGGGATTCTTATGACCTCAATTCAGATCCAAAGGTTTTCCCACACTATAGGAGTGATCACCACACTTACATTAACAAGGAATCACTTAGTTCGAGTTTATACGCATAGGAACGATGGTCTAAATTCTATCCCAAAAATATGGATTAATACGGAAAAAGAAACAGCAACAACTAACTTAGACGTCCCTTATCCCTAATTACCTAAATAAAAATTAATTTAAAATTTTAATTAAAAATAAGTTGTTTGCTTGGTGTGAAGGTTTCTTTTTAAAATCATATCCTCCACTTTAATAGGAACTAAAAATTTTTGCTCTTTTTTTGTTTTATATCTATATTTATCCAATCAATATCCTAATCTTCATGATATTGGCTTTGAATTTAAATGAATTTGAGTTGGAATAGATTTCTAAGTTTTTAAACTCTCTTATATATATATATATATATATATATATATATACACTCTCTCCTACAATGGTATATAATGTTAAATTTTCTTCTCCTTCTTTGTTATTAATCATTAAATTTATTCGTAAATTTATTTATGGCATTCTTCATATCTTTTATTTTTTTTAAAAAATTATATTTTTCTATGCAGATAACTGATGGTGTTATAACGGTCTAATTTAGTTTCACTACATCCAAGCTTGAATACAAATAAGTAATATTTTTTCTGTTTAATTAATTTCGGATAAAAATAAACTTTATTATGTAAATAAAAAATAAAATATCTTTAATTGAGAAATTAAGTTGATTCTTCTTGAACATTAACTTTTGTTATTATTTTTGTATAATTATATTTAAAAAAATAAATGCTTGCAGTATTTTGTGTGTTTCTATTTTATGTGACGACTAAATTATTTAATATAATGCTGTGAGTTTTTTAACATATTTCGGGATTAATAACAAAATGTACTAAAACACCAATCAAATTTAATGTTATTGGCATATTTAATTTCAATAAGGATAACTTATGACATCTTATTTGTAGTAATTTCGAAACTAATTAAAATGATAATCTATATTGTAAAGATGATGTATTATATATTTGCTAGCTCTTCGTTAATTCATGCAAATTACAAAAATATCAAGAGTTGACATTTTTTTCTTAAAAGTCATAATGTTGATTTGATTGTATATATATATGTATATATATATATATATATATATATATATATATATATATAAAATCTTTTGAGAAACATATGATTATCCTAGCATTATTGTTTTCATGCACTTTTAGTGTAACCTATATATTACGTATACACATTGTTATTGCAAAAGCTTTTTACATAAATATAACTTTTCTCTATTATAATAGGTTGTTTACCACATCTCTTAAAACATTGAATAGAGGTGAATTCATAACTTGAACATTATGAGTTCAAGTTTGAAATTCTACATCAATCATTCAATTTGTTAGGTTTAGATTTATTGTTATCAAATATTTAGTGAATTATTTCACACATGTATGCAATTTAAGTCAATATTAAATAATTATAAATTGTGGTAACTTATCTATTTCTATTTGAATATGAGATGATAATTTTCTAATGCTAAAAAGGGTAATTTTAAAGATAACATTACATGTATATTTAAATTTATAATAGATATAGTTAAGAAAAGAAGAAGAAGTCATGATGACTTTTTTTTTGGTGAAAAGAAGAATGCGATTAACTAAACAGGTGAATGTTCACTACAAAGCCATGCTTAGTCAGGCACAAAAACATAAGGGGATCCTGAAGAGGCCCTGTTACTAGGCACAAGTCGGGAGAAAGTTTTCCCCTTGAAATCTTCCTAAAAAGCTGTAGCTACACTAGCTGGTGGTGTTGGATAGACATGGAGTCTTTCAAAAAATTCTCGGAAAGAGCTCTGCTTCGCCAAAAGATCCGCTACTTTATTATTCTCCCGGTACGTGTGGTAGACTGAAGGATTCCCCAAGTTTCTTAGTAGAGATCTACATTCATAAACAATTGAGTCATATAGCAGCTAACCATTTTGTAACATTTTAATAATTTCCTTGGAGTTTACACAAACCTCAAGAGGTTTAAGGTTTTGTTGGAGGGCAAGCTTGAGGCCCTATTTAAGGGCAATGAACTCCATGAGGTTATTAGTAGCATGAGTGAAGCTTTTACTGAAACCCACTACCCAATCTCCTCTATCATTACGAATGACCCCTCTAATTCTACCCTTTCCTGGGTTATCCAGGAAAGATCCAGCCGTGTTTAGCATGAAGGTACTGGTTGCGGAGGGGGACCAATTAAGCCTAATGATATTTCTATTAACGTGTCCATGAGAGTTTCTCAGGTGTTGATACTCCACTACTTCTGTATAAGGTATGTTGAAACAGAAAGGAGAAGAGGAGCCTTGAAAGAGGTTGGAGTTTCTAGTTTTCTAGAGGTGCCACAGTCTGAAGAGAAGGAGAGTAGCCCAGGAGGTATTAGTATCAAATTCCCCATTCTTCAAGCTCTTCAAGGTTGAAACCCAGTTGGTGGTGTTAAACTAGGGAAAAAGAATATTCAGAAGTCCTTTGTATCTCTGAATGAGAGCCTGCCAAAAGGATTTTGCAGTGTCACAGCCAAAAAAGATGTGATGTTGATATTCATGCTGGTCACTGCAGGCGTGGAAACAAGTATGGAGGTTCATCACTCATTTGGGAAGGGTCACCTTGGTGGGGATGCTATTGTGATGCAAAATCCATGTAAAAGTTTTGATCTTATTAGGAGTGTAAAGTTACCAGATCCAGTTGAACAATTTGTTGGATCTGTAAGGTTCTTTTTCCTAGTTGGAGATAAAGTGATAGACATTTTGCAGGAGAAAGTGCCATTACCTGTGAGTCTCCAAAGAGAAGTGTCCTTAGTAAGATGTCTACTCTGGTGAAAGGTATTTTGCATATTATGGATAATCTTGGGAGGGATTTCAAAAGAAATGGTGGTGAAGTACCAATTCCCCTCCTTCCAAATGTGATTGACTAGGATGAAGGCATTTGGGTTGGTTTTTGTACCTTCCACAATTGTGGAGAGAGGGGTCATGCCAAGGATCCATCTATCTTCCCAGGCTCTGACTTTAGCTCCATCTTTTATGGCCCAAAATAAGGCATTCCTGCATAAGCTCCAAGAGTTGGTGATGTTGTTCCAAGTCCTGGATCCTTTTTTGGTTAACACCCCATTAGGTCCATAGTTGGAGAGAAGGATATTTAGCTAAAGGGAGGAGGATTCAGAGAACATTCTCCAACCCAGTCTGCATAAGAGTGCTTTGTTTTGTATAGCAGCCCTTTGCATGCCAAGCCCACCATATTTCTTAGGAAGTGTGATGGTGTCTCAACCTAGGAGATACATTTTTCTCTTGGCTTCAGTAGTTCCCCAAATAAAGTTCCTCTAAGTCCTATCAATCATCTTAAGAGTGCTATTAGGGATATGAATATATTGCATAATATTATTGGGGATGGAACCCAAAGAGGATTTAGCTAAAGTGACTCTGCCAGTCATATTGGGAAATTTTCTCTTCCACCCAGCCAGCTTGCCAAAGAGGTTATCCATGATGAACTGGAAATCCCCTTTGGCAGGTTTTTGTGAAAGATGGAAACCCAAGGTATTTCCTAAACTGGTCTGAGGGGTGGATGCCAATGATAGAGGCAATGTTATTTTGGTCTTCCTACCTGCAGTTTGCAGAGAAGATTACTTTGGATTTATTTAAGTTTATTCTTTGTCCCTAGAGGGAGCTAAAGTGGAGAAGAGTCCTATTAATAGTGCTGTAGTTCTTAGAATCAGCCCTATAAAACGGGTGAGATCATCAACAAAAAAAAGATGGGATATAGAGGGGCCCTTGTTAGAGATAGAAATAGGATCCAAAGGAGGATATCCACTTCATAGTTGATTTTTCTTGGTAGAAGTTCCATACAAAGGACGAAGAGGTAAGGTGACATAGGGTCACCTTATCTAATGCCTCTGGAGAGAGTAAGGGGGGGTCTTCCCCCCATTGACCAGGATAGAGATGGAGGAAGTAGAGATACAAGAAAGGATGAGCTGAGATAACTTTTTAGGGAAGTTGAAGAAAGAAAGAGCTTGTCTAAAGAAAGACTACTCAATCCTATCAAAGGCTTTTTCCAGGTCAATTTTTAGTTTCATACTAGCCTGCTTCCCTCTCATTTTTGAGAAATGGTCAGCAAATTCTTAGACAATGATGACATTATTAGTATACCTTCTTTTATCCATTAAACTAGCTTGGTTTGGGATAATGATTTTTGCAAGGTGAGGCTTGATCCTAGAGCTGATGATTTTAGTAATAATTGTATACTGGGTGTTGCAAAGGCCTATGGGTATAAAGTTTTCTAAGGTATTAACATTCATGCACTTATTGATGAGACAAATATAGGTTGTGTTGACCCCAGGGTCCATGGAGCCATAGGTAAAGGTGTCCTAGCAAAATCTTACTAAAGGAGGACCTAGAATGTACCAAAACTTTTGGTACAAAAAGGGGTGGAGCCTATACAGTCCTGCGGCTTTATTAGGCTTAAAGGAAAAGACAGCTCTTTTGACCTCCTCCATGAAAAGGATGGAATCAAGCAGGTCATGGTCAAGGTGGCTGATAGAGCCCACAGAGGAAGGGTCGAGCTGGGTGGCCTCATGCCCAATGGTATGCTAAGTGGTGTAAAGATTAGTATAGAAAATAGAGACTGTGCTGGCAATTTCCACAGGATGATAGTACCAGTTACCACTTTCATCCATAAGGGAAATGATCCTATTCCTACCCTTCTATTAAGGGTAAAAGTGTGAAAGAATCTGGTGTTGGAGTCCCTTACAAGAAGCCAAGAGATTCTAGACTTGAGTTTCCAAAACTCAGTCTCAAGGTTTAGAATATGGTTGAAATCCATCAGGAGTGTATGCTCCAATCCATGTAGGAAGGAGCTAGTTGGGTAGCTAGGAGATTTTTGGATCCCAACTAACCTAGCCAAGTAGATTTTTTTTCCTGGTGAAGATATTACCAAAGGTGAGCTTGTTCCAGTTCTTGGCCTTCACCTCAAAGTCCAAGGTAGCCAGGGTAATGCAGGAATTATCAAGAAAGGAATCCCTGGTAAGGTTAGGAAATTCCTGGTGGGTAAGCCATATAGACTCAACTCTAAAAGGTTTTGACTAAATTGTAAGGGGGGAGCCAAAATTCAGAAGAAGAGGAGCATGGTCAGAATGAATTCTAGGAAGGTGAGTGACAGAGGCCTCAGGGTAGAGATGGACCCAGAGGTCATTAGCAAGGCATCTATCAAGTCTTTCAAGGATGAGGCCATTTCTGTTCTTATATCTCATGTTAGACCAAGTAAACTTGCTTTCCTTAAAGCCAAGGTCGCTAAGACTACAATAGTTAATGCAATTCATAAACAAGTTAGACCTATTACGATTGTAGACACCTAATTTTGTCCTTCTCAAAACCCAATTTATCCATTTTTGACCTCACCGTACCACATACCTTCACCCATGTGATTATTCTTCTACCAAAAGACAAAATAACAACCCTTAACAAAATTCCTAACAATTTTTATCTTCTTTTAAACACCCTAACAACCTTTACAATTAAAAAAAAGCACCTCACACCTAACACCCAATTCCCCACTACCCCATCCACATGACCCCCTTACATTTCTTCTTTACAAAGAAAGAGAACACTGCAAAAAGGAGGGGGACCACCAGATATTGAGAGATAATTCCACATACACAGAATTCTCATTTATAGAGAAAATGCATAGAAGGACTCCATTCTTTCTTCTCCACTGAGCTGCACTCATACACGACCCAACTTCACCGAACAGAGGCAACATCATCTTTTTTGCTTCGATTCACCATCGTACACCCATATACAAACTCAGAAATTGACCAAATATACCACCCAGAAAAAAGAGTAGATTGGGAGAGGGAGCAGCAGAGAGAGAGATTCGAGACTTCATGTTGAACCAAAAAAGGGTAATATGGGGATTTTGGGGTTTTTCGGCCGCTTCTCACAAGAAATATATCACCATCGTCGAAACCTGAGTGGTTTTCTCTATTCTTTGTTCTGTCGGCGCTCGCCGAAGCTCTGACTTGGTAGAATTTATTGGTTCTATTCTTCATTCTGTTTTGGGGTTCATTAATATCGCTAGTTCTTTGTTTCAAATTGATTTAGCAATAATCTTCTCTATACCGAGTTGAATTTATCGCGGTTGAGGTTATTTTATTAGAGGTTCCAAGTCTGGATTTTTTTAAATATCATTATCGATGAAAATCAGTCATCGAAAGGTTCAACTCTATCTCTTCTCATTTTAGTTAGTCATATGTGTTTGATTTTTGTTTGATTTGGTTGAATATTGGGTGATATTGATTTTTTTTGCTCGACTTCATTGAATAGATAGTTGTGGATTGTTGAAATAGTAATCTTAAATTTTTTAAAATTTGGTGTTAAAAAGGAATGTGGGGGGTTGGAGGATAGGTTGATAAAAATAAATATTGTTCAGTCTTGATTTATTGTCGTCGGTTATTTTAGAACAAATACGAAGGTCGAATGTTACAGTATCATGATTAGGCCATCGAATAAATAGGCAAAAATTTAAGTTCGGGTAGGCAAATTTAGGAATGATGTTGGAATGAATGAGTGGAATGTTGAATGTATTGAATGCTTTTTTAGTTTATCTCATGAAATTGAAATTGTATTCATTTGTCGGGGAATGCCCCGAAGTATTATGCATTTGAAGATGGCGCACGATCAAGGCCCGGAACGTCGGGTGGAGTTTAGTTCAAGAATTAGTTTAGGATTATTTCAAAATGGAGTAGATTTACATTTTCGCTTTTTTCATTTTTCGGGACTGTATAAGTGGACTGGACACTAAATTTTGGATTGTTTTGGTTTGTGTTTGTTTGTTTAATTGTTTGGGTGTTTTATGTAGTTTATACACTCTTAGAGTCAAATTAGATGATATGCTTCATTAAGATACTATGGTCGAACCACGGTATCGAGGGGTGCCTAACTCCTTCCCCTCCGTCAACAGAATTCCTTAACCGAAATCTCTGTTCGCAAACCAGTTTTAAAGGAGTCAAAACCGTTTTGAAAAAGAATATCCAAGGGCAACTTGGCATACTTGAACCATGTCAAGTGGCGACTCTAAGTTTTGAATACTAAAAATTCCTTTTTGAAATAGTTCTTTATTTTGTCACTTTAATAATAAAAACTCTTTCTAAACTTAAAAATATTTCTTTTTAGAGTTAAAAAAGGGGTGTGACAGCTTTGGTGACTCTGCTGGGGAATCTTTCAGGATTTGAGCTTATTTTTTTGGAGTTGTATAGGCTTAGTTTGGCATTAGGAGTGTATAGATATTGATTGTGTTATCATTTGTATTTATTGTATCCTTGTTGAGTTCCTACATGCTCTTTGTTTATGATTTTTCTTTGTGTTACCGTCTTATATCTGGCATCATTTGCATAACCCGAGTCAATTCTTTCTGCAACAAGTCTCAGAGTGCACATCGTGTACACAAACACTAGTTGAGTCACCCTTATTTTAGGAGGGGGAGCCGTTGGACATATGGAGTAGGTGGAAAGCTATCGCAGCCACTATCAACCATACTCCCTCCCGAATAGCCTTGTTAGTGAACCCCAACGTAGGTCATCCTTTAGGTCATGCTTATATACATCATATTGAGACCTAGCGGGGCCCACTTTACCCTTTGTAGGAGACTCGTCTATAAAGCATTCCTACGTGCTAAATGTTGCATCTTTGAGGGTAACGTGGTCATTTGACAGACTGATTCTAAGAAAGCATGTGTTAGAAGTAAGGTGTGTTTGAAAAAAAAAGAAAAAAAAAGTGAGTTAAAAAGGGTTTCGTAGCTTTTAGTGTTCTTTATGGCTTTAGTTTTTCACAATTCAAAAATTCAAAAAGATTTTTTACCTTTTGCACTCATTTTGTTTCATAATTTGAAAATTTCAAAAAAGATTTCTTTCAATAGAAGCTTTTTATAAAAGAAGAATTTTAAAAAATATGGTAAAAGTTTTGTACATTTCATGTAATGAAAATTCCAAAAAGATTTTTCTTTCATAGTTGGTGTCATTTTTATGTGAATTGTCAAATTAGAAAACCCCAAAAAAGATTTTATTGGCATTTTTCATCATCTGGTCGTATCTCTCAAGTCAATTCAGTTCGTTTATTAATTCTAAATTGTCCAATCTGGACGAACTACGCACCCCTGATTCTCCTCTTTTAGGATGTGAGATACGTAGGTAGCCTATTGTTGGTTCAGGGATCGTATTTAAAAAATTCAAAAAGAGTTTCTTCACTCTTCACTAAGAGTAGGTGTTTCATGTACATCTCTAAAAGAAAACTACAAAAAGATTTTTCTTTAATAGGTTCAAGGTCCATTTTCATATGAAATTTAAAACTGAAAACCCAAAAAGATTTTCTTTGGTAATAATAGATTTCACTTTGTATAGGGATGTTAAAGCTGAAAAATTCAAAAATATTTTTGCCAATTCTTTTGACAAATTGTTATTTTCTTTTCTTCTTAAAGTTTCAAGTAAAAGGAAAAAAAAGAAAACAAAGAGTTCAATTGGCCATTTTGGCATGACTTCATGAACTACACACACCTGATTCTCCTCTCTTGGGAGTGAGATATGTAGGGGCCCTTCTTGGGTTCGGTGACCTTTTCAAAAAGAAAAAAAAAGTGATTTTGAGAAAGTGTTGAACTCTAACACATTTGCTATCTCATGTTCAGTTAGATTAAGGTGGTTGGTTTGTGGCATTTTGGATGGTCCTCCATATTGCACCAAGTCATAGAGAACGTTATGGCCAACAAAGATACTGATTTTTTTGTCACTAATCAGATAGGGAGTTTGGGAAATGAGAATTTAGGATCTAATGAATAGATTTGGAAATTAAGGTAGCAAATGATAGAAATGCATTGAGCTTGGGCTAATGGGGTGCCGCCTCCTCCAGTTCCCACTGATAATTTGGAATATCTTTCTAGCTTGCCTCCCGTGTCACATGCACAATTTTCCATTTTTGTATATGCCACAACATGCATCAGGATCTACTCCGGGTCAATAATATCCAACCACTTCCAATATTCATTTCCTCACTCCCCAATCGAAGACTACCATATACTCAGCTCTACCTGTTGTTCATGTTTTTACGATGCCACCCCTACCTGAAGCTCCTACTTTTGATGTTCATCCACAAGTTGTGCCTCCATCACTATAAAAGAGCCAGCATTGGATATTACTGGTGATCAACATTACACTTTCGAACCTACATCTAAGTTGACTGGCCTTTACGGTGACACTCACCTACCTGAATTTCCTCATAACACTGAGAAGCCTGTTATGACAGAAGAACAATAGTAAATGACCAAAAAATTGAGAAGTTTAGAACTGACTATGAAGAAATTGCAAGGACTTAGGGGTTACAAAAGTCTCATATAAGGACTTATGTATGTTTCTAAGTGTCAACCTTCCTCCTGTCTTTAAAATGCCAAAGTTTAAGAAATATGACAGACATGGGGACCCATTGGCACATTTGAGGAGCTATTGTAACAAATTAAGGGGCGCTGGAGGGAAGGAAGAACTGGCCATGGCTTCTTTTGTGGAGAGTCTTTCAGGCCTAGCTTCGGAATGGTTTTTTGACCAAGACATTGACAAGTGGATTAGTTGGGATGACCTAGACAGTGGATTTGTGCAAATATTTTAATATATTGTGGAGTTGATCCCTGACGAAAAATCCCTAACTAGTATAAAAAAGAAGAATACTGAGAGTTTTAGGGAGTATGCGATCAGATGGTGCGAAAAAACTGCTAGAGTAAAACCGCCAATAAAAGAAAGTAAAATAGTGGAGGTGTTTATTCAAGTGCAGGATGAAACATATTATCAATACTTGTTACCTGCATTAGGCAAGTCATTTATTGAGGTTCTTAAAATGGGGGAGATGATAGAAGAGGGAATTAAGACTGGTCGCATTGTGAGTTTTGTAATATTGAAAATAACAACTCAAGCAATTCAAAAGGGTTCAGGAAGTGTTGTGGACACAAAGAATGAGGAAGTTGCATCTTCGATTGTAGTTGGACAGTGGGAATAGTCAATAAGACCCCATTGTCGTCACTCTCAGGCTCGAACCCAAGTTCGTACCTAAGTTCCACATAATCACTCCCAAAATCCATTATACTTTACTCCTCTACCTCCATATCCAGTATATAACACACAACTACATGTTCACCCCCCATATTACCTACAATGGAACACACCAACTCCTTAGAGTTGTCGTCTTACTCCACAAACATACCAAAACCCTGCTAAGCTTGATTATTGATCCAAGCCAAATGATGAAATGAGGAAGAAGTCAAGAGATAGCTTCACACTAATTGGAGAGTCGTATGCCAATTTATTTCAGAGATTGGTACAATGGGGAATGATCACTCCTCTCCTTGGGTGCACTCTTAATCGGCTTTCAAGAAATTTTGATCCTAAAATACGATGTGCAGATCATTCTAATGCTCGGGGTCATAGTATTGAAGATTGTTGAGATTTGAAAAGAGAAATTGAAAAGATGATTCAAGATGGATCAATTATGGTCCAGAACATTGACAGTGAGGGAAGCTCTAGTCATGCTAATATGCAAACTAGTGGCTAAGTTGTCAGGATGAGCAATTGAGAAGTCACCCCCTACTAGGAAGAGGTATGGTAGTTTGTTTTATTTAATTTTCTATTATTTGAATTATTTCAAGGTTGTAGTTTGGGATCTATCTTGTTTTGTCCCTTTGTCATTATGTTCAAACCCTTCTATATTTCATTTTTATTAAATTAAGTGTCCCATTTTTCTTTGTGTTTTAAATATATGTTGTTTGTTTGTTTTCTTTACATAGTACATTTTATGTTGACTCTAGTGATATGACATGCTAGTGAAATTTACAGTCAGATCTTAAAATCCAGTTTAAGCATGATCATTAAATTAGAGGGTTAAAGTTAGAAAAAGAGAGCATCTGAGAAAATAGATAGAGTGGTTGGGCATTTGGTGATCAAGTTGAAGCCTTCTTTGAAAATTAAGGCTATTATTTTGAGAATCGTGAGAATAACATGGTCATCAAATGAAAGACATATCTCAATTAGGTCAAGTAGTGAATATTTGATCTATGTCAAAAAGAATAGGAAGAAAATTAGCTCCACGAAGTCATGAGTCCTTCAGCATGAGTAATGTACAACAAAGTGGAGTTGTATGCTTGGAAAGTGTAGAAAAAGAAGTGGCACACATGCTCGAGGCAAGTTAGTGTTGTAAAATATTTCATAAGTGATCTTGATCGTGCACTTTCGCATTGCATGCTATGTACTAGTATTTTCAATAATTGATATGACGAAGGCAATTCATTCTGCTATACAAACATTGTGTCATCCTTTGTTTACCCCATTTGGGCCTTAGTGTTATTTTATTTCATACCCCTCTTTTGGAATCAAAATGGAGTCAACAAAATTCAAAAAATGTGTCAAAAAAGAAATTAAAGATGAGTGTCAAGAAAAATAAAGTCAGAAAAGTTTCAAAGAGAAAAAGAGTCAACAAAAGAAAAAAAATAGAATCAAGTGAAAGAACAAGCTGCCAGAACTATGCATGACCTGATTCTCCTCTCTCGAGGGTGAGATACGTAGGTTGCCGTACTCTGGGCTCGGTCCAACCAAATAAAAGTTTATAATTGCCTAGTCAAAAAAAACTGGGGCATAAGTTAATCCTTATTGTTTGAGTCCATTCCGAAAGTTGTAAGTCCTATCCTACTTTAGGTGTCGTTTGAGCCTTATGTTATCTTTTCTTTCTAACCCTATCCAAAAGCTAAGTTACAACCAAAGAAAGACCTTCAGATCAATCTTTGAGAATGTCAAGGGTAAGCATTCAATGGATATGATGAAGCATTTTGGGAACTACTTGTCTTCCTCAACATAAGGAATCAGGAGAGAAATAAAAATGAGAGAGTCTTATCGGTGAAAACCCTCATGGGCACTGTAAGACGACTGTGAGTTGAGAGAAATAAGAATAAGAGAGTTTTATGGTTGAAAAATCCTCATGGACACCATAAAAGAATAGTGAGTTGAAAAAAATAGGATAGGCATGTTGGTGAAAACCCTTCAAGGAGCCACTAGCCGAATGAGGTCTCCGAATACAATTGACCTAAGAAAGCAACTTAGTTTCAGGGTCATTACCTTAACAACAATTTGTGAGAATTTTGGGTAGAAAGATCAGGCAGTTCAATTCGATATGCACGACATAATCATTAGAGTTGACTGTCATTTTTAGATGAATGTTTCATTTCTTTGTTTCAAATGGGGACATTCATTGTATTTTCTTTCTTCTTTTTATTTTTGTTTTACCTCTCTTGAGTAAGTTATCCAAATAAAAATTGTCATTCTTTTCTTGTCTTTGAGTCAAGTTCATGTCAAAATAAGTGAGAAAAGATTTTAAAACTAGCTACCAGTTTATTCAATTGCACAAAGAAATATAGAAAGACCAGCACATGAAAGGGACATTATTGTGAGCTTAAATAATTCATGCAAAATTTTTGTCAATAGACAAGTCTGGTAGCTCATAGAAATACCAAGGTTTAAAGGGTTTATCTAAGAAGCACGGCAAAGCATAGATACTGTGTTTATTTCAGAGTCACTCTTAATAATCTGAGTTTGGGTCAATGAATCAGCAAGTCAATGACATATGCTAATGTTTTGAATCAAGATTGAATGTGACCAGCACAAGAGCAATTTCCTCGAAAGCTAAATCTACAAACCAAACACCATGTTTTAAACTCACAAGTTTTCTTTGATGAAATAGGAAATATATTACCTTCAAAGTAAGGACTTCAGAGCATAAATATCAAGGGATGCAATGCCTCACTTTTACAAATGCAGGAAGCAATGTTGCTACACAGGTTTGATAATCAAATCATGGTAAAAATTCATCATGCTATATCCCCCAGAGACACACTTTCTTGTCTAGGGATTTTAGTTTTTGTTTTCTAGGTGATACACTTCTTAAATTGAACCTTCACTCCTAGAAGATGTACCTTCTAGTCGAGTCATTCCATTTGATTCTTAGAAGACGTACCTTTTAGTCTAGTCATCTCCCTTGATTCCTATAAGACGTACCTTTTAGTCGAGTCATCCCCCATGATTCCTTTAAGACGCACCTTTTAGCTGAGTCATTTACCTTGACCCCTAAAAGATGTATCTTTTAGTTGAGTCATTCCCTTTGATTCCTAGAAGACGTACCTTTTAGTCTAGTCATTTTCTTTGATTTCTATAAGACGTACCTTTTAGTCGAGTCATCCCCTTTGATTCCTATAAGACATACCTTTTAGTCAAGTCATCTCCTTTGATTCCTAAAAGATGTACCTTTTAGTCGAGTCATTCCCTTGACCCCTAGAAGACATATCTTTTGGTCGAGTCATTCCCCATGAATCCTATAAGATGTACCTTTTAGTCGAGTCATTGCCTTGACCCCTAGAAGACGTACCTTTTAATCGAGTCATTACCTATGATTCCTATAAGACGTACCTTTTGGTCGAGTCATTCCCTTGACCCCTAGAAGGCATACCTTTTAGTCGAGTCATTCCCCATGATTCCTACAAGACGTATTTTTTAGTTGAGTCATTCCCCCGTGACCCCTAGAATATGTACCTTTTAGTTGAGTCATCCCCTTGATTCCTATAAAACGTACCTTTTAGCCAAGTTATTCTCTTTGATTTCTATAATGATGTGACTTTCACAAAAGTCCTTTGATGATAAACTGGGGAAAATTTTAATTCTTGTGTTTGGAACTTCATTTTTTTGGGAAAATGAAATCTCTTTATAATAATCTTATTTGAGATAATTTTCTTTTTAGTTTTGATGTGATTTTAGGAGCCCGCCTGAAGAACAGGGTGATGAAATAGTAAGTCAGGAGCCCACCTGAAGAAAAAGTGGATGAAATTGTAAGTCAGGAGCCCGCCTAAAGAATAGCGTGAGGAAATTACAACTTAGGAGCCTGCCAAAAGAACAAGGTGATGAAATGGCAAGTCAGGAGCTCGCCCGAAGCACAGGGCAAATAAATGGAAAGTTAAGCAACAATGTGAAGCAATTGAAAGTCAACCAACAAGTTGAAGAAGTTTAAAACAAATCAACAAGGTGAAAACTTGAAATTTAACAGATAGAAAAATTACAAGTCAGGAGCCCGCCTGGAGAACAGGGTGCAGAAACTGCAAGTCAGGAGCCCGTCTGAAGAATAGGGTGATGAAACTCAAGTCAAAAAGAAGATGCATAAATAGGATTTTGTAATTTCATTTATGTTTTAACTTGTAATTTTCATTTCTGATGTAATAATAGAGTCGCCTAACTAAACCTCGATGGGACCTCACTCAACTCTCCAACTCGGTATAGTCCATCTACCTCTAATCCTTTGAGATACTTTCCACTTTATTCCATTGTAACTTATATAGTTAGGAAGTCTTGAGTCAAGATTTGGTTTTCCTTCTTCCATTTATTTTTTTCTTTGAATAATGATGGGGACAAAATTTTGTCTCTTCGCCTACTTCTTTGTCTGAAAACACTTTGTATTTACATTCAAAGGGGACATGATGTATACACCTAATTTTGTCCCTCTCAAAACCCAATTTATCCATTTTTGACCTCACTGTACTGTGTACCTTCACCCATGTAATTATTCTTCTACCAAAATACAAATAACAACCCTTAACAAAATTCCTAACAATTTTTATCTTGTTTTAAACACCCTAACAACCTTTCCAATTTAAAAAAGACACCACACACCTCACCACCCAATACCCTACTACCCTATCCATGTGACCCCCTTACATTTCTTCTTCACAAAGAAAGAGAACAATAAAAAATGGAGGAGGACCACCACATATTGAGAGACAATTCCATATACACAGAATTCTTAATTTTGGAGAAAATGCATAGAAAGACTCCATTCTTTCTTCTCCAGTGAACTGCACTCATACACGACCCAACTTCACCGAATAGAGGCAACATCTTCTTTTTTTCTTTGATTCACCATCGTACACCCATATATAACACTCAGAAATTGACCAAGCAGGGAAAGAGAGATTTGAGACTTCGGGGATTTTGGGGTTTTCTAGCTACCCCTCGTCGGAAAGATGTCACTATCGTCGAAACTTGAGTGGTTTTCTCTGTTCTCTGTTCCGTCGGCGCTCGCCAAAGCTCTGGCTAGGCAGAATTTATTGGTTCTCTTCTTGATTCTGTTTTGGGGTTTATTGTTATCACTGGTTCTTTGTTTCAAATTGAATTCACAATAATATTCTGTCTACCGAGTTGGATTCATTACGGTTGAGGTTATTTTATTAGAGGTTCCAAGTCTGGGTTTTCTTGAATATTATTATCGACAAAAATCAGTCATCAAAAGGTCCAATTCTATCTCTTTTTTTTAGTTAGTCATATGTGTTTGATCTGTCTGAGATTTGGTTGAATATTGGGTGATATTGATTTTTTTGCTCGTTGTGGATTGTTGAAATAGTAATCTTGAATTTGTTGAAATTTGATGTTAAAAACGAATGTGGGGGGGTTGGAGGATAGGAATTGATAAAAATGAATATTGTTTAGTCTTGATTTATTGTCGTCGGTTATTTTGGAACAAATACGAAGGTCGAATGTGACACTACCATGATTAGGCCATCGAATGAATAGGCAAAATTTTAAGTTCGGGTAGGCAAATTTAGGAATGATGTTGGATTGAATGAGTGGATAGTTGAATGTGTTGAATTCTTTTCTAGTTTATCTCATGAAATTGAAATTGTATTCATTTTCCTAGGAATGCCCCGAGGTAATTGTATTTATTCATCGGGGAATGCCCCAAAGTATAAGATAGCGCACGATCAAGGCCCGGAACATCGGGTGGAGTTTAGTTCAAGAAGTAGTTTAGGATTAGTTTAAAATAGAGTAGGTTTACATTTTCATATTTTTCATTTTTCGGGACTTATACGCGGACTGGACACTAAATTTTGGATTGTTTTGGTTTGTGTTTGTTTGTTTAATTGTTTGGGTGTTTTATGTGGTTTATACACTCTTAGTGTCATTACCTGATACGCTCCATCAAGCGACTGTGGTCAAACCACAGGATCGATGGGTGCCTAACACCTTTCCCTTGCTCAACAGAATTCCTTAATCGGAATCTCTATTCTCAAACCAGTTTTAAAAGAGACAGTACCATTTTAAAAAAGGATATCCAAGGGTGACTTGTCACACCCGAACCATGTCAAGTGGAGACTCTGAGTTTTGAATACTAAAAAGTCCTTTTCGAAATAATTCTTCATTTTGTCACTTTAATAATAAAAACTCTTTCGAAACCTAAAAATATTTCTTTTTGGAGTTAAAAAAGGGGTATGACAATGATTAATCTTGGCACCTCCAAATTTCTCAGAGGATCTAAGGATCTCATCGAAATCCCCCCCGACCAGCCAACTATTCCTCTCAGGGGAGATATAGTTGTCAGAAAAAGACGCAAGCTGGCCCTAAAGTTCAATCCTAGCTTGAAAGTCATTACTAGCATAGACGACTGTGATAAACCAAGAGAAAGAAGGAGAACTGACCTTAACCTTAGCATTTATGGCTTGACTAGAGATGGAGATAGATGTTATAGAAACCATATCCTCTCTCTACATCATGACTAATCCACAAGAGTTGCCCATGGTTTCTTCTTGGATGTGGTTCTAGAAACCAAGTTCATCACACAGGTCCTGGTGTTCTGAAATCTTAGTTTCCAGGAGAACAAAAATAGAAGGTTTGTTAATATTCACCATAGCTTTGCAATGCTTCCTAAATTTAGTATTTTTTCTCTACTAGCATTTCAAATAATACATTTATTCATTTTGGAGAAAAATGGGTGTGGGGGGTCCATTGTACTCATCTTTTCCTTCCCCTTTGGTTTTGAGGTGGATGTCATAGCACAAGACTTTCTCTTCTTTTTTTGAGGGGTTAGCAGGATTGTGGGGGGCTCCTCTACCCTGAGATTTATAGGACTTAACCTTAAACCTAGACTTGCTAACTCTAATGGAATCAGGATGATCACAATTTTCTGAAAGGGCTCAGCGAACTTTTTCTTTCGAGGATCTACTAGGTTGAGAATCTCTGTTCTTAGAACCCTCAGTTGTGTGATAAATTCCTCCATGTCCCTGTTGCTTGCTCTCAGGGCTTCTAAGGCATTCATTCTCTCTACCTCTCTAGGGTGAGATGTAGGGATGAGGTGTTTTGGGGTAAAGCTGGAATCAGACTTGTGGTTGAAAGGAGGCCCTCTAAGGGGGGGGATAAAACGTTGGTCCCAGTAATATTAGAGCTGGGTCTGGTGTAGGGAAGAAAGGGGGGCTCAGACTGAGCTGATTGATGATGTTGGTCAATGCCTCTGTGCTCAGCTCCTCCTGGGCTGGGGTAATAATTACATGGAACAGAGTGGCCATCTATACATTAGTATTGTAAGACAGAAGTCCATGTTTCAGGCGCACCATAGTTATTTGAGCCAAGTATTGGGATTCTGGATGAGAAGGGTAATGGATTTGCCCTCCCATTCGAGGTGAAGAGGGACTGTTTGATTCGATCGGCATATTTCCAGTCAAGAAGTTGGGTGATGGTCTGGAGATAATGGGGTAGTTGTGAAGATGATTTGGTTGGTGTTATGTGAGTCCATTTTTGTATTTAAATGAAGGCTCATACATAGTTTCCTCAGGATATAAAAGGTTGAATGCAATTTCCTGAGATAGGACATTCTCCATCCCATCAGAAGAACAAGATGAAGAGTCTTCCATGGCCATCTGGGCATTCTCATCATTGCCTCTATCTACGTGGATCTTAAGTGTCCCACAGAGGGAGGCCTCTTTTCTTTTAATTTCCATTTAAGGAAAATAAGGAAAATTATTAGGGAAAGGGGTATTAAGAGGAGTGGTACCCATCAAAGTTATGGCATTGGGATTAGAAGAAGGAGGGTGGTTGGGCCCTGTAATGAAGAAGCTAGAGATTGGTCTCTGGAGAAAGCCATTTATTGGGCCTGAGTATTAACTAGCCTAGTAACAACCCTGCCAGGGGCGTTGGTTATGATAGGCTCATACATGGAGGCTTCACCGTGGACTGTCCCAGTGGTTTGACACCCAGATATGCGTCATTTCGAGGTCTTCTTCGGTGCCGCCTCCTCTTTCTCATGGTTAAGAGACTTACCTGGAACCTCATCGTGGGCCTTGGACTTATTGATGGGTGATCCTTGGGGTGCGGGGAGCTGGTTTCTTTGCCCTGCTTTTTTATTTCTGCTAAAGGATACAGTTTTCCAGTCCTGTGCATGGATCTTCGTCGTTCTTGACTTCTACTCAGGGGTTAAAGCATTAATCTCAGTCATGGCTGTGTCAACATTTCCCTCTAGTTTTTTTTTCAGAGGATAAGAGCAAGAGGTAGTTGTGTGGCCTAGGCGACCACAGTTCTTGGACAAGAACCCTCTCCCTCATAGATCAGTGACTGCATGTGGTGTTTAATTGTAATTGAAGCTTCCACCGACGTATTCAGGTGTATCTAGACACATATCCTGGCATATCTTCCCTGTAACGTAGCCGATGTGTGTTTTGCGGAAATTTTGACTTTTGAAGAGAGTCGCCACTTAATTTTGAAAAGGAATTAAGAAACATTTAGCGAGTTACTTCAAACGATTCAAAACAGGAAAATCGTTTTAAGTTAGAGATTC
Organism: Capsicum baccatum var. pendulum; assembly: GCA_030864225.1. NCBI lineage: Eukaryota > Viridiplantae > Streptophyta > Magnoliopsida > Solanales > Solanaceae > Capsicum > Capsicum baccatum. The sequence continues at coordinate 235,054,349 of CM061555.1, read as the reverse complement.
TAGCTAAGCGGTTCCTATTAACATTTTAGGAAGGTGTTAGGCACCTAAAACATCCGCTAATTTGCGGTTATCCGAACTGTTTGAAAATCGTCTTTTGATTAACTTCGAAAAGATTAATTTGTTGAAATAGTGATTTGATTTTTATTTTATAAAACAATCTTGTGTAAAATAGATTTAGGCGACTTAGTAGGGATTTTAACTAAGTCTAAACAAAACTAATAAACAAATAAACACATAAAAGGGGAAGGGAGGAGAAAGTAAAAGATTTAGGCCATTGGGCCCAAATCAACGAGACTTGTCCTCGTCTAGTTGGGCTTCCGACCCATTTCACCTGTCCTAAACTATTTTTTGAGCCTTTGGCTCGAGTCTAACTTCACCTATATTAAATACAAATTTGGCTTCGACAAATAAATGAATAAGTTAATGATTAAATGAATAAATAAGAAGAAGACAATAATAAAAATTGAGACTTTTCAAGTCTCTTAGTGACCTCATCAATGGATTTTGACCCATTTTCCTTCTTCGTCTATCTTCTAGCACCTGCACGCCATGTAGTGGACCTTGGGTTTAAACTTCAAACTTGACTAGAAGGGGTGAACCTCATTTACCCATTATGAAATGCAAGAGGAGAGGAGTCCATTTGGACTCGAGACATTTTTTGCATGCAAATAAAAGAAAAATAAATTAATATACGTTCAAGGCATAAAAGTGACATATTTCAAAGCAAAAGAAAATATCAAGAACCAATTTTTGAATGACAATAGTAAGCACACTTGCACAAGAATGAGAGTCAACAAATACAATGCAAAGCAAAGACACCTACTTACATGCCTCATGATTTATGTTCATCCAAGAATGAATAAAGGTAAAAGAAAGAAGGTCATATTCAATGAATTAATACAAGAAACAAACAACGTAAGCTTGCGAAAGTAAAGGGATGATGCAACAAGAAAAATACTCATGACTTCTAAAATTGAACAAACATAGATACTAATCCATATAACAAAAGAAAATAAAGCTTAACTTTTCAAGCAAGAGAATCCTAAATCTTAATTAAGGCGACATTAACGAAAATTCATACATCTAAATCACAATCAACATTTTATGGAAAAACGCATAACAACCTATGGTTTATATTTCTAAGACATCGTTGATTCTCTTTTGACATTATGAATAAAAGAGGGACATGAATCAAGTCTTTACACACACAAAGAGCACATATAACAATCCGGAGTAAGAAAATAAGAATAAAAGTTTAGCATTTCTAAAAGTGAAATATCGTTTCACAATCATACTATGCATGAGTCAAAAATATCCAAATAATTTTATTTAGCCGCAAAAGTTCAAACATTCTTATCATTTGAAAAGACAACATGCGAACAAAGAAGAATAAACATCTTGGATGAAAAATAAAGCTAGCACTTCATATCTTATATGAAGTTTTTGAAATACATTAAAATAATTAGTAAGAAAATGACAAATTCTTGACTTAACTAATTACTATTTTTATTAAGGCGTAACAAATAATAATAACTATTCTTCCAACATAAAATAAACAACTTTACATGCTAAAAAAACATATCTACCAACAATAAGTTTAAAAAAGACATGGGTATTGTTTTTCAAGTAAAGATCTAAACTTTATCCAAAATAATCAAAGAATAAAGTAAAAAAAAAAAGAAACAATCAATACTATCTATTCTTTTCAACATAAAGGAAATGACTTTTCATGCTAAAAACAAATATATCTACCAACAATAAGTTTAAACAAGACATGGGTATCGTTTTTCAAGTAAATATCTAAACTTTATTCAAATAATCAAAGAATAAGGTGAAAACGCAAAACATTCAACATTAACTATTCTTCTAAACATAAAGAAAATAACTTTACATACTAAAAACAAATGTATCCAACAACAATGAGTTTAAAAAAAGCATAAATACATCTTTTAAGCAAATATTGAAACTTTATCTAAAATAATCAAAGAATAAAGTCAAAAAAGGCACATAAAACTATTGCTAGCTCATTTTTATATCATGAACATGAAAATAATTAGAATATCGATGCCATAAAGTCCTAGGGCCTTTAACACCATCAATAACATACAATCCCAACAAATAAAATTATATCTACGAACTACGAAGAAGAAAAAAGATGAAGAGAAAAACGATAATAAAAACTAAAATAATAAAAAAAAAGAAAAAACAAGGTGTGTTTACCTTTTTGGAGGCAGCAAAACGAGACTACGAGCTTCGTTGGAATCAACCATCACCGAAAAACATCGCCGTCAACTCAAAAATTTTGATTAGCCGATCAACTTTATGAAATAAAATTGTTTTCTAAATAAAAATAACTATTTTTGCTCTAAAGGATTTTTTTTCCCTTTCTAGCCTTTTTTTTTCTTGCTTCTCCCCCCTCTCTCTACGAAAATAGTGGTAGTATTTATAGGAGAGAATGGGGTATTTTTTTTTCTTTTCCACCAATGTGGGAGAAAAGTATTTATAGGAAAGGATAGAGATTTATTTCTTGTCATCTACCAATGTGAGAGAAAAAACTTTTAGGGGGGGTTTTTGGAATGTAAAAATTAAAGACAAGGTGAGGTGGAAGATAATGTGGGGGAAAATAGTACAATGTAGTAGAATTTTTGAATTTCAAAATTGGAAAAGGACAAAGTTGGGGGAAATAGTACAATTTGAATTTATTTTTCGGTGGGAATTGGGTAAAAGTTATGAGAGTTCTTGAGAATTTTGGGGTTATTTATAATATAACCCCAATTGGAATTTAAAATTTAGTCATATTTATTTATTTTGATCAAATTAAAAATTAATTGACGAATCGCATTGCAATTATGACCAATTTTCAATTATGGTCAAATCTAATAGATTGGCTAAATTAAATTAAAATTTGATAAGAGTTAATACCTTATTTTTTAATCCCAAGCTTCTTGATTTAATAAAATGAATGCTTATTTATCCAAATAAATTATTTTTGAAAATAAATTATATTTAAATTAAGATTTTAATTATTTGAATTTATTTTTAAGATAAGCCTTAATTAAAGCCGATATTTTGTAAAATAAATATTTAAGTAACAAATTATATAATCTCATATAACTGAACAAGATAGTATATAATCGCTACTTAAAATGACAAAATCACGTACAAAAAATATTTTAAGTTTTTTTTTTTATTATTTGGATGAAATAATTATTTTGGTTTATTAAAAAATGAAGAAACTCAGGATTAAAATTTGTCATGGAGGGCAAAAATTAGGTGTCAACAGCTGCCACCTTCCTTTGGGTAGGGTGGATGTAAGTAACCCTGGGCAAGGTGTCAAATCTGAAAAAGGTTGATTTTCGCATGATTTTCATAGAGTTATGGTTGGACCTCAGTATTAGATTTCGTATATATCTCAGGTTAAATTAGAATTCAGGCCACTTGTAGTTAATAGATCTTGAATTAAAGCACGATTTTCAAAAAGTTCACAAGTTATCTCAGTTTTAGAGTGTTTGGTAAAACTGAGAAACTGGGGAATAAAGGGATTAGGGGGAGGTTGAAATGCAGTCAAGTTTTCTACATATATCCCAGCCTACATATCCCCAAGATTTCAGGAAATCAAACTTCTTGTTGTTTGACTCAATCGGTAGAAAATATAGTCTTTTATTTCAGACCATCTTTGGCTCGAAATGAGTGATAAGTTGATCGAGTTGTAGAAAATAGGCTTATAACCTCTTAACCATGAATATGGGATCCTTCACATCCATAGTCAAGAACTTACCTGGACATAATTTCCAAAACTCTAAGTGTGTTGCCACCCGAATTTGAAAAAATGAGAAGGTTACCCTCGACATGAGTTTAAAAATATCCTGAAGGTGAAGCTGAAACCAAAATATCCACATGCCTTATAACAAGGGTGTGGTTGGATGGTGGTGGTGATCATCCTTTAGCTCGCATCCAAATAGTTTGATGTCCCCCTTTAGACTATGTCCCATTTTGCTCCTAAGAAAGAGTTCCACGTTGTGTTGTATCCTACCTAAAGTCGTCCGCACCTATGGTTTTTATTTGAGATTTACATCCTCTAGGATGCTCTCAACAATGCTTCAAGCAAAAAGTGTTAGTACTAAACATAATTCATGAAAGAGGCATATAGTTTTTTACCATATCTCCACGTGAGTTGTGGCCTGAAAAACGAAGTCATCCTTTATTGTACCTATATCACTTGTTGTATGTGGCATGATAACCTCTTCGGTTGTAGCCGATGATCGATTTATAAATTTTTCCTAAATTATCAATCTTTAGATGATCTTGCGCATTATTTGATGTTGGATACGAGGAGAGTTACATATATCCTTTGAATTTCTAGATTTTAGGTAATCCTGCATATCACCGACTTTGTATAAGAGATGACTTACAGATATCCCTCCAATTGCTAGCTTTTAGGTGTTTCTGCACATCATCTGACCTTGGATACAATATAACTTATAGATAATCCCTTAAATTGATCGTCTTTCAGTAATACTGCACATAATCAATCTTGGATATGACGCGGCTTATAGAAAACCCTTGGACGTATCAATTTGACAATCTTGCATATCCTCTGGTAAGGATTTATTTGCGACTTATGGATAATCTTTGAACTATCAACTTTTGGGCGATCTTGCATACTATTCGGTTAGGATGTTATTGTGGCTTACAGATGACCTACAGGATATCAACTCATAGGTGATCTTGCACACTATCCTATTTCAAATAATGATCTTGAACACTATCCTATTTCAAATAATATGACTTATAGATGACCTTCAAATTGTCAATTGCTAGGAAATCTTATATATCATTCATCCTTAGATAGCGACCTGAAGGCGTCCCTCCAAATCGTGTGCTCTTAATGTATTCAGATGTTGATTCATGAAAAGATGATGATATCCTCGATGCCAGCATTGTGACTTATGTGTCAACAGATATATTGAATATTGATGATATCCTCGATTCCAGCGTTGTGTCTAGTGTGTCGACAGATATATTGAATGATGATGATATCCTCAATGTCAGCATTGTGTCTAGCGTGTCAACAAATATTGAATACTGATGATATCCTCAATGCCAGTATTATGTCTAGCATGTCGACAAATATATTGGATGTTGATGATACCCTCTACGCCAGCGTTGTGTCTAGCGTGTCGATAGATATTAAATGCTGATGATATCCTCTACGCCAACATTGTGTCTAGCGCGTCAACAGATACTGAATGATGATGATATCCTCAATGCCAACGTTGTGTCTAGCGTGTCGACAGATATATTGGATACTGATGATACCCTCTACGCCAGCGTTGTGTCTAGTGTGTCGACAGTTATTGAATGCTGATAATATCCTCTACGCTAGTGTTGTGTCTAGCGTGTCATCAGATATTGAATGATAATGATATCCTTGATGCCAGTGTTGTTTCTAGCGTGTCAACAGATATTAAATGTTAGCACGTCAACAAATATTGAATACTAATGATATCCTCGACGCCAGCATTGTGTCTAGCACGCCAACAGATATGTAATGCCCTCTGTGGCAATAATATGTGATGGCCTTTACGACAATGATATGCAATGGCCATTGTGTGGCAGTGATAAAATAATTTTACCTGGCTTCATTTGTTAGTGTCCTACTTTCTACATGTACCTGTACTCAAGGTAGACGATTAGTAGACACAAAGTTGCTTTTACTAGCGACTATTTTTAGGAAACTTCAAAATACGATACGTGTAAAGAAGACAAAGTTCTTTTGTTTGTCGCCTACGATCTCAAGAAATAAGATGGACAAATCAAAAGGTCCTCAATAAATGGGCATTAAACCTATTTTTGGGGATGCCCTAAAATACCGTTCTTGTGCATTAATGATCTGTTGTGGCTCCTAATTTGCTCAGGGATTTTTGAAAGATACTCTCATTTTGTGTATTGATCACTGCATCCACAGAAAAATGATTAGTTGAATTAAATTACTCCATGTTGACCTTCTTCAATCTTTGATTTGCTCCTTGCCATCTCTTGGGCATTCCACTATATTGAGACTTCCACCCTGACACTCTATCCCAAATGATGTCTAGGCAAGTACTAAGTAAGTGAGCCATAAGATTTTTGAAAATAGTCTTAAATTTTGAAAATAATTTTGAAAACTTCTGTAAAATTTTAGAAAATTTCTGCCAGTCATGTCATGTACTAGCTCAATGAACGTCTTCCTCGCGGTTTTGACTATATCCGATGGATGGTTTCCAAAACTCATGATTATTATTAGAGGGTTTCTATAAGTAGTTATATCATAGCCAAAAATTGAGTCAACCTAGACTTTGTTACAGTTGGTGGTTTCCAAAGCTTTAACCTCTGGTGCTGGGGAATTTGGAATATGTCCCGACATTTGGTGGAAATTTTGAGGTCTTCCTCAAAATTTTTGCCCCAGTTTAAAATTGTTTGAGATGATACCAATCTGACTGGATCTGAAATTTTTGTTTATCTTCATTCTCTTTATTGGATGTCGATCTTCTCTTGTGAATGTTTGAGATTCCTTCTAAAAAATTCTGCCCTAGTTTCTATTTCCTAGGGTTATATGATCGAGCCATTGGGGCACCCACGTATCCCGTTGAAGTAGGAATCAGGTCAAACGTAGTTCAGGCTATGCTAGGGATATACAGAAGAAATTAATGGGTTGACCGAAGCCGACATAGGCCGTGTACATATCCCTTTTGTTGGGAATTTAGGTCATCATGTAGTTCATACATAAGAGGAGAGGATACATAAGAAAAAAGGATAAATCATCCTAAGGGGTTGACCAAAGCCAATATAGGCCGCCTACGTATCCCTTTCTTGGGAATTCAGGTCACACATAGTTCGTATATAAGGAGAAAGGATTCTAGGCAGTTACACACTAGCAAACAACACTATTACAAAGGTTATTACAAACAAGCTAAGAAAACACAAAAACTAGAACGTCATTCAAATATAATATCTCTTTACTACATCAGAATTGATTGGTTTGGTCCACGTTGTGCCATTCATCTCAGAAAACATCAGAGCTCCTCCAGATAGCACCTTGCGAACTATGTATGGCCCTTGCCAGTTTGGAGCGAACTTGCCCTTGTACTCCTCTTGGTGAGGGAATATTCATTTGAGAACCAGTTTCCCCACTTCAGATGCTCAAGTTCTTACCTTCTTGTAAAAGGAACGAACCATACTCTATTGATACAGCTGACCATGGTATTCAACGGTCATTATCTTTTCATCAATTAACATGAATTGTTCATAGAGAGCATGGACCCATTATTTGTTACTCAGTCCAACCTCCTGAATAATCCTTAGGGAAGGTATTTCAACCTCAGTAGGTATCACAGCTTTATTCTCGTAAACTAGTAAATAGGGAGTTGCTCCTGTGGAGGTTTGAACCATTGTTCGACACCCTAGAAAGGCGTAAGGTAACATCTTGTGCCATGATCTATCATTTTTGACCATCTTTTTCAAGATCTTCTTGATATTTTTGTTAATAGCTTCTACGACTCCATTCATTTGGGGACTGTACACTGTCGAGTTCGGATGCACAATCTTGAACTGATCACAAATTTCTTTCATCAAGTGACTGTTCAGGTTTGCCCTATTATCAGTAATAATCGATTTTGGCACTCCGAATTGGAAAATCAAGTTATTCTTGATGAAATCTGCAACCACTTTCTTAGTGATGGCTCTGTATGAAGCAGCTTCAACCCAATTAGTAAAATAATCGATGGCGACTAAAATAAATCTATGTCCATTCGATGTCGATGGCTCTATTGGTCCGATAACATCATGCCCCAAGATATGAAAGGCTAAGGAGAATTCATTGCGTGAAGCTTACATGGAAGCATTCAAATCATATCTTCGTGTATTGGACATTTTGGACATCTCTGTACAAACTTACTACAATCATTTTCCATAGTCATCCAGAAGTAACAGGTTCCCAGGATCTTTCTATTGACTATGAACCCCAGCAACTTCCCTGATGGCATGCCAAAAGCACACTTAGCAGCATTTAACTTCAAACTGCACCTTCTTAATCTATTAAAGAATTTCTCCAGATGAATTAGATGATTCGAACTCTCGCGGGATTTGATAATTACATCATCCACGTACACCTCAATCTCCTTATGAATCATATCATGGAAAATCATCATCATGACCCTCATATATGTTGCACTTGCATTCTTGAGACCAAATGGCATTACTCTGTAATGATAAACACCCCAGGGCATAATAAAAGCTGTTTTTTCTGCATCTTCCTCATCCATCAGTATCTGATGAAAGCCAACGAAATAATCAGCAAATGACTGCATTTCATGTTTCACACAGTTATCGATAAGAATGTGGATGTTGGGCAATGAAAAATTATCTTTAGGACTGACTCTATTCAAGTCTCTAGAGTCAACACAAATTCGAATCTTGTCGTCCTTCTTTGGCACAGGGATGATGTTGGCCAACCATGTCGGATATTTTGTGACCTCAACAACCTTAGATTGGATTTGTTTTGTCACTTCTTCCTTGATCTTTAGACTTAAATTTAACTTGAATTTTCTCATTTTTTTCTTGACTAGATCAAACTCAGTATTTATCGACAATTTATATGACACAATGCTAGTGCTCAACCCTGGCATATCATCATAGGACCAAGCAAACACGTCGATATAATCCCGCAACAAGTGGATGAGATCTTCTTTTTGTGGTGCCGTGAGGTGGACACTAATACTGGTCTCTTTGATTTCATCATGATCTCCCAAGTTGACTGTTTCAGTTTCTTCTAGATTGGGTTTTTCATGATTCTCAAATTCCTCCATATCTTCAACTAACCGTTCCTCATCATCGCCCTTCCAACTATCGTCGTCCCCTTCATTTTGTTTATTCAAACTTTGACATGACATAACATTGGCAAGTTTTAAGCTACTGTTACTGTAATGGACAAACAAACTAAGTTAGATGACAAGAAAATAACAAAACATATGAGTAGGAGCGTTTTAGAACTAATATAGTTTTCCAAATAAATGAAGGTGTTTTCATTGAAATTTGAGAAATAATTACAAAACCATGGCTTGTGACTTTCACAAATACAAGCCCTCACATTTTTTAAAAGCAGTAAGATACAAAAATAAAATTTTGAGATATAGAAGGTGGATCGCAGGGCCTCCTCCGAATCATCACCGATTTCAAAAATATTAGTAATTTCCCTTTCATCTACCACGACGGGCGACGGGTTATGAGTGAAGAGGAGTTCCAATTTTGCAAATCCTCCCCTGGCACAATCTGCTTTACCCCAATGGATTCTGGGAGATCTTCTGGTATAGCATTGCATCCTTCAAACAAATCTCCTATCCCATCCCCAAGACCATCATCATCTGACATCTCTCATATGGGAAATGACTGGAACAGAAGTGGCAAGGGCCTAAACAGACTCTTTTCTGGCTCATCCTTAACCCTATCTCTTCTGGTAGGCTGATACCCTAACCCGTGCTTAGAACTTCTCTCTAGGATCACAATAGGCTCGATAATTCATTATAAATTCTTGCCTAAGCCTCGACTAGGTTGAAACCCATTTCTTAACATCACAGTTGCAATCATTTTGTAGACAGAAAGCATTGATATTTTGGGTGTCGAATCTCTTTACCCAGCGTTTACAATTTCCACTGTATAGAAACTGCTACCTTTTGGAACATCTTCAATCACTGGCACATAACCATTGGGATGATCCGTTCCACTTCCTTCTCCTTGGATGACTACTTCATGATCTTTCCAAATAAACTTTAATAATTGCCTTTGCCCTATGTATTCATGGTCTTCCCAAAAGCAGGTTGTAGCTAGGATGGATATCCATAACATGAAACTTAGTCTTAAACTCAGCAGGCCCCATTTGGATATGCAAATCAATCTTTCCTATGGTATATCTCTGCCCTCAATTGAATGATCTCACATTTACGTGGCTTTGATAAATTTTCCCCAGATCATAGCCCATTTAGACCAATGTGAAGAGGGAAAAAATATTCACACCAAATCTGTTGTCTATTAATACCTAATTAATTGCATAATATCGACAAATGATGGTGACATGCATGCATTTATTGTGCATTGCTCCTTCAAACGACAACTCTTTATCACTGAATGATATGCGATGGTTCCCCAAAACGTTCTCTATCATCACAGCCGAATTCTCAACGCTCGTTCCTGTGGAAAATATGCTTTCTCCAAGACCTTCGACAAAGCTTATTAGTGGTGTCGCGAGCTCAATAATAGTGCTAAGATAGAGATTTGGGCTGACAGTTTCTCCAAGTATTTGACAATTAAGTAATCCTTCGGTTGTATACGCCTCCAAAATTCCTCATCCTCTCCTTCAGTGATTGTCCTTTTCTGTGAATCTTTCTTGTTGGTTAATTCCTCAGGGATGTAACATCATCATGATAGCGTCATCCCCTGGGTAGCGGCAGTTTGTACAATAAATTCCTTCTTTGAAGGGGGAGCACACACTTGAGTCGGTGCAGTCATCACTATAAATGGGGCTTTCTCACTGATACTTAGCCATAACTTTCTCGATCTTTTCTACCTCTTCCGCTTTTTTTGTGCTTTTCAGAGTTCACCTGGGTAATGGTCTTGCCAGATGCCCATTCGCCTTCTATTTCAATCATGTTAACTATAGACCCCCCATGGTTGGGCAGTGGATTACTGCTAATATTTGGAGTAGGTGCCTGGAGCGTGATAACCTTTTAATCAATCAGATCTTGGATTCTATGTTTCAAGATAAGACAGTCCTCGGTACTATGCCCTGCTACCCCTAAATAATAGGCACAATTTCGATCAGGATGATAAAACCGAGAGCTAGGATTGACAGGCTTTGGCTATACTAGTTGTAAATGACCAGTATTCTTTAATATTTCAAATAATTAGATGCTACTTTCAGGTAGTGGGGTGAAGTTTCAGGAAGGTTTCTTTTCATGGTTTGGACGCTGGGGGCTATACAGGCTTAGGTTTGTAGGAGGGGTACTTGGTGGTAATTTTAAGGTGTTTGGAAATTTGTTTGGCTATTTGGGGAAGTAGTTTGGAAATGAGACTTATAGTTTGGAGGTGGAGCTGGGTATTAGGGAAAGATATCTAGTTGTGGAGCTTGGTATGATGGTGGGATATTTGGAAGTGGAGTTTGGTATTGGGGGTGGACGTAGAATGAGTGCGGAAGGTTAGGTGATGGAGGGGAAGATAAAACGTTTTTAGAATTGAATCGTTGTTTCAATTTTGTAACAGAATTGGCAGAAACCCCACCTACCTCTTCCTTCTTCTTCTTAGAAAACATGGCAGTTCAATATGATGTCGGGGTTTTGGCAATATTTCCTGTCCGAATACCTTCCTCTAATGATTCTTCTATTTTTACCAAATCTTTAAAGGTCGCTCTGATAGCGGACACCATCCTGGTATAATATTCTCCTTCTTGAGCGCGAGAGAACACGGATACCATTTTTTCTTCGGACATGGGGGCTGCACTTTGGCAGCTTCTTTCCTCCAATGAAAATCATAATCTCAAAAAATCTCAACACTCTTTTGTTTAATCTGATCTAGTGAATACTGATCAGGGATTATTTCAATGTTGAATGCGAACCGGTCAAGGAAAATCTTGGCCAATGTCCTCCAACTAGTCCACCTTTTTGGCTCCTGAGACATGAACCACTCCAAGACTTCACCATTCAAACTTCGACTAAATAGGCGCATTAATAACGCCTCATTTTTCCCTATCCCTAATAGTTGCTTGCAGTACCTTCTTAGATGGGCCATTGGATTTCTGGTACCATCAAACATCTCAAACTTAGGGACCTTGTATCCTTCTGGTAGGTCTACTCATGGGTGAACACATGAATCGTCATACCCTAAACCGTCGTGGTCCTTTGCCCCATGAGACTCTTTGATCCTCATGATCTCTTCTTGCATGGATAGTAAATTCCTTTAATGCTGGGCCCTCCATTCCTTCTCCTTCTCCTCGTAATGGTCCATGTCGGGGTTAGGAAGGGGTTCATAAATATCAGGGGATATGATGGCTTAAGGGGGATTTGTAAGGAAGGCTTGATTTTGTAGATGGAGGGAATTTAGTTGGTAAGTTGGGAGAACGTTTTGGAAATTGGGAAGGTTATGTGGTCCTTGTAAGTAGTTTGGCGGAATATGAGAGGGATTTTGTGTATTTGGAACTAAATTTGGTGGATTCGAAGGTAGGTTTGCTATATTTTGTGGATTTGGGAGTAAATCTTACGAATTTGGAAATAAGATTTGTTAATTTGAGAATGTGTTTTGAGGATTTGGGAATGGATTCGAAGACAAGTTCTGTGGGGTTGCAGATGGACTTTGTGGATGGTAGGCATCTGGATTATTCACGATTAGTGTTTTGGAAAAATGAAGGAGCGGAGCCAGATGATACGTTAGTTGGTTGGTACCTGAGAATAGGGGTACTGAGGGGAGGGATTTGGAGTGGAGTCCCGTGTCCCCCCGAAACAGGGGCATTGACGGTGATGACCAAGTTAGCCAATTCTTGAGTGCGATTTATTTCCTCCTGAAGCAATTCTAATTTTCTTGCAAGTTCCGCAATCATCTCATTCTGTTCCGCTATCACATTATCCTGGATAGCCAGTGAGATTTCTTTCTCATTTCCTGTCATTTTTGAATGACAGTCCAAGGATGAGATTTTCTGTGTTTTCGATCGGGTGAAGTAGGGATGTTCTGCCAGTTTATCAACACGGAGTAATTTCTGTTCTCTTTTAAGTAAAACAACTCAAAGGCAAATGTGTTAGTTTTCGTATATGGTAAATAATGAAAAATATTTGACATGAAATAACCACATAGAGTTGTTTGAGTCATAGCCAAGTTCATCCATAGACACAATGGATAAACTTGGCTTTGATTCAAACATACGTACATAAGCACATAAAACTGTTATATCACATAAAAATGTTATAATAACGTGTATCCTAGCTGGGGTGACCCTTTTGAGCCAAGAGTTCAGGCCTAATAATTTTTGAAGAAAATATATGATTCCTCGAAGTCAATCCATTAACCTCTAACTTATATAGAAACAAAAAGGGCATAAATGCTTACAAACGATAACAAAATAGGGATACTATCTTTAGGGAAAGGGAAATAACATGAAAGAAAACACGTTCCCACATAGGGGATAGAAAATACTAACTCCCGAGTGCTTCTTCTATCAACCTTCACCTTCTTAGCTTCGTCCACTTCTTTATTGATTACATCCGTTGACGTTCAAACTGTGCCTTAGATACAACCTCCCAAATTGATCATTTTTTTATTACATTTTCTTAGAAAGGCATACATTTTCTTCAACACATAAATATGGTTCATCTATAATTGACTCAAGGTCAATAGACGCAGGGCAGGTTTTCTAATGGGCCCAATACCCCACTCGAATATTAGGTCGTCCTAGGCATATGCCTAAATAGGGTTTTGGTTTCGTTCTATCCTCGGCATCTAGAGTGGGCTTGGACACTGATTCTCAAGCAGACAACTTGAGTTTGAAAATGCAAACAGCGTCAGACGAATCATGTGCTGATAAACTGGTCGTATTTCCAACACATTTTGGAATTGAACAACAAGGGCCGGGACATCCACGAAACCCCAAAACAATTTAAATAATGTAGGAATATGCTATGAGATGTGATAATTAAACTTTAAATAACTGGAACACATAAAAATTTCATCAAAAGACGAAATCAATTTGGTTAGAACCTAGTTAAAGATCCCCAACAGAGTCGCCATTTCTGTTTTGCGGAATTTTAACTTTTGAAGAGAGTCGCCACTTAATTTTGAAAAGGAATTAAGAAACCTTTAGAGAGTTACTTCAAACAATTCAAAACAGGAAAACCATTTTAAGTTAGAGATTCTAGATAAGCGGTTCCTATTAATGTTTTAGGAAGGTGTTAGGCACCTAAAACATCTGCTAACTTGCGGTTATCCGGACAGTTTGAAAATCGTCTTTTGATTAACTTTGAAAAGATTAATTTGTTAAAATAGTGATTTGATTTTTTCAAAAAAAAAAACTTTTGTAAAATAGATTTAGGCGACTTAGTAGAGATTTTAACTAAGTCTACACAAAACTAATAAACAAATAAACACATAAAAAGGGAAGGGAGGAGAAAATAAAGGATTTAGGCCATTGGGCCCAAATCAACGAGACCTGTCCTAGTCTAGTTGGGCTTCCGACCCATTTCACTTGTCCTAAACAATTTTTCGAGCTTTTGGCTCGAGTCTCACTTCACCTATATTAAATACAACTTTGGATTCGAGGCCTCAAATAAATGAATAAGTAAATGATTAAATGAATAAATTAGAAGAATACAATAATCAAAATCGAGACTTTTCAAGTCTCTTAGTGACCTCATCAATGAATTTTGACCCATTTTCCTTCTTCGTCTATCTTCTAGCACCCGCACGACATGTAGTGGACCTTGGGATTAAACTTCGAACTTGACTCGAAGGGGTGAACCTCATTTACTCATTATGAAATGCAAGAGGAAAGGAGTCCATTTGGACTCGAGACATTTTTTGCATGCAAAGAAAAGATAAAGAAATTAGTATACGTTCAAGGCATAAAAGTGACATTTCAAAGCAAAAGAAAATATCAAGAACCAATTTTTTAATGACAATGATAAGCACACTTGCACAAGAATGAGAGTCAACAAATAAAATGCAAAGCAAAGACACCTACTTACATGCCTCATGATTTATGTTCATACAAGAATGAATGAAGGTAAAAGGAAGAAGGTCATATTCAATGAATTAAAACATGAAACAAACAGCGTAAGCTTGCGAAAGTAAAGGGATGAGGCAACAAGGAAAATACTCATGACTTCTAAAATAGAACAAACATAGATACTAATCCATATAACAAAAGAAAATAAAGCTTAACTTTTCAAGCAAGAGAATCCTAAATCTCAATTAAGGCGACATTAACGAAAATTCATACATCTAAATCACAATCAACATTTTATGGAAAAACGCGTAACGACCTATGGTTTATATTTCTAAGACATCGTTGATTCTCTTTTGACATTATGAATAAAAGAGAGACATGAATCAAGTCTTTACACACACAAATAGCACATATAACAATCCGGAGTAAGAAAATAAGAATAAAAGTTTAGCATTTCTAAAAGTGAAATATCGTTTCACAATCATACTATGCATGAGTTAAAAATATCCAAATAATTTTATTTAGCCACAAAAGTTGAAACTTTCTTATCATTTTGAAAAGACAACATGCGAACAAAGAAGAATAAACATCTTGGATGAAAAATAAAGCTAGCACTTCATATCTTATATGAGGGTTTTGAAATCCATTAAAATAATTAGTAAGCAAATGACAAATTCTTGACTTAACTAATTACTATTTTTATTAAGGTGCAACAAATAATAAGAACTATTCTTCCAACATAAAATAAACAATATTACATGCTAAAAAAAACATATCTACCAACAATAAGTTTAAACAAGACATGGGTATTGTTTTTCAAGTAAAGATCTAAACTTTATCCAAAATAATCAAATAATAAAGTAAAAAAAGAGAAACAATCAATATTATCTATTTTTTTCAACATAAAAGAAATAACTTTACATGCTAAAAACAAATATATCTACCGACAATAAGTTTAAACAAGACATGGGTATCGTTTTTCAAGTAAAGATCTAAACTTTATTCAAATAATCAAATAATAAAATGAAAACGCAAAACATTCAACATTAACTATTCGTCTAAACATAAAGAAAATAACTTTACATACTAAAAACAAATGTATCCAACAATAATGAGTTAAAAAAAAGCATAAATACATCTTTTAAGCAAAGATTGAAACTTTATCTAAAATAGTTAAAGAATAAAGTCAAAAAAGGCACATACAACTATTGCTAGCTCATTTTTATATCATGAACATGAAAATAATTAGAATATCGACACTACAACGTCCTAGGGTCTTCAAGGCCATCTATAACATACAATCCCAACAAATAAAATTATATCTACGAACTATGAAGAAGAAAAAAGATGAAGAGAAAAACAATAATAAAAACTAAAATAATAAAAAAAAAGAAAAAAGAAGATGTGTTTACCTTTTGGGGGGCAGCAAAACGAGACTACGAGCTTCGCTGAAATCAACCACTACAGAAAAACATCGCCGACAACTCAAAAATTTTGATTAGCCGATCAACTTTATGAAACAAAAATTTTTACTAAATAAAAATAACTATTTTTGCTCAAAATGATTTTTCCCCCTTTCTAGCCTTTTTTTTATTCCTTCTCCTTCCTCTCTCTACCAAAGTAGTGGTAGTATTTATAGGAGAGAATGGCGTATTTTTTTTTCTTTTCCACCAATGTCGGAGAAAAGTATTTATAGGAAAGGATAGAGATTTATTTCTTGTCATCTACCAATGTGGGAGAAAAAGCATTTAGGGGGGTTTCTGGAATGTAAGAATTAAAGATAAGATGAGGTGGAAGATAATGTGGGGGAAAATAGTACAATGTAGTACAATCTTTGAATTTCAAAATTGAAAAAGGACAAAGTTGGGGTGAGCAGTACAATTTGAATTTATTTTTTGGTGGGAATTGGGTAAAAGTTATGAGAGTTCTTGAGAATTTTGAGGTTATTTAAAATATAACCCCAATTGGAATTTAAAATTTAGCCATATTTATTTATTTTGATCAAATTAAAAATTAATTAACAAATTGCATTGCAATTATGACCAATTTTCAATTATGGTCAAATCTAATAGATTGGCTAAATTAAATTAAAATTCGATAAGAATTAATACCTTTTTATTTTAATCCCGAGCTTATTGATTTAATAAAATGAATGCATATTTATCCAAATAAATTATTTTTGAGGATAAATTATATTTAGATTAAGATTTAATCATTTGAATTTATTTTCAAGATAAGCCTTAATTAAATTTGATATTTTGTAAAATAAATATTTAAGTAATAAATTATATAATCTCGTATAACTGAACACGATAGTATATAATCGCTACTTAAAATGATAAAATCATGTATGAAAAATATTTTAAGTTATTTTTTAATTATTTGGATGAAATAATTATTTTGGTTTATTAAAAACTGAAAAAACTCAGGATTAGATTTAGTCATGGAGGGAAAAAATTAGGTTTCAACAATGTGCAAGCATCTACCTTTGACAGAGTTCCTATATTCTTGCCGATTCTCTAAAGGATGGATGTATCGTATAACTAGTAGGTAGCTGAGGGAGCCTGACCCAGATAACTGTTGAGTTAATTTTAGACTCGCTAGGTATGAAATTTGGTTCCTACTTCCTAATAGAGATGAAACTTCCGGTGACAAAACATGGGCCTCCATGGAAGATTGTGGACTGGCTCTTTGGCCTTGATAGTTTAACTATGAAGAAACCCTTCCCTAAATCGATGAGGCATAATGATTATGAGAGTTTCCACAGATCTCCCAGTTTCCTCTTGAGGTACTACCGGTTAAACTTCGTGTTGACCGATTTGATGATAATGGAGTGTATCCAAGGTGCATAAAGTCTATGCTTTTCGTCTTTCGATAGTAAGATTTCTTTTGCATCGGTTGCAGTGTCTTTGCCCTTGGCCGATCTCGATTCTGATTAGTGATTAGGGATTCAGACTTTCCCTATTGTTATGTCCCTATATGATGTTGAGGCCTTCTCCATCTAAATTTCAGTAAGGGAGGTCTGTATAGGGGGATTAGGTAGAAAAGATGGAGTCAGCGTTGGGTCCATGGTTGAAACCTTTTGAATGAGAAGAAGAAGGTGGTTAGAGAGATATGGGACTTTCTCTCATTTAAACAGACCACACTTGATGATCCCCAACCTCCCTGTCATGCCTCGGTAGATTTTAAGCCCACAACACATCTAGACCCTGAGCCCATCCCTAAAACCGTTAGCTATAGCACACCGATTTATCCCAAAAATGACCCATTCATTTCGTTTCGCCTGTTTGTCCACCCAAATAGCCACAAAAATTTAAACCAACCACACAAGGATGATCCTTAACTCCCTTGTCACGCCCACAAAACCATGGGCTATAGCACCTTGATTTGGCCCGTAAACGCCCCATTCGCGCTGTTTTGCCCGTTTGTCTGTTCAAATGACTATAAAAATTTACAAAAACCACAAGAGGATGACCCCTAACCTCCCTGGCATGCCCCAATTGATTTTTGTCCCACATCATGTCAGACCTCAGCGCACCCCAAAACCGTGGGTTATAGCATACCAATTTGACCCAAAAATAACCCATTCACGTAGTTTCTCCCATTTGTCCACCTAAATGTCCATGAAAATTTAAACGGACTACACTGGGATGATCCTCAATCTCCCTGGCACACCCTGGCCAATTTTTGGCCCATAGCACACCCGAACTCGGGCCCACTCCCAAAACTGTGGGCTATAGCAATCCGATTTGGCACTAAAATTCCTCGTTCGCGTAGTTTCATCTGTTTGTCTACCCAAATGGCCACAGAAAATTAAACGGATGATACATGGATGATACCCAACCTCCATGGCATGCCTAAGTCGATTTTTGGATGACAGCACACCCGGACCCCAGGCCTACCCCTAAAACCGTGGGATATAGCACACCGATTTGACCAGAAAATGCCTCATTCGCGTTGTTTCTCACTTTTGTCCATCCAAATTGCCATAAAAATTAAAAAGGGCCATATTAGGAAGACCCCCAACCTCCCCGGCATACCTCGGTAAATTATTAGCCTACAGCACCCCAGAACTCGGGCCCACCCCCAAAATCGTGGGCTATAGCACACAGATTTATCCATAAAATGCTTCGTTTGTGTCATTCCACCCGTTTATCCTCCCAAATAACCATAAAAATTTAAACGAACCACACTGAGATGATCCCCAACCTCCCTAGCATGCCTCGGTTGATTTTTGTCCCACAACACGCCCGAACCCCAGGACCACCCCCAAAACCGTGGGCTATAGCACACCGATTTAGCCTAAAAATACCCCATTGGCTCTATTTCACCCGTTTTCCCATCCAAATAGCCAGAAAAATTTAAACGGACCATACTGGGATGATCTCCAACCGCACTAACATGCCCCGATCAATATTTAGCCCATAACAAGCCTAAACAGTAGGCCCACCCCCAAAACCGTGGGCTATAGTAGACTGATTGAGCCTAAAAATGCCCCATTCGCGCCATTTCGCTCGTTTGTTCACCAAAATGGCCACAAAAATTTAAATAGACCACACTGGGATGATCCCCAACCTCCCTGGTATGCCCAGTCCATTTTTGTCCCATAGCAAGCCCGGCCCCCAAGCCTACCCGCAAAATCATAGGCTATAGCATACCATTTTGGCCCGAAAATACCCTGTTCGCGTTATTTCCCCTGTTTGTCCACCCAAATGGCCACAAAAATTTTAAAGGACCACACTAAAATGATCCTAAACCCCCTGGCATGACCTCGTCAATTTTTAGCCCACAGCACACCCAGTCCCTGGGCTCATCCCCGAAACAGTGGGCTATAGCACATTGATTTGGCCTAAAAATGCCCCGTTCGTTCCATTTCCCCCGTTTGTCTACCCAAATAGCCACGAAAATTTAAACGTACCATAAAGAGATGAACGACAACCTCTCTGGCACATCCTGATAAATTTTTGGCCTACAGCACGCTCGAACCCCAGGCCC
This sequence comes from Capsicum baccatum var. pendulum, assembly GCA_030864225.1. Lineage (NCBI taxonomy): Eukaryota > Viridiplantae > Streptophyta > Magnoliopsida > Solanales > Solanaceae > Capsicum > Capsicum baccatum. Next base: position 235,034,617 of record CM061555.1, on the reverse strand, counting down.
ACCCCTGAAATCGTCGGCTATAGCACACTGATTTTGACCGAAAATGCCCTATTTTCACTGTTTCGCTTATTTGTGCACTTTACTGGCTACTACAATTTAAACGGATCACACTAGGACGATTCCTAAAATCCCTAGCATGTCCCATTCAATTTTTTCCCTTATCACTTTCGGGCCCACCCCCAAAATCGTGGTCTACAGCACACCGATATGGCCAAAAAATGCCCTATTCGCATCGTTTCTCCTATTTATTCACCAAATTGGCCTCAAAAATTTAAACAAAACACACTGGGATGATCCCCAACCTCATTGGTATGCCCCGATCTATTTTTGATCCATAGCACGCTCGGACCCCGGGCTTGCCCCCGAAATAGTGTGCTATAGTACATCGATTTGACCCAAAAATGCCCCTTTTGCGCTGTTTTGCTCGTTCCACCCAAAAAGCCACAAAAATTTAAATGAACGACACTGAGATGATCCCTAACCTCCATGGAATGCACGTTTGATTTTTGACCTATAGCACACCCTGGCCCACCCCCAAAATAGTAGGCTATAGCACACTGATATAGCCTGAAAATGCCCCGTTGACACTGTTTCTCCCTTTTGTCCACCCAAATCACCATAAAAATTTAAACGGACCATAATGGGATGATCCTCAACCTTCCTGGCATGCCACGATTGATTTTTAGCCCATAACACGCTCGGACCCCAGGCCTACCCCCGAAATTGTGGGCTATAGCACACTGATTTGGCTCGAAAATGCCCCGTTTGTGCCATTTCGCCTATTTGTCCATCCAAATGGCCACAAAAATTTAAAAGGGCCACACTGGGATGATCCCTAACCTCCCTGGCATGTCCAGATTAATTTTCAACCTATAGCATGCCTAGACCCTGGGCCCACCCCCGAAACGCTGGGCTATAGCATACCGATTTGGCCTGAAAATGCTTCGTTCACACCGTTTTGCCCGTTTGTCCACCTAAATAGCCATGAAAATTTTAACAGACAATATTGGGTCAATCCCTAACCTCCCTGGTTCACTTCGATCAATTTTCGTCCTATAGCACACCCGAACTCCGGGCCCACCCCCAAAACCGTGGGTTATAACACACCAATTTTTCTCGAAAATGCCCCATTCATATTGTTTCGTCCGTTTGTCCTCCTAAATGGATACAAAAAATTAAATGGACCATATTGGGATGATGCCAACCTTCTTGGCATGCCTCAATCGATTTTTGTCCCAAAGCATGTTCAGACCCTAGGCCTGCCCCTAAAACCGTGGGATATAGAACATTGATTTCACACAAAAATGTGCCATTCACACTATTTCTCCCATTTGTCCATCCAAATGGCCACGAAAATTGAAACAGACAGCAATGGGACGATCCCCAACCCCCAGGCATACCTCGGTCAACCTTTTGCCTACAGCACACTCAAACCCTGGGCCCACCCCAAAATTGTGGGATATAGCATATCGATTTGGCCCGAAATTTCCCCATTCGTGTCGTTTCTCCTATTTGTCCTGCCAAATGGCCACAAAAAATTAAACGAACCTCACTGGGATGATCTTCAATATCCCTGACGTGCCCCGATCAATTTTTAGCCCACAGCACGCCCCGAACCCTAGCCCATCCCTGAAATTGTGGGCTATAGCACACTGATTTAGCCTAAAAATGCCCCGTTCGCGTTGTTTTGCCCATTTTTCCACCCAAATGGCCACAAAAATTTAAACAGACCATATACAGGGATGACCCCCAACCTTCATGGTATGGCTCAGTTGATTTTTGTCCAATAGCATGCTCGAAACCTGGGCCCACCCTTAAAACTGTGGGTTGTAGCACGCCTATCTAGCCCAAAAATGCCTCATTTTGCCTGTTTGACCCCCCAAATAGCCATTAAAATTTAAACGGACCATAATGGGATGATTCACAACCTCCCTAGCATGCCCCGATTGATTTTTGGCCCATAGCACACTCGAAACTTGGGCCCACCTCCAAAACTGTGGTCTATAGCACACTGATTTGGCTTGAAAATGCCCCATTTGCGCCGTTTCACTCGTTTGTCCACCCAAATATCCATTAAAATTTAAACGGACCACACTGGGATGATCCCCAACCTCCCTAGCATGCATCAGTCAATATTCATCCCACATCATGCTCAAACCCTAGGCCCACCCCCAAAATCATAGGTTATAGCACACTAATTTGGACCCAAAATGCCTCATTTACGCCGTTTTGCCTGTTTGTCCATCTTAAAGGGTATGAAAATTTGGAGAACCATACAGGGATAATCCCGAACCTACTTGGCATGTCCCATTCGATTTTTTTCCCATAGCACATCCGAACCTCGAGCCCACTCCTGAAATCATGGGCTATAGCACACCTACTTGACCCGAAAATGCCCCATTCATGCTGTTTCTCCCATCTGCCCACCCAAATAACCACAAAAATTTAAACGGACCACACTAGGATGATCCCCAACCTCCCTGGTACGCCCCGGTCAATTTTTGTCCCACAGGACGCCCGGGCCCTGGGCTCGCCCCACCAAAACTGTGGCCTACCACATCGATTTATCCTGAAAATGGCCTATTCACATCGTTTCACTCGTTTGTCCACCCAAATGGCCACAAAAATTTAAACGGACGAAATTGGGACATTACCCAACCTTCCTGTCATGCCCCAGTCAAAGTTTGGCCCACTGCATACCTGGAACCCGGGCCCACCCCTAAAACCGTGGGCTATATCACACTGATTTGGCCAAAAATTCTCCGTTCACGCTGTTTTGCCCGCTTGTCCACCCAAATATCCACTAAAATTTAAACGAACCACACTTGGATGATACCCAACCTACCTGGCATGGAACAACTAATTTTCGACCAATAGGACGCCCGGAACCTACGCTCACCCAGTAACTGTGGGCTATAGTACACCGATTTAGCTCGAAAATGCCCCGTTTGTAACATTTTACTCGTTTGTCTACCCACATGGCTACAAAAATATAAACAGACTATATTAGGACGTTCACCAACCTACCTGGTGTGCCCTAGTTGATTTTTTTCCCACAACAAACATGAACCCCGAGCCCTCCCCCAAAACTGTTGGCTATAGCACACCTATTTGGTCCAAAAATGCCCCGTTCGCCCTGTTTCGCTTGTTTGCCCATCCAAATGGCCACAAAAATTTAAATGGGCCACAATGGGATGATTTCCAACCTCCATGGAATGCCTCAATCAATTTTAGACCCACAACATGCACAATACCTAGGCCAACCCCCGGAACGGTGGGCTATAGCACACCGATTTGGCTCGAAAATGCCCCATTATCGCTGTTTTGCCTGTTTCTCCATCCAGATGGACACAAAAATTTAAAAGGGCCCTACTGGAAAGATCCCCAAACTCTCTATTATATTTGGTTGATTTTTGACCCATAACACGCTCGAACCCGAGTCCCACGCCCAAAACCATAAGCTATAGCACGCCGATTTGGCCCAAAAATGCCCCGTTAATGCTGTTTCGCCTATTTTTCCACCCAAATAGCCACGATAACTTAAATTGAACACACTGAGAAGATACCCAACCTATATGGCATGCCTCAATCAATTTCTGATCCATAGTACGCTCGGACCCCGGGTCCACACCCAAAACTGTGGGCTATAGCACACAAATTTAGCCTAAAAATGCCCCGTTTGTGCCATTTTGCCTGTTTGTCCACCTAAATAGCCACAAAAATTTAAATGGTCCACACTGGAACGATACCCAACCTACCTGGGATGCACCGGTCGAATTTCAGACCACAGCACGCCCGAATCCCGATCCCACCCCCAAAATTGTGGGCTATAGCACACTAATTTGGCCAAAAAATACCCCATTTGTATCGTTTCACCCGTTTGTCCTCACAAATAGCAATGAGAATTTAAATGGCCCACACTGGATGATCCTAACCTCCCTAGTATGCCCAGGTCAATTTTGGTCCCGCAACATGCCGGAACCCAGGCCCACCCTCAAAACCGTGGGCTATAGCACACCAACTTGGCCCAAAAATGCTTTGTTCACATTGTTTCTCCCATTTATCCACCCAAATGGCCACAAAAATTTAAACGGACCATACTGGGATGATCCCCAACCTCTTTGGCATGTCGCAGTTGATTTTCATCCCACAGCACAGCCGAACCGTAGGCCCACCCTGAAACCTTGGGCCATAGCACACTAATTTGGTTCAAAAATGGCCCGTTCGCGTTGTTTCGCCCTTTTGTCCACCCAAATTGCTACGGAAATTTAAACAAACCATACTGGAATGATCCCCAACCTCCCTAACATACCTCGATTATTTTTTGAACCACATCATTCCCGGACCCTAGGCCCACCCCTAAAATCGTGGTCTATAGCACATCGATTTAGCCCAAAAAAGAACCATTCGCGTCGTTTCACTTATTTGTCCATCCAAATATCCATAAAAATTTAAACGGACTAAACTAGGATCATCCCTAACTTCCTTGGCATACCCTAGTCGATTTTCAGCCTACATCACGCCCAGACTCCGGGCCCAAACCCAAAACTGTGGGCCATAGTACACTAATTTGGCATAAAAATGCCCCGTTGTGCTATTTCACCCGTTTATCCACCCAAATAGCCACAAAAATTTCATCAAACACCATAGGGATGATTTAAAACCTTCCTAACATCCCCCGATCGATTTATGGCCCATAAGACACCCGGACCTTAGGCCCACCCCCAAAATTGTGGACTATAGCATACCAATTTATCCCGAAAATACCCTGTTCGCACCATTTCGCCCGTTTGTCCCCCCAAATGGCCACAAAAATTTAAACACACCATATTGGGACAATTTGTAACCTCACGGACATGCCTCAGTTGAAATTTAGCCTACAACACATTCGAATCTCAGGCTCACCCCCAAAACTGTGGGCTATGGCAAACCTATTTGGCCCGAAAATGCCCCATCCACGCCGTTTCCCTCGTTTGTTTTCCCAAATAGCCACCAAAATCTAAACGGACCATACGGGATTATCCTAACCTCCCTGAAATGTATCGGTCAATTTTCAGACCATATCACGCTCGAACCACGAGCCCACCCCTAAAACCATGGGCTATAACACACTGATATGGCCTAAAGTTCTCCGTTCGTGCCATTTCGCACATTTATCCATGCAAATAGCCACTAAAATTTAAACGGACCTCACTGGGATGATCCACAACCTCCCTAGTTCACCTCAGTCAATTTTCAGCAAACAACACGCTCGGACCCTGGGCCCACCCCTAAAACCGTAAGATATAGTACATCGATTTGGACCAAAAATGCCCCATTCATGCCATTTCTCATATTTATCCATAAAAATAGCCACAAAAATTTAAACCGACTACACTAAGACAATCACCAACCCTCCTGGCATACACTAGTCAATTTTTGGCCCACAGCAAGCCCAGACCCTGGGCCCACCCACAAAACCGTGGGTTATAGCACACCGATTTAGCTAAAAAATACCCCGTTCGTGCCGTTTCGCATGTTTGTCTATCCAAATGGCCATGCAAATTTAAACAGGACACACTGGGACTATCCCCAACCTCCCTGGTATGTCATTAATTTTTTACCCACAACACGCCTAAAACCTTGGCCCACCCCCAAAACCGTGGGCTATAACACACCAATTTAGCCCAAAAATGCCCCGTTCACACTGTTTCGCTTCTTTATCTATCTAAATGGCTACAAAAATTTAAATTCTCCATACTGGGATGAATCCCAATATCCCTGGCATACCTCAATCGATTTTCGGCCCATAGAACACCCAAAACCTAGGCTCACCCCCAAAATCGTAGGCTATATCACACCGATTTGGCCCAAAAATACCCCATTCAAGCTATTTCGCCCGTTTGTCCCCCCAAATGGACACAAAAATTTAAACGGACCACACTGGGATGATTCCTAACCTCCTTGGCATACCTCGGTCACTTTTTGGTCCAAAGAACTCCCGGACCCCGAGCCCACACCCAAAACTGTGGGCTATAGCACACCGATTTTGCTCGAAAATGCCCCATGCGAGTCGTTTCGCCCTTTTGTACACCCAAATGGCCACAAAAATTAGAATGGACCATACAGGGACTATCCCCAACCTCCTGGAATGGCCAGATCGATATTTTTCCCACAACACACCATGAACTTGGGCAAACCCCCAAAATCGTGGGCTATAGCACACCAACTTGGCCCAAAACTGTCCCGTTCACACTATTTCACCCATTTTTCACCTAAATGGCCTAAAGAATTTAAACGAACCATACTGGGATGATCTTCAACCTCCCTGATTTTTAGCATAAAACATGCCCGTAGCTCGGGTCCACCCCCAAAATCGTAGGCTATAGCACACCAATTTGGCCTAAAAATGCCCCATTCACGCCGTTTTGCCTGTTTGTCCATCCAAATGGCCACAAAAATTTGAAAGGGATATACTGGATGATCCCCGACCTCCCTGTCATGCCTCGATCAATTTTTGGTCCACAACACTCTTAGAACCTAGCACCAGCTCCAAAATCGTAGGTTATAGCACCCCAATTTGGCCCAAAAATACCTAGTTTGCACCGTTTCGCCTGTTTGTCCAACCAAATGGCCTCCAAAATTTAAATGGACCACACTGGGATGATTCTAAACTTCCCTGGCACAACCCAATTGATTTTTAGACAACAGCACGATTCCCAACATCTCTGTCATGCCCCGATTGATTTTTGGCCCATGACACACGAAGACCCCGGACCTACCCCCAAAACTGTGGGCTTTCACCCCTTTGTCCACCCAAATGGCCACAAAAATTTAAAAGAACCATACTAGGATGATGCCCAACCTCCCTGGCATGCCTTGGCCAATTTTTAGACCATAGTATGCCCGGACCTCAGGCCCACCCTTGAAACCGTGGGCTATATAGCACACCAATTTGGTGTGAAAATGCCTCGTTAGTGCCAATTTTCCTGATGTCACACCCCATTTTTTTTTCACCGCATCCGACTCCCCGCTAGGCAGTCGGTTTTAGAGAAAAATGAGTTTTTCCAATTAAAGTGACGTTTTGAAAAAGGGATTATTTTATTTACAGAGTCGCCACTTGGAATTGAGTTTGGGTGTCCCAAGTCACCTTATTGAATCCCTATTCAAAAGGAAATGACTCTTTAATTTTTTATTTTTGGTCTGCGAACTAGAAATCCGGATAAGGAATTCTGTTGACCGAGGGGAAGGTGTTAAGCACCCCTCGAGTCCCGTGGTTCTAGCACGGTCGCTTTAATGACTTACGTCTGGCTTAAATTAGTCTTTTGGATATATAATATTTGTTGGCCTAAAAGTGACTTCTATCCCGCTTTTAATTTATTTTGAAATTATTTATTAATAAACACGTCCTAAACACCCAATAGGAAAGTCAATTTATTACAGCTTAAACAAATAATTGTAAAGATACTGAATATTTAGAACTCATTTTCTTTAACTTTCATTAAAATAACAAGAAAGGTTTTATCACCTTTAGACAAAATTCAAACTTTTCAAATATATATGATTAACTAAAATTAATTAATATAAATACGATTATATAGTCATGAAGATCCGATAACCAAAACTAAAATTTCAGTTATGAACTAAATGTTACTTTGCAAATATGTGATAAATAATATATCATATATAACACCAATTGATTTTTTTTTTAATTTCTTGTTTTGCTATTTCACTGGTTTTTTTTTTAAGTCTTATGTATGTATTCTCCCTTTCTTTTCCTAAAGCATGCATGGTATATGTGTGTGCATGTATTTATTTCATTTTTTTTTTTTGCATGCATGGCTCATATCTTATATCAAATCTCACTCCAAATTTAATCATGACAAAGAGTTGAATGCTTTAATATCATAATAACAAATGTAAAATAAGAGGATCTCCACATCATAATATTGAAATTGAATTTCACATTATTGTGATATTACATTATTCAAAGAAAGATAGAGGGTTACCTCTTGCGGAAATAATTCCTAACAACAAGAAGAAGAAGCCTCGAACTTAAACCGTGACCAAAACTCAAAGTCTTTTGATGTGAGAAATTTTTGATTTTTTGGTTTCCTATGTGTTCTTATATGTGTGCATGTGTGTGGATCTTTTTCTCAAATTAGTCCATATGTCTCTTTTTTTCTTGAGTGTTTTATGTGTGTGTTTATATAGAGAGTGTGTGTGCTTGAGTGAGAATGGGAGTTGAGGGAATAATGGGGGAAAGATGTAGTGGAGGTAATGGGGAGGTTTAGTGGGAGAATGGGGAAAGTGGGGGTAATGGGAAGTAGGGTAGTTTTTAGTTTTAATGGGAAAGTTAGGGGAATGTTGGAGGTAATGGGAAGTAGGGTAGTTTTTTTTTTTAGTTTTAGTGGGAAAGTTAGGGGAATGTTGGAGGTAATGGGAAGTAGAGTAGTTTTTATTTTTAATGGGAAGGTTAGGAGAATGTTGGAGGTAATGGGAAGTAGGGTAGTTTTAGTTTTTTTTTTTAATTATTATATTTTTTCAATATAAAAATAAAAATAATAAAAAATATAAATAAACTAAATGGCTAGTCTTAGAAATATGATTAAGAAATATTAATATCACTAGATTCTTTATTAAAATTTAAAAGAGGAAAATAACATAATTTAATTAGTTTTTATTTATTTAATAATAAAAACTTATCTAAAATGTGATTCTATTTTTGTATATTTTTTTTTTTTTTAAAATATTAAACGAACCTCAAAAATAAGATAAATTTAAAATGCCTAAAAATAAAAATAAAATAAAATAAAATAAAAATTAATTGAACATTAAAATGGTATAAAAATATTGGGTTTGAGTCAAAAATTAGGTGTTTACAGAATGCCCCTCTTTGCTTGAAAATATGAAGAATTTTCAAGCAAAGAAGTAAACATGACTAATTTTTGGCTCAACCCTTTATTCAATATTAATACTTAAATAAGTGGGAAAGAGGTATGACCGAGCCCTGGATTTGGGCATCCTACATATCTCGGGTTATAAGAGAATCAGGTCACGTGTAGTTCAAATAGGTGTAGGAATGAGTGGACGAATTGGAGAGTCGATTTGAGGTCCCGTCGAGTTTTTGGTTCGTGGCTCTTTCTATTACATCAGAAAAAGAAAAATGAAACTAAAAATGAAAGATACAAAATTCTATCTATTCTAAGTGTCTTGATTCTCTTGCTTCAGATCTTCTTCTTGGATCTTCAGTTATCGCCTCACCTTCTTCTAGTGGGTACCTCGATCCCAAGATTTGATCTTGAAGTTAGGGTTTGAGATTTGAACCTGCAACTTGGATTGAGTCATTGACACTCTGCCAAAAAACAGTCCATAAAATACTTTGGATGCTTATTCTCCTTATCAAAAGCTAAAAAAATTTCTTTTGAGATGTTGGGCTGCTACAGATACAGAGCTGACTCTAACTATCTTCAACCTGATCATTCTTCTATATTCTGACCGGAGATGAAATTTCATTCTTGGATAAACCTGTGCTTCGCAGAAAACCTGCAAGCCATCAAAGAAGACGAAACAAAACAAACAAAATTTTCTGCCCCAGTTTACACTAGAAAAATTTTGTGAGTTATTAGAAAAACTATAATCTAGTTTAAAAATAAAAAAAAAATGAATGAATGGATAGAAATTTAGCCTAGGAGCGCGATAAGATAAGGACCCTATTCTTAATGATGCAACCAAAGAAAGTTATCCTAATGAATGCATGGGAAAGAATTAGGATTTTTGCTTATAAAAATGTGATGCGGGATTGTCATGCCCTGTGAAGACAGAAAGACTTATTTCCTAAAATGCCAATTAGGGGATGGCTCCTTATGAAGATGAAGAAAATGTCAACTAGGGGATGGCGCCCTATGAAGACGAATAAGATTCAACTAGGGGATGGCGCCCTATGAAGACGAAAAGGATATCAACAAGGGGATGGCGCCCTATGAAGACTAAAAGGATGTCCACTAGGGGATGGTGCCCTATGAAAACGAGATAAGATGTCAACTAGGGGATGACGCCCTATGAAGACGAAAAGGATGTCAACTAGGGGATGACGCCCTATGAAGACGAGAAAGATGTCAACTAGGGGATGGTGCCCTATGAAGACGTGATAAGATGTCAACTAGGGGATGACGCCCTATGAAGACGAAAAAGATGTCAACTAGGGGATGGTGCCCTATGAAGACGAAAAGGAGGTCAACTAGGGGATGGCGCCCTATGAAGACGAAAAAGATGTCAACTAGGGGATGGTGCCCTATGGATACGAGATAAGATGTCAACTAGGGGATGGTGCCTTATGAAGACAAAAAAGATGTCAACTAGGGGATGGTGCCCTATGAAGACGAATAAGATGTCAACTAGGGGATGGTGCCCTGTGAAGACGAAAAGGATGTCAACTAGGGGATGACGCCCTATGAAGATGAAAAAGATGTCGACTAGGGGGTGGTGCCCTATGAAGACGAATAGGATGTCAACTAGGGGATGGTGCCCTATGAAGACGAATAGGATGTCGACTAGGGGATGGCGTCCTATGAAGATGAATAAAATGTCAACTAGGGGATGGCGCCCTATGAAGTCGAATAATATGTCAACTAGGGGATGGCGCCCTATGAAGACGAAAAGGATGTCAACAAGGGGATGGCGCCCTATGACGACTAAAAGGATGTCCACTAGGGGATGGTGCCCTATGAAGATGAGATAAGATGTCAACTAGGGGATGGCGCCCTATGAAGACGAAAAGGATGTCAACTAGGGGATGACGCCCTATGAAGACGAGAAAGATGTCAACTAGGGGATGGTGCCCTATGAAGACGTGATAAGATGTCAACTAGGGGATGGCGCCCTATGAAGACAAGATAAGATGTCAACTAGGGGATGGTGCCCTATGAAGACGAGATAAAGATGTCAACTAGGGAATGGCGCCCTATGAAGACTAAATAAAGATGTCAACTAGGGGATGGCGCCCTATGAAGACGAGATAAGATGTCAACTAGGGAATGACGCCCTATGAAGACGAATAAGATTAGGATTTTTTTTCTTTGTTAGAAAAGAGAAAAAAAAAATGCCCCAGCCTTGAATATGAGGGGTTTTATTATTATTATCATTTATATTGATATGAATTTAGAATTATAGGAGTATAACAAAAAAAAGAAAATTCAAGAAAACTTAACTTTGTTATACTTGTTGTTTTTTTTTCACTAAACTTCACAAGATTGCTTTGCCCCTGTTTAAGCAAAGAAAGAGAAAAAAATGTGAGTTTTAAACTTGGTAGTTGGTTTGTGGCCTTGAGTCCCTTGTAGGTTTGCCTTATCCTTGCCCCAACTTGATACAGTTGACTCAACTAATTGGTTGGTGAGCTTGGTTCTTTGTCTTTCAAATTTTGTTGCATCTCTGTTTGTTTAGTACGAGTCTGCTCTTCATTTTCAAATGCTTCATTTTTAACACTTATCTTAACTGGCTCTCTGTCCTTGTCAAGGTGGTGAGTGGCCAACAATCTCTGCTCAACTTCTCTGGGAGCCATGGTCAATTTTGCTCGTTTTTCTTTATTTTGCATTTGGTGTGAGACTTACCCATAAAAAAAACAGAGCGTGTAAAAATGAAATAAGGAAAACAAAAAAAAAAAAAAAAATAAAATAAAATAAAAGCAACATGTTTGAATAGAAGGTATTTCTACCAGTAAAGTAGGAAAGCTTATTTGGAGGTGTATATTGACTTCAATAACGCATGCCATGCAACTTGGAGTAGACCTTCAAAACCGTCTAATCTCGAATTAGGCTGCACCTTTCAATCAAATCAAATCATTCTTGATCTTTGTTCTGTCATGAAAACTTTGTTTGACTAAAGTGATTCCTTCTAGGATTTTCTCAATTGACCTCTCTAATTTGGATTGTTTCGTTCATCATTGTCTTATGGCGCCTCTGAGGGTTTTCACCAATAAGTTTTTTTTTTTTTTTTTTAGGATAAATTACAGCTTGAGAGCCATCTAAAAGTGACAATAGGATATATATCTCGTCTTTTTTTTTTAAAAAAATACCATGATTTTTTTTTTATTTTGTCGGACCGAACCCCAAGATAGGGCTGCCTACGTATCCATTTAGGAATCAGGTCGAACGTAGTTCAATGGCAACTCATTTTTTTTTTTAGGATAAATTACAGCTTGAGAGCCATGTAAAAGTGACAATAGGATATATATCTCGTCTTTTTTTTTTTTAAAAAAAAAATACCATGATTTGTTTTTTATTTTGTCGGACCGAACCCCAAGATAGGGCTGCCTACGTATCCATTTAGGAATCAGGTCGAACGTAGTTCAATGGCAACTCATAATCTTTTTTTCGGCTCTAAAGAGGGTGAGCAAGGAAAGGTAAATAAGGCTCGAGGGGCTGACAAGGGATTAATGACGTTTAGTTAAGTAGAATGATGGCCTTTCGTCATCTCAACTTGAGAATGTTAAGCACAAGTGTGTCAGATATAATATCTTTTGACTGAATCGGCATTGATAGCTTTTTCTGTCATTTTTCCGTCCAGATCCGCAAGTTGCAGAGCTCCATTTGATAGTACTTGTTTGACTATGTATGGACCTTGCCAGTTTGGAGCAAACTTTCCTTTAGCCTCTTCTTGGTGTGGAAGGATGCGTTTTAAAACAAGTTGGCCGACCTCAAATTTTCTAGGACGTACCTTCTTATTGTAAGCTCGCGCCATCCTCTGCTGGTATAATTGACCAAAGAAAGCTGCCGTCAATCTTTTTTCATCTATTAACGATAACTGTTCTAGTCTAGATTTGACCCATTCAGTATCGTCAATTTCAGCTTCACTAATGATTCGAAGCGAGGGAATTTCGACTTCTGCGGGTATCACAGCTTCAGTCCCGTAGACTAGTAAATAAGGAGTTGCGCCTGTCGATGTACGGATAGTTGTACGATATCCTAAAAGAGCAAACGGTAATTTCTCATGCCACTGTCGAGATCCTTGGACTATTTTCCTAAGAATCTTTTTAATATTCTTGTTTGCTGCTTCAACGGCTCCATTTGCTTTAGGACGGTAAGGGGTAGAATGGTGATGCACGATCTTGAATTGGTCACAAACCTCCTTCATTAGATGACTATTGAGATTAGTTGCATTGTCTGTGATAATGGACTTTGGTATACCAAAACGACATATGATGTTCGAATGAACAAAATCCACTACTATTTTCTTCGTGACTGATTTGAAAGTAGCAGCTTCTACCTATTTGGTGAAATAGTCAATAGCGACCAGTATGAATCGATGCCCATTAGAAGCTTTTGGTTCTATTGGACCGATTACATCCATGCCCCAAGCAACGAATGGCCAAGGAGAAGACATAGGATGTAGCTCTGAAGGTGGTGAGTGAATCAAATCACCGTGAATTTGACACTGATGACATTTGCGAACAAAGCAAAAGCAATCTCGCTCCATAGTTAACCAATAATATCCTGCCCGCATAATCTTCTTCGCTAAAACATAGCCATTCATATGTGAACCACATACCCCCGAATGTACCTCATTCATGATTCTTTCAGCTTCCTGAATATCAACAAATCTCAACAAGTTCAAGTCTGGGGTTCGTTTGTACAAAATCTCCCCACTTAAGAAGAAACCATTAGCAAGTCTCCTAATGGTCCTTTTTTGATCTACATTGGCGTGTATTGGATATTCTTTTGACTTTAGAAAACATTTGATATCATAGTACCAAGGTTCATTATCTGGTTCTGCATCAATTATATTGCAATAACCATGTTGATCTCATATCTGTATCTCTAATGGGTCGAGATATGTATTTCCTGGGTATGGGATCATGGAAGCTAGGGTAGCTAGAGCATCAGCCAGCTCATTATGAGATCTGGGAATATGTCTAAACTCGATAGACTTGAATTTTTTGCTAAGGTCCTCTAAGAATTGTTTGTACGGAATGAGCTTAATATCTCTCGTTTCCCATTCGCCTTGAATTTGTCGAATGAGTAATTCGGAATCTCCCAACACCACTAGGTTGTGTACACCCAGATTTATTGCCATATTTAACCCCATGATGCAAGCTTCATATTCTGCTGTGTTATTAGTACAAAAGAAACGGAGTCGTGCTGTGGCGGGATGATGATGCCCAGTCGGTGAGATAAGAACCGCCCCAATTCCCACTCCTTTGATATTGACTGCCCCGTCAAAATATAATTTCCATGCATACATATCATCTTGAACTTCTTCCTCAATTGAATTTATCTCTTCATCAGGAAAGTAAGTTCGCAAAGGCTCATACTCATTGTCAACTGGGTTCTCTGCCAAATGATCAGCCAATGCTTGCGCTTTCATAGCAGTACGAGTAACATACACAATGTCGAATTCTGTAAGTAAAATCTGCCATTTTGCCAATCTGCCTGTGGGCATAGGTTTTTGAAAAATATACTTTAAAGGATCCATTCGAGATATGAGGTAGGTTGTGTAGGATGAAAGATAGTGCTTCAACTTCTGAGCAATCCAAGTTAGGGCGCAACATGTCTTTTCTAGAAGAGTATATTTTACCTCGTAACTTGTGAACTTTTTGCTCAAATAATAGATTGCTTGTTCCTTCTTGCCTGTGATATCATGCTGTCCTAAAACACCACCAAAAGAATTGTTCATCACTGACAAATATAGAAATAAAGGCCTACCAGGTTCCGGTGGGACTAGTACTGGACGATTTACCAAATATTCTTTAATCTTATCAAATGATTCTTGACATTCGTCCGTCCATTGGATAGCAGCATCTTTTTTTAGCAACTTAAATATCGGTTCACATGTAGTGCTGAGCTGAGCGATGAATCTGCTTATATAATTCAACCTTCCAAGAAAACTCATGACCTCAGTTTTATTCTTCGGAGGCGGCAATTCTCGAATGGACTTTACCTTGGCAGGGTCCAATTCAATGCCTCTGCGGCTAATTATGAAACCCAAAAGTTTTCTGGATGGAACTCCAAATGCACACTTGGCTGGATTGAGCTTAATATTATACTTCGGCAACCTTTTGAAGAATTTTCTCAAGTCATCTACGTGATCAACTCGTGTCTTAGACTTGATAATGACATCATCAACATATACTTCTACTTCCTTATGCATCATGTCATGAAAAATAGTAGTCATAGCTCTCATGTACGTAGCTCCCGCATTCTTTAAACCAAATGGCATGACCCTGTAGCAATAAGTACCCCACGGGGTGGTGAAAGCAGTCTTATCTGCATCTGTTTCATCCATCAAGATCTGGTGATATCCGGCATAACAATCCACGAAAGATTGGATCTCACGTTTAGCACAATTATCAACAAGGATATGAATATTGGGCAGCGGAAAGTTATCTTTAGGGCTTGCTTTGTTCAAATCCCTATAATCAACACAGACTCTGATTTTGCCGTCTTTCTTTGGTACGGGAACCACATTAGCTAACCATGTGGTGTACTGGGCGACCCTGATCACGTTCGCACTCAATTGCTTCATTATTTCCTCTTTGATTTTATCGCTCATGTCAGTTTTAAACTTTCTTTGCTTTTGCTGGACCGGTGAAAAGTCAGGGTAGGTAGGCAGTTTGTGGACTACCAAATCCGTGCTTAAACCCGGCGTATCATCATAAGACCAAGCAAAAACATCCTTATACTCGATCAAAATCTGAACAATATCATTCCTGATATTCTGATATGCATGGATACTTATTTTTATTTCTCTAACCTCCTCATCAGTTCCCAAATTTATTATCTCAGTGTCATCTAAATTGGGTTTGGGCTTATCCTCAAATTGATCCAATCCTTTCTTGACTTCCTTATCAACTTCACCTTCATCGTATTCATCTACCATCTGGCTTGCTGATTCGAGATTAGACAAATTTTTAGGATCTAAATATGAACTCCACGTACATGCCATGTTATCGGAGCCAGTATTAACATAACTGAAATAAGATAAAAATAATAAAGATTAAAAGAGGGAAGAAAAGATAAATTTACTAGAAAGCTTGAATTTCATTGAATCGGAAAGGGTAGGAGGGTTAACATAAAAGTAGAGCAACTAAACTATGTGGACTACAACCCTGAGAATAGTCCAAAATACAAAAGAAAGAAAAACGAAACAACAAAATAAACTACCAAGACTCCTTCCTTGTGGGGAGGGGAGTGGCTTCCCAGTTAGTGAGCTCGATATTTGGCCCGACGAACTGCACATCTGCATGGCTAGGGCCTTCACCCATCTTCACCATGTTTACTTCATAAAACATTTCCTTTAGGCCTTGACATATTTCATCCACATCCTTGTTAGTATATGGGCATTGATTTTCTTGCTTTTGAGCTTTCGTGAAAGATTGGCAAATGTGTGGAACTGGACTTGTCAATTTCCAAGCCTTCTTTTTCCGCTCTTTTGCCCATTTTCTATCTGCTGCGGTAGTCTCAAATCCTAAGCCAAAGGAGTTGTGGCTACCACATGGATCTACAGGGCTTGTAATTCCTTGCAGCGAAGCCCCTAATCCTTTTCCCGGTTCATAACCATTTTGTAGCATTTGGCTAGCCACCATGATTGAACTGGAAGAGAGATAAGGTCCTGGAATTGGCGTACCTTCCATGACTTGATCAACTGTCACGATTTCAAAGGCTTGATAAATGGGAGATTCACAACCCTCTTTTGTTTCGATACAGGGTACAGAAGGATCTCGATGTATGGGAAGGTCATTCTCTCCATGTATAATGATTTCATGATTGTTGTGTTCAAACTTAACTACTTGATGCAAAGTAGAAGGTATGGCTTTGGCCATGTGGATCCATGGTCTTCCTAAAAGTAGGTTGTAGGAAGTATCCATGTCTATTACTTGAAAGGTGATCATAAACTCAACTGGTCTAATAACTAAAACAAGATCTATGTCACCAATTGTGTCTCGTTTCGCACCGTCAAAAGCCCGAACACATACATTATTGGACCGAATCCTATCTGGGCTGATTTTCAACTTTTGCAAAGTAGAGAAAGGGCAGATATCTACTCCTGAACCTCCATCGATCATTACCCCTTTTATGTAATATCCTTCACATTTGATAGTCAGGTGCAAAGCTTTGTTGTGACCAGAACCTTCTGCGGGTAACTCATCATCAGTGAAAGTGATTCTATTGGCTTCAAATATTCTATGAACCATCCTTTCTATTTGACATACCATAGTTTCCTTTGGGACGTATGCTTCATTCAACAACTTAATCAATGCCTGACAATGTTCTTTAGAATGTAGCAGAAGGGATAATAATGAGATTTGAGCTGGAGTTTTTCTCAATTGATCGATAATGGAATAGTCTTGGGTTTTCATATTCTTCAGAAATTCCTCAGCCTCTTCATTTGTGACAGGTTTTTTCATTGGCCCCTGACTATCTTTAAATTGTTTTGCTCTCCTTAATACTTCTGGAACATAACATCTTCCTGATCGAGTCAAACCCCCTGTTTCATTGGTTTCTTCCATGACCTCTTTTCCTTTGTACATAACCGTGGTTTTGTTGTAGTTCCATGGGATGGTTTTCAAGTTTGTCACTGGGAGTTGTGCTGCCTGTTTTATGACAATTGGTTCTGTTATTTTTTTCATGTTGTTGCGCTGTTGGTCGAACCCTACAGGACCACTTGAAACATATAGTTTTGGCCCATCTTGTGCTATTTCCTTTAGCTTTGAAGGAACGTATAATACCATCTTTTCTGAATCTTGGGGTCTTATAATGGAACTCGCTCCTTTTACAATTAGTGGTTTTCTTTGCATATACTTCAGTGCTTCACGTGGGTTCTCCTTCAAGGCGCCTATTTCCATCACTGCTTGGCTTGTTGGCCTGTAGTCTTTATCATTAAAAATCATCCCCACAACGTTTGTGTTACTGTGATTAGGAAGTGGATTATCAGTGACATTCAGTGCTTCTTCTTTTTGTATTACGATTGCCTTGCTTTCGATTAATTTTTCAATGGATCTCTTCAAACTCCAACAATTTTCGGTACTGTGCCCTTGGACGTTGGAATGGTACTCGCACCTTACATTAGGATCAAACCAACTTGCATTCGGATCAACTTTGAAAGGCAAAACAGGTTCAATCCATCCTAATTTGACCAATCTCCGCAACAGGCTCGTATATGATTCTCCAATTGGGGTGAAGTTTTCCTTTGGCCTCTGTTCTCTTGTATGGTCTGCCGGAACATACGGATTACGAGGGGCTTGTAAATTTGGCTGCCATGGACGAAAACCTTGTGGCGCAGGTGCCCGCCATTGTGGATGCTGAGGAGGTCGGGCATACAGTTGAGCGTTAAGAACAACAGGTTGAGGTGTATAATAATGTTGAGGAGGGTTGGTTTGTCCCTGTTGGACATGAAAGTAAGGGGAGTTTCGTCCCCTTTGGGCATTGCCTGGCCCTGATGCCATCATGGATCCTTCCTCCTTCTTTTTTCGATTTCCGAAACTACCTGATCCACTTTGAATGTCTTGCGTTGTGGCCCTGAGGGCGGTTTGGCTCATGATCTTTCCTGATTTGATTCCATTTTCTACCATTTCCCCAATTTTTATTGCTTCGGCGAAAGGTCTACCAACTGTGGCTAGTAAATGATGAAAATAATCGGGCTCTTGAGTTTGGAGAAAAACTTCAATCAATTCTTGGTCCTTCAGTGGCGGCTTGACTCTAGATGCCTGTTCTCTCCATTTTATAGCAAACTCTCGGAAACTTTCAGATGGTTTTTTCTTTATATTAGCGAGAGAAGTGCGGTCAGGGATAATATTGAGATTGTATTGAAATTGTTGTACAAAATCTTGAGCCATATCATCCCAAACGTGCCAATGGGAGATGTCTTGATCAATAAACCATTCGGAGGCTATTCCCGTTAGGCTTTCTCCGAAATAGGCCATGAGCAGCTCCTCTTTCCCTCCTGCTCCTCTGAGTTGGTTGCAATACCTTTTTAAGTGGGCCACTGGGTCACCATGACCACTATATTTGTCAAATTTTGGGGTCTTGAACCCTATTGGCAAATGAACATTAGGGAACATACACAGGTCTTTGAAAGAGACGCTTTTGTGTCCCCCCAATACTTGCATGTTTCTCATACTCTGCTCCAGACTCCTCACTTTTCTAACTATCTCTTCTCGTTCTTCATTCATAATAGCCTTCTCAATCATGATACGAGAGTCAGGCTGATGAGTGGGCTGATATGAATTTACGGGTTTGAATGCCAATTCAGGAGGATAGACTTGATCATGATTTAGTTCGTTGATAGGCTTCTGCATCATTGATGGAGGATTTATATTAGTTGTCACGGCCGGAATAAAAAGTGGGTTGTTCGTGAATGATGGATTTGGAGGACGTATGGTGGATGTGCCAGCAGCGCTAGACACATTAGCGTATGGACCAAACCCAGGCGGATAAAGTGGATCGTCGACTTGGGCTTGAGTAGAACTGGGATGATTTGCATCTGAAAGGCCAGGAATCGAGGAAGGCGGGGCTTGTCCATTTGCCCAGGCCTGATACATTTCCGCAATTTGTTGCTTCAATAACCTGTTCTCTTCCAAAGATGCGAATTCTCGTGGAACTAACTGATCTCGACCTTCTTCATTATCAGATTCTGTTCCATCTTTTCGAGTCATCTTCCTTTTTCCCTTATATCTTGTGTTGTACGGGTGAGAGGCCAGCTTAACCACAACCAACCACCTTATTCTCTCTCTCTCCCCCCGTCTCTCTCTCTCTTTCTCTTTCTCTTTCTCTTTGTCTTTCTAAAATAGAAACAAATATGTTAGGGTTTAGAGCTTTTTTTAAAAATATTGACATATTCATAACTAACTCAAATGTCATTCACCTAAGTAATTCTCTTCCTGAAATGGACTTAGGAAAACCCTCTTGTTTCATCCCGGCTTTGGTGAATTAAATTTTTATTTATTTATTTAACGCCAACATCTTAAAATTATTACTTGAAACTTGAAAAAAAAGAAAAATATTTGATCGCACCCGCCGAGGGTTGCCTACGTATCATGTTTTACATGAATCAGATCATCACGTAGTTCATGGGTATGGCAAATATTTTCATACATTTTAAACTGTTCTTAAAAAAAAAGCTTTAACGAAAGGAAAAATTATCTAAAACTAGAACAGACTCAGAATACTGTAGAAATACTAAAAAAACCTATAAAGAAACTAACTCTAAGAAAACAAGGAATTTAATAATTATCATCAAGATGCCTTGCAACTTAATCCTCTCTCAGACTTGAGTAGATCCTGGATAATGCTTTCGGCAGATGTGGAGCGAGAGTACGTGCCTGACGGCCCAGATTTTCATCACCTTGGTGAAGATACTTAGCATAAACATTAATCAAGGTTTCATTGAGCTGAAGTACTTCTCCCCTGGCCTCGATCATACTCTCATGACAGTTTTGCACCCAATGTTGCGTAGTGCGGACGGTATGCTTTAGGTCTCCTTCTCGTTCATGAAGGTCATCGATCTGATAGCGAAGCGCCTGTCGTTCGGCCATCCACTATTTTTTTCTCAACTTCAACTTCCTTCTGAAAAGCCGTGAAGCGTCTCGCTATTTCTCTTTCTCGTTCCATGGAAGCTTTTAGTTGAGCCTGAAGCTTCGACTGTGTACTTGTCAGAAAGGCCTTCTCTTTCTCAAAATCACTCGATTGCTGCTCCATAGCACCGGTGATTATATCCAGGTCTTCTTGTAGGGCCTGCATGGCGACACAGTTCTCTCTTTCAATCTCCTTACGAACTGACCTAATTCTGGCCTCAAATTTCGCCTCATGGTGAACCAATTCTTCTCTGGCCCTTTTCAAATCGTTTTTTAAGATGTGCAGAGTTGATTGATAGTTCTTTTCTGCCTCCCGTCTAGCTTGCTTAATTCTGACTTTGATCTCCGCTTCTCGGTCCACTGTCTCTCTGGCTGACCTTTCTGGCATAGCTTTAGGAAGAGGCTGGTCGTGAAACCATGGCAGATACCAATAGTCTACCTTGCCCTTGTCGCGGTCTTCCACCATATGATCGAAACCTGAAAGTATGCATCCTTCCCAAATCTTAAGTATCTCTGTCTTCCTTAGAGGGATGTCAGGGAGGAACTCGTACATAAACTCTTTCATATTCTCAACTGGCGGTATACGCTGACGCTGACCGAATTGTCGCATGACCCTTAGTGGCACGTAGGGCTGAACACCTCGGAGACCCATTAAGACGATGAAGGGTCGGAAAGTAGACATATATATCACCTCTTTTGAGGGGAACCAATGATAATTCCACACTATCTTGTCCGCCGTCAACCCCTCCAAGTACTCCTTCCAAGCTCTTATTCCTTCGGGAAAGTTTTGGTTTTCTATCCTCTTCTCATGGCCCTTGATATAATCATTCCATTCGACTCGAAAATCCACAACAAATGGATGGTAACGTATATGCTCGAGCATCCATAACTGCAATAGAATGTTACATCCTTCAAAATAGTTTGCTCCATTTTTGCACATCGTTAGGGCCCGATAAATGTCTGCCAAAATCATGGGCACGAGGGTGACCTTAGGATTCTTCTCAAAAACGGTAATAAACGCAGCCAGATTGGTACTGATTTTTCCTCCTCTCTTTGGAAATACCATGATTCCCAAAAAAGCTACTATGAATGCTTCAGAACTGTGCTTTTTCCAGGTTTGGTAGTATCCCCCGTTGTTAAGTTCTGATTTAAACAACTTGAATCCCCTTTCCTGACCATATCTTTCGTATAAAAATTCTAGACGAAACCATCCATTTTCTAGGCAGCCTCCCATGTTCTTCTTTTTTATGTGCAATAGCTCGAAAAATCTTTCGGGAGTGACATGCTTCGGTATCATGGGTTCTCCTCGGTGAAGGTTCTTTCCCTTTCCAATAAATGCTCCTATTTCCTCCAGTGTGGGAGTAAGCTCAAAGTCGGAGAATCGAAATACGTTGTGTGAAGGATCCCAAAACTGTACCAAAGATTCTATCACATCTCTTCGTGGTTCCACATTCAACAGACTTCTTAAAAATCCCAAGTGTTTATACACTTCTCCTTGTCCATAGTCAGTCATATTGTTATACCATATCCGCAATAGCTTGGGAACTTTATCTAATACCATGAAATGGGGTACTTCATCATCCCTCGGCCTCTTGTCACTCCTTCCGACTGAGTTCATATTGCCCTCTTGATAATGATGGCAAATAAAAATTCTATTTTAAACATCCTAAAGCAGGATAAAGATAATTTTCGAAAGAAGTTGACGGAACGACACGGAATAGGATTTTTGCATGAGAAAATAATAACTGACAAAACAGGAAGTATCCAAGTCTTCTAGAACATCCTAGAGTAGAGACAATTTGATGACGTTTGAACGAGATATATCAGAAATAATTAGATTATTAAAACAAAATAGTGGACCAAATTATTTAACAAAATTTTAATTGTGTTTGACAAAAATAGGCTCTATGATATTCTTAAGAACGATTTTAAAACCAAAGAAAACAGACATACTGAGACCATGACGTTAAAACGACTTAATTTCAAAAAAAAAAATTCTATGTAAAATATTATATATAAAAAAAAATTTATTTAACCCCGTTTTTTTTAGATCAATTAATTCACTTGAAAGCCGGTCAACATTCGATATGGCATTTCCTATAATGCAACAAGTAGCATATAACATGCGCATGATGGTCTCAAAAGGCGACACCTGACCTAGACGAACCCGACCCCAGGGTTGAGCCCTATTAAGTCAAAAAATACACGTGATATAAGTAAAACACAGTCTATTAGGGATAGTCATGTCTATGCTTCGGTTATGCTAGGTTCAACCTGGTGGATTTAGGTATCTAGACTGTCAATGAAACGAGCGGACAACTCGAGTTAGCAAGGGACAGCTTTACCGGTAGCAGGGCTTTCCGGCCTCACTGTTGGTCCCTTTCCGTCCTAAATCATGGGTGACTACAGAATCCTTCCCAGGAGCGTTGTCGCATCTCTGGTATCTCAAGCTCGGGAGCGTATACCGCATCTCCGAATATATAGTATCTCAGAAGACTCAGATGGGAGCGCGAGAGAAGACAGTTTATATTGCAATTCAAATAATATCAAAGCGATAAACATGTAGGCAAAGAACACATTTAGGCCAACAATATACAATATCAAAATTAAATAAACCCAAAGAAGTCAATATGAAAGCTCGAATTTTGGTTATATCCCCAGCAGAGTCGCCATCAGTCACACCCCATTTTTTTTTCACCGCATCCGACCCCCCGCTAGGCAGTCGGTTTTAGAGAAAAATGATTTTTTCCAATTAAAGTGACGTTTTGAAAAAGGGATTATTTTATTTACAGAGTCACCACTTGGAATTGAGTTTGGGTGTCCCAAGTCACCTTATTGAATCCCTATTCAAAAGGAAATGACTCTTTAATTTTTTATTTTTGGTCTGCGAACTAGAAATCCGGATAAGGAATTCTGTTGACCGAGGGGAAGGTGTTAAGCACCCCTCGAGTCCCGTGGTTCTAGCACGGTCGCTTTAATGACTTACGTCTGGCTTAAATTAGTCTTTTGGATATATAATATTTGTTGGCCTAAAAGTGACTTCTATCCCGCTTTTAATTTATTTTGAAATTATTTATTAATAAACACGTCCTAAACACCCAATAGGAAAGTCAATTTATTACAGCTTAAACAAATAATTGTAAAGATACTGAATATTTAGAACTCATTTTCTTTAACTTTCATTAAAATAACAAGAAAGGTTTTATCACCTTTAGACAAAATTCAAACTTTTCAAATATATATGATTAACTAAAATTAATTAATATAAATACGATTATATAGTCATGAAGATCCGATAACCAAAACTAAAATTTCAGTTATGAACTAAATGTTACTTTGCAAATATGTGATAAATAATATATCATATATAACACCAATTGATTTTTTTTTTAATTTCTTGTTTTGCTATTTCACTGGTTTTTTTTTAAGTCTTATGTATGTATTCTCCCTTTCTTTTCCTAAAGCATGCATGGTATATGTGTGTGCATGTATTTATTTCATTTTTTTTTTTGCATGCATGGATCATATCTTATATCAAATCTCACTCCAAATTTAATCATGACAAAGAGTTGAATGCTTTAATATCATAATAACAAATGTAAAATAAGAGCATCTCCACATCATAATATTGAAATTGAATTTCACATTATTGTGATATTACATTATTCAAAGAAAGATAGAGGGTTACCTCTTGCGGAAATAATTCCTAACAACAACAAGAAGAAGCCTCGAACTTAAACCGTGACCAAAACTCAAAGTCTTTTGATGTGAGAAATTTTTGATTTTTTGGTTTCCTATGTGTTCTTCTATGTGTGCATGTGTGTGGATCTTTTTCTCAAATTAGTCCATATGTCTCTTTTTTTCTTGAGTGTTTTATGTGTGTGTTTATATAGAGAGTGCGTGTGCTTGAGTGAGAATGGGAGTTGAGGGAATAATGGGGGAAAGATGTAGTGGAGGTAATGGGGAGGTTTAGTGGGAGAATGGGGAAAGTGGGGGTAATGGGAAGTAGGGTAGTTTTTAGTTTTAATGGGAAAGTTAGGGGAATGTTGGAGGTAATGGGAAGTAGGGTAGTTTTTTTTTTTAGTTTTAGTGGGAAAGTTAGGGGATTGTTGGAGGTAATGGGAAGTAGGGTAGTTTTTATTTTTAATGGGAAGGTTAGGAGAATGTTGGAGGTAATGGGAAGTAGGGTAGTTTTAGTTTTTTTTTTAATTATTATATTTTTTCAATATAAAAATAAAAATAATAAAAAATATAAATAAACTAAATGGCTAGTCTTAGAAATATGATTAAGAAATATTAATATCACTAGATTCTTTATTAAAAGTTAAAAGAGGAAAATAACATAATTTAATTAGTTTTTATTTATTTAATAATAAAAACTTATCTAAAATGTGATTCTATTTTTGTATATATTTTTTTTAAAATATTAAACGAACCTCAAAAATAAGATAAATTTAAAATGCCTAAAAATAAAAATAAAATAAAATAAAATAAAAATTAATTGAACATTAAAATGGTATAAAAATATTGGGTTTGAGTCAAAAATTAGGTGTTTTCACCTGATTTTCCAAGAAAATGGCCATGAAAATTGAAACAAACTATACTGGGATGATCCCCAACCTCCCTGGCATGCCTCAATCAATTTTTTTCCCATAACACACCTAGACCCTAGGCCCACCCAAGAAACTGTAGGATAAAGCACACCGATTTGGCCTAAAAATACTCCATTAGCATCGTTTTGCCCGTTTTTCTACCCAAATAGCGACAAAAATTTAAACGGGCCATACTGGAAAAATCCCCAACCTCTCTGGAATGTCTCTGTCGATTTTTGGCCCACAGTACGCCCAGAACCCAGGCCAACCCCTAAATTTGTGAGCTATAGGACACTGATTTAGCCCGAAAATGCCCGTTCGCGCTGTTACTCCCATTTGTCCACCCAAATGGCAATGAAAGTTTAAACGGACCACACTGGGATGATCCTCAGCCTCCCTGTCATGCCTCAGATGATATTTCACCCTCAGAACGCTCAGACCCCGTGTCCACCCCCAAAACCATCAGCTATAGCACATCGATTTGCCCCAAAAATGCCCATTCATGCCGTTTCAGTCGTTTGTCCATCCAAATGGCCTAAAAAATTCAAACGGACCAAACTAGGATGATACCCAACTAACCTGGCATGCATCAGTCAATTTTTAAACTACAACACGCTCGGACCCCTGGCCCACCGTAAAATCATGGGCTATAGCACACCGATTTGACCCAAAAATGCTCTGTTTGCATCGTTTCGCCCATTTGTCCAGTCAAATGGCAACAAAAATTTAAACAAAACACACTGGGATGATCCCCAACCTCCTTGGAAGGCCTAAGTTAATTTTTAAACCACAGCTAACCCGAACCTTGGGCTCACCCCTAAAAATGTGGACTATAGCACATCAGTTTTACCCAAACATGTCCTATTTGCATCGTTTCCCTCATTTGTTCACCCAAACGACCACAAAAATTTAAAAGGACTACACTAGGATGATACCCAACCTCTTTGCCATGCCTCGATTGATTTTTGGCCCACAACACACTCAAACCTCGGGCCCACCCTCAAAATCGTGGGATATCGCACATCGATTTGGCCTAAAAATGCCCTGTTCGCGTCGTTTTGCCCGTTTATACACCCAAATAGCCAAAAAATTTTAAAAAACAATATTGGGACAATATACAACCTCCATGGCATACCTTGGCCAATTATCGGCCCACAACACACCCGAACCCCAGGCCCAACCCCAAAATCGTGGGCTATAGCACACTGATTTGGCCCAAAAACTCTCCGTTCGTAACGTTTTACCTGTTTGTCCTCCCAAATGGCCACAGAAATTTAAATAAACCACACTGGATTATCCCCAACCTCCCTGGATTGCCTCGGTCAATTTTTGGTCCATAACACGCCTGGACCACGGGCGCCACCCCAAAACCGTAGTCTATGGCATACAGATTTGGCTCGAAAATGGCCCGTTCGCGCCGTTTCTCTCGTTTGTCAACCCAAATGACAACCAAAAATTAAACCAACCACACTGGGATGATCCTCAACCTTCCTGGCATTCCCCGGTCAATTTTTGACCCACAACACGCCCAGACCCTGGGCCTACCCCCGAAACCATGGGTTGTAGCACATCGTCTTGGCATGAAAATGCCTTGTTTGCAACGTTTCACCGTTTAGCCTTTCAAATTCCACAAAAAATTAAATGGACTATACTGAAACGATCCCCAATATCCCTAGCATGCCTCGATCGAGACCCGGACCCCAATCCCACCCACAAAACCATGGGCTATAGCACATCAATTTGGCCTGAAAAAGCACCGTTCGCGCTATTTCACTCGTTTGTCAACCCAAATAGCCACAAAAAATTAAATGGCCTACACAAGTACGAAACCTGGCATGCCCCAATTAGGTTTTAGCCCACAGCACACCTAGACCCCGAGCCCACCCTAAAAACCGTGGGTTATAGAACATCGATTTGGCTCCAAAATGCCCCATTCGCCCCGTTTCGCTTGTTTGTCCTCCCAAATGGCAACAAAAATATAAAGGAAGCACACTGGGATGATTCCCTACATCCCTAGCACACCCTCATTAATTTTCAAATAATGGAATTCATGAATCCTGGGCCCACCCCCTAAACCGTGGGTTATAGCACACCGATTTGGCCCGGGAATGCCCCGTGTATGTCATTCCGCCCATTTGTCCACCCAAATGACCATTAAAATTTAAATAGGCCATAATGGGAAGATACTCAACCTCCCTCACATGCCCTGGTCAATTTTTGGCCCACAACACGCCCGAACCCCAGGCCTACCCCCAAAACCGTGGGCTATAGCATACCGATTTGGCCTGAAAATGCCTCATTTGTGCCATTTTGCCTGTTTGTCCACCAAAATTTCCACAAAAATTGAAACGGACCACACTGGGACAATTCTCAACCTCCCTGGCATGCCTCGATTGATTTTTGGCCCACAACATCTTGGACCTCGAGCCCACCTTCAAAACCGTGGGTTGTAGCACATCGATTTGGCTCGATAACTTCCCTTTTGTGCTATTTTGCCCGTTTGTCCACCCAAATGGTGACAAAAATTTAAACGGAACACACTGGGATGATCCCCAACCTTCTTGGCATGCCTCGGTCAATTTTCAACCCACATAACACTCGGACCTCGGGCCCACCCTCAAAACCGTGGGCTATGGCTCATAGATTTGGCATAAAAATACTTCATTTACGATGTTTCACCCGTTTGTCCACCCAAATGTCTAGGAAAAATTATATGGACCACATTGGAATGATCCCCAATCTTCCTGACATGCCCCGGTCAATTTTCGACCCACTGAACGCTTAGCCTAAAAATTCCCCGTTCGCGCCATTTAACCATTTGTCCACCCAAATGGACATAAAAAATTAAACGGACCATACTGGGAAGATCCCTAACCTCCCGAGCATACCCCTATAAATATTTTGCCCACAAGATGCCTGGACCCCAGGTCAACCCCCGAAACTGTGGGCTATAGCACACCGATTTACCCTGAAAATGCCCCATTCGTGCCTTTTCGCTCGTTTGTCCACTTGAATGGCCACAAAAATTTAAACCGACCATACTAGGATGATCCCCAACCTCCCTAGCATACCCCAATAAATTTTCAACCCACAACACGCTCGTACCCCTGTCCCACCCCAAAATCGTGGGTTGTAGCACATAGATTAGGACCGAAATTGCCCCGTTCACACTGTTTTGCCTGTTTATCCACCCTAATAGCCACAAAAATTTGAAAGGACCATACTAGAACATTATCTAACCTCCATGACTCACCCCTATAAATTTTTGGTACACAACACACCCAAATCCTGGGCCCGCGCCTGAAATCGTGGACTATAGCATACCGATTTGGCCTTAAAATACCTCGTTCGCTCTATTTCGTTTGTTTGTCCACCCAAATTGCTAATAAAATTTAAATGAACCACACTGGGATATTACCTAACCTCCTTAGCATTCCTTGGTCGATTTTTGAACCACAACATGCTCAGACCCCAGGACCATCCCCAAAATCATGGGCTATAGCACACCGATTTGGCCAGAAAATACCTCATTCACACCGTTTCGCCGACTTATCCACCCAAATGACCACAAAAATTGAAACGGACAACACTGATGACCCCCAACCTTTTTGGCATGTTTCAGTTAATTTTTGGCCCATAGCACGCTCAGACCCCGGGCCTACCCCTGAAACCATAGTCTATAACACACCGATTTGGCCTGAAAATGCCTCTATTATGTCGTTTCGCCTGTTTGTCTACCCAAATAGACACTAAAATTTAGATGGACCAGACTGGAATGATCCTAACCTTCCTGCAAAGCCTCTGTTAGTTTTTGGCGCACAGCAAGCTTGAACCCCGGCCCTACGCCCAAAACCGTGGGCTATAGCACATCGATTTGGCTTGAAAACTCCTTGTTCGCGCTGTTTCTCCCGTTTGTCCACCCAAATGGCCACAAAAGTTTAAACGGACTACACTTAGATGATCTCCAACCTCCCTGGCATACCCCGGTCAATTTTAGGCTCACAGAAAGCCCGAACCCCAAGCCCACTCCCAAAACTATGGGCTATAACACATTGATTTAGCCCGAAAACTCTCTGTTCACACCATTTCACTCGTTTGTCCACCCAAATGACCACAAAAATTTAAACAAACCACACTGGGATGATCCCCAACATCCCGGTCATGCCCCATTCGATTTTTGGTCAACAGCAAGCTCGAAATCTGGGCCCTACCCAAAAATTATGGGCTATAGCACATCAATTAGGCCCAAAAATGCCCCATTCACGCCGTTTCGCACGTTTGTACACCTAAATAGCCACAAAAATTTAAACGAACAATACTAGGATGTTACACAACCTCCTTAAAAGCCCTGGTCAATTTTTGACCCACAACATGCCCGGACCTCGGGACTACACCAAAAACCGTAGGCTGGAGCACACTGATTTAGCTCAAAAATGCCCTATTTGTATTATTTTTCCTGATTGTCCACTAAAATAGCCACAAAAATTTAAACGGACCACACTGTGATAATCCCCAACCTTCCTGGAATGCCTCGATTGATTTTCATCCTACAACACACTCAGACACCGAGCCCACAGAAGAAACCGTAGGCTATAGTACATCGATTTGGACAGAATACACACCATTCATGATGTTTCACCCATTTGTCCACCTAAATGGCCATGATACCCAACCTCCTTGTCACGCCACGGTCAATTTTTGGCCTATAACATGCCTGGACCCTCATTCCAACCCCAAAACCATGAGCTATAGCACACCGATTTTGCCTGAAAATGCCTTATTCGCGCTGTTTTGCCTATTTGTCCACCTAAATGGTCACGAAAAATTAAACAGACCATACTGGGAGGATCCCCAACATCCCTGGCATGCCCCAGATGATTTTAGGCAAACAAAACATCCGGACCCCGGGCCCACCCCCAAAATCGTAGGCTACAGCATGCCGATTAAGCCTAAAAACTCCTCGTTCACGCTGTTTCACCTGTTTGTCCACCTAAATGGCCATGAAAATTTAAAAAGCCATACTGGGCCGATACCCAACATCCCTACCCCAGACCCAGGGCCCAGCCCTAAAATCGAGGGCTATAGCACACCTATTAGGCCCAAAAATGCCCCATTTATGCCGTTTCACCTGTTTGTCCACCCAAATGTCCATAAAAATTTAAATGGACCATACAGGGATGATCCAAATCATCCCTAGAACTTCTCGTTCAATTTTTGGCTCACAACATGCCCGTATCCCAGGCCCACTACACCGATTTTGTTAAAAAAATGCTTCGTTCGTGCCGTTTCCCCCGTTTGTCCACTCAAATGGCCACACAAATTTAAAAGGACCACACTTGGATGATACCCAACCTCTATGGTATGCCCTAATTGATTTTGGCCCAGAGCACGTTCGGACCCCAGGCGGACCCTCGAAACCATATGCTATGGCAGACCGATTCGGCCCAAAAATGCCCCATTCGTGTCGTTTTGCCCGTTTGTCCACCCATACTGGGATGATCCCCAACCTCCCTAGCATGACCTGATTAATTTTTGGCCCAGAGCATGAATGGATTCTGGGCTCACCCCCGAAACTGTAGGCTATAGCACACCAATTTAGCCCAAAAAGGCCCTGCTCGCACCATTTTCCCCGTTCGTCCACCCAAAGAGCCACAAAAATTTAAACGGACCACACTGAGATGACTCCAAATATCACTGACATGCCTCCATCAAGGTTTGGTTAACAGTACGCTTGGACCCTGGTCCCACCCTCAAAATAGAGTTCTATAGCACACTAATTTGTCTCAAAAACTCCCCGTTCACGCTGTTTCCGCCATTTATCCACTCAAATGGCTACAAAAATTTAAACGGACCATGCTGGGATGATCCCCAACAACCCTAATATGCACCAGCCAATTTTTCGGCCACAACATGCCCAGACCCCGAGACCACCCCCGAAACCATAGGCTATAGCACATAGACTTAGTCCAAAAATGCCTCGTTCGCGCCGTTTTGTCCATTTGTACACACAAATGGCCATGAAAATTTATAAGGACCAAACTAGTATGATTCCCAACCTCCCTGGACCAGATGATTTTTGACCCACAGAAAGCCCGAATCCCGAGCCCACCCCTAAAATAGTGGGCTATAGCACACCAATTTGTTTTAAAAATGCCCCGTTCGTGCTGTTTCACCCGTTTGTCCAAACAAATGGCTACAAAATATGGGATGATCACTAACTTCCCTGCCACGCCCCTGTCAATATTTGGGCAACAGGACACTTGGAACCCGGGCAGACCCCCAAAACAATGGGCTATGGCACACCGTTTTGGCCCAAAAATGCCTCATTCGCCCCGTTTCACCCGTTTGTACACCCACATGGCAACTAAAATTTAAACGGGCCACACTGGGATGATCCCCAACTTCCCTAGCATGCCTAAATTGATTTTTGACCTACATTATTCCCGAAACCTGAGCCCACCCACGAAACCGTGGGGTGTAGCACACTAATTTAGCCCTAAAATGCCTCGTTCTCGCCGTTTCGCCCGTTTGTCCACTAAAATAGCCACAAAATTTTAAATGGACCATACTGGGATATTACCTAACCATCCTGGTATGCCCTGATTGATTTTTAGCCCACAACACTCTCAGACCCCGGAAACTCCCCCAAAATCATGGGCTATAACACACCGATTTGGCTAAAAAATGCCCCATTCGTACCGTTTTGCTTGTTTGCCCACCCAAATAGCCACATAAATTTAAAATGACCATACTGGAATGATCTGCAACCTCTATGGAATGCCCCGATTAATTTTTGGCCCATAGTACACCCGGAACCCAAGCCCACCCTCAAAACCATGGGCTATAGCACACCGATCTAGCCCAAAGAAGCCCCGTTCGCATCGTTTCTCCTGTTTGTCCACCCAAATGGCCACAAAAATTTAAATGGATTACACTAGGATGATCCCAACCTCCCTAGTATGCCCAGGTTTATTTTTGACCCACAGCATGCCTGTACCCTGAGACAACCCCCAAAATCTTGCGCTATAGCATATTGATTTGGCTTGAAACAGCGTCGTTCGTGCTGTTTCACCTATTTGTCCACAAAAATGGCCATGAAAATTTAAATGGACCACACAAGGATGATCTCCAACCTCTCTAGAAAGCCTCGATTGATCCGTGGGCTATAATACAATGATTTGGCTCAAAAATACCCCATTCGCGCCGTTTCGCCCGTTTGTCCACCCAAATAGCTAATAAAATTTAAACAGACTAGACTGGGATGATCTCCAACCTCTCTAGCATGGCCCACTTGAGTTTTGTCCCACAGGATACATGGACCCCGAGCCCACCTCAAAACCATGGGTTGTAGCACACCGATTTGGCTCGAAAATGCCCTGTTCGCTCCGTTTTACCTTTTTGTCCACAGAAATGGCCACAAAAATTTAAACAGACCATACTGGGATGATCCCCAACCTCCCTGGTATGCCCTGGTCAATTTTTGGCCTACAGCACGCCCGGGCCCCAATTGCACACCCAAAATTGTGGTCTATAATGCACCAATTTGGCCCGAAAATGCCCCATTCCTTCTGTTTTTCCTGTTTGTTCACCCAAATAGCCATGAAAATTTAAACGGACCACACTGGAATGATCCCCAACCTTTTGGTAATCCTCTGTTCAATTTTCAACCCACAGCAAGCCCAGACCCCAGGCCCACCCTCAAAATCGTGGGTTGTAGCACACCAATTTTGCCCGAAAATACCTCGTTTGCACCATTTTTCCCGTTTATAAATCGAAATTGCCACAAAAAATTAAAAAGACTATACTGGGATAATCCCCAATCTCCCTGGTTCACCTCTATAGATTTTCAGCCAACAGTATCCCCAGACCCCTACCCACCCCGAAAATCGTGGGTTGTAGCACATCGATTTGGCCTAAAATTTCTCCGTTTGTACCATTTCACCCATTTGTCCACCCAAATGGCCACTAAAATTTAAATGAGCCAAACCGGGATGATCTCCAACCTACCTGACACGCCCCGATCAATTTTCAGCCAATAGAACATGCGGACCCTGGGCCCACCCCTAAAACCGTGGGCAATAGCATACTAATTTGACCCAAAAAATTCCATGTTCCCGTTGTTTTGCCTGATTATCCACCGAAAAGGCCATGAAAATTTAAACGGATAACACTGGGATGATACCCAACCTACCTGGAATGCTCCGGTGGATTTTAGGCCCACATCACGCCCGAATCCTAGTCCCACCCTCAAAATCGTGGGTTATGGCACACTGATTCAGCCCAAAAATGCCCCGTTCTCACCCTTGCGTCCGTTTGTCCACTAAAATAGCCACAAAAATTTAAACGGACCAAACTGAGATGATCTCCAATATCCCTGGCATGCCCCTATTGATTTTTTTCCCACAACACGCTTGGACCCCGGGCCCACCCTTAAAACTGTGGGCTATAGCACACCAATTTTTCCCAAAAATGCCTCGTTTGTGCCATTTCATCCGTTTGTCCACCCAAACGGCCACAAAAATATAAATAGACCACACTGGGATGATCCCCAACCAATTTTCATCCCACAACACACCCGGACCCTAGGTGCACACCCAAAACTGTGGGCTATAGCGTACCAATTTAGCCCAAAAATGCCCCATTCACGCTGTTTTGCCTGTTTGTCCTCCCAAATGACCACAAAAATATAAATGGACCACACTGGGATGATACCCAACCTACCTGGTATGCCTCGATCAATTTTTGGCCAACAGTACACGTGGACCCTGGGCCCACCCCTAAAGCTCAAAAAATGCCCTATTCGCGTTGTTTCGCCCGATTGTCCACCCAAATGGCCACAAAAATTTAAACGGACACTACTGGGATGATCCCCAACCTCTCTGGCACAGCCCAATTGATTTTTGGCCCACAGCATGTGCAGACACTAGGCTCACACCCAAAATCGTAGGCTATAACACACTAATTTTTCCTAGAAATGCCCTGTTTGCACCCTTACGTTCGTTTATCCACCAAAATAGACACAAAAATTTAAACAGACCAAAATGAGATGATATCCAAACTCCCTGACATGCCCCGATTAATTTTTGGCCTACAACACGCTTGGACCCCGGGCCCACCCCTAAAACTGTGGGTTATAGCACTCCAATTTGACCCAAAAATGCATCGTTCGTGCCATTTTGCCCGTTTGTCCACCCAAATAGCCACAAAAATTAAACGGAATGCACTACAATGATCCCCAACCTGCTTGGCATGCCCCAATCAATTTTTGGCCCATAAAACACTAGAACCCTGGGCAAACCCCAAAACTGTGGGCTATAGCACACCGATTTGGCCCTAAAAATACCCTGTTCAAGTTGTTTTTCCTGATTGTCCAGACAAATGGACATGAAAACGTAAACGAACCACACTGAGATGATCCCCAACCTCCCTGGCATGCCCCGGTAGATTTTTGGCCCACAACATGCTCGGACCCTGGGCCCACCCCCAACCTCCCTGGCATGCCCCGATCGAACTCTAACTTCCCTGGAATGCCCTAATTGATTTTAGGCCCAAATCACGCTCGGACACCGAGCCCCTAAAAAACCGTGGGCTATAGCACACCGATTTGGCCTGAAAATGCCCCATTCCCGCCGGTTTGCCCGTTTGTCCTCCCATATAGCCATGTAAAATTAAACAGACCACACTGGGATGATCCGCAACTTCCCTGGCTTGCCCTAATTAATTTATGGCCCATAGCATGCCCGGACCCCGGGCACACCCCCAAAACTGTGGGCTATAGCACATCGATTTGGCCTGAAAAAGCCCCGTTTGCATTGTTTCTCCCGTTTGTCCACCCTAATGGCCACAAAACTTTAAATGGATTACCCTAGGATGATCCCAACCTACCTGGTATGCCCCGATTAATTCTTATACCACAGAACGGCTGGACCCTGGGACCACCCCCAAAACTGTTTGCTATAGCATATTGATTTGGCTTGAAAAAGCCCGTTCATGTCGTTTCGCCCGTTTGTCCACCCAAATGGCCATGAAAATTTAAACAAACGATACTAGGATGATCTACA
The DNA here is from genome assembly GCA_030864225.1 of Capsicum baccatum var. pendulum. Lineage (NCBI taxonomy): Eukaryota > Viridiplantae > Streptophyta > Magnoliopsida > Solanales > Solanaceae > Capsicum > Capsicum baccatum. The sequence continues at coordinate 234,999,419 of CM061555.1, read as the reverse complement.
ACCTCTTTGGCTTGCCCCGGTTAATTTTCAGCCCATAGCACACCCGGACCTAGGCCAACCCCCGAATCTGTGGGCTATAGCACACCGGATTGGCCCGAACATTTATGTTGTTTCGCCCGTATTTCCACCCAAATGGACATTAAAATTTAAATAGACCATACTAGAACGATCCCCGACCTTTCTGGCATGCCCAAGTTGATTTTCGTCCAATAGCATGCCCGAACCTCGAGTCCAGCCCTAAAACCGTGGGCTATAGCACACCAATTTGGCCCAAAAATGCCCTGTTCATGCCGTTTTGCCCGTTTGTCTACCCATATGGCCACAAAAATTTAAACAAACCACACTGGGAGGATCCCCAACCTCCTTGGCATACCTTAATTGATTTTTAACCAACAGCTCGCCTGGACCCAGGGCCCCCAAAACCGTGGGCTATAACACATCAATTTATCTTGAAAATGCCCTCTTTACGCTGTTTTGCCTGTTTGTGCAACCAAATAGCCACGAAAATTTAAACGGACCACAATGGGATAATCCCCAACCTTCCTGGCATGCTCCATCAATTTTTTACCAATAGCACGCCCGAACCCCGAGCCCACCCTCAAAACCGTGGATTATAACACACTGATTTGGCTCAAAAATATCTCGTTCACGTTGTTTCGCCTGTTTGTCCACCCAAATGGCCTTGAAAATTCAAATAAACCACACTGGAATGATCCCCAACCTCCCTGAGATTTATGAGATGTATCAGTCATTTTTGGTCCATAGCACGCCCGGAACCCGAGCCCTCCCCCAAAATCGTGGGCTATAACACACCGATTTATCTTGAAAACACCCCATTTGCACTATTTTTCCTGTTTGTCCACTCAAATTGCTACAAAAATTTAAACAGACCACACTAAGATGATCCGTAGTATCCCTATCATGCCTCGATCGATTTTTAGGTGACAGCACACCCGGACCCTGGACCCACCCCTAAAACCGTGGGCTGTTACACAACGATTTTGCCTGAAATCACCCTGTTTTCATTGTTTTACCCATTTGTCCACACAAATAGCAACAAAAATTTAAACGGACCATACTACGATGATCCCCAACCTGCGTGGCATGCCCCAGGTAATGTTTAACCCATAACACACCCAAACCCTGGGCCCACCCCCAAAACCGTGGGCATAGCACACCAATTTGGCCCTAAAAATGCCCTGTTCAGGTTGTTTTTCCTAATAGTCCACCCAAATGGCCACGAAAATTTAAACGGACCACACTGAGACGATTCTCAACCTCCCTAGCATGCCCCAGTAAATTTTTGGCCTACAGCACGCCCGGACCCTAGGCCCACCCCCAAAACCATAGGCTATAGCACATTGATTTGACCCAAAAATGTTGCGTTCGCACCGTTACATTTGTTTGTCTACCAAAATAGCCATGAAAATTTAAATGGACCAAACTGAGACAATCCCAACCTCCCTGCCATCCCTTTGTTGAGTTTTGGCATACAACACACTCGGACCCCAGACCCACCCTCGAAATTGTGGGCTATAGCACACTGATTTGACCCTAAAATTCCTCGTTTATGCCGTTTTGCCCGTTTGTCCACCCAAATGGCTATGAAAATTTAAACGGACCACACCGAGATGATCTTCAACCTCCCTGACACATCTCAGTTAATTTTTGGCCCACAGCAAGCTTGGAACTCGGGCCCACCCCTAAAACCGTAGGCTATAGCACACCAATTTCTCCTAAAAACTCCTTGCTTGTGCTGTTTTTCCCATTTTTCAACCAGCATAGCCACAAAAATTTAAACGAACCAAACTGGGATGATTCCCAACCTCTGTGGCACACCTCAGTTGATTGTTGAGACACAACACACCCGAAAACTAGGCCCACCCCTAAAACCGTGGGCAATAGCTCACCGATTTAGCCTAAAAATGCCCTGTTCGCACCATTTCGTCGGTTTGTCCACCCAAATGGCCAAAAAAAAATTAAATGAACCATACTGAGATAATACTAAACCCCCCGGTAAGCTTTGATCAATTTTTTGTCTACCGCATAACCAGACCCAGGACCCACCCTCGAAACTGTGGGCTATGACACATCAATTTGTCTCGAAAATGCCCTGTCCATGCCGTTTTGCCTGTTTGTCCACCCAAATAGCAATAAAAATTTAAATGGACCACACTGGGATGATCTCCAAACTTTCTAGAATTCTTGGTCAATGTTCAGCCCACAACACGCTCAGACCCCAGGTTCACCCTCAAAATTGTGGGCTATAGCACACCGATTTGGCCCAAAAATACCCCGTTCACTCCATTTGTTTGTCCACCAGAATGGCCATTAAAATTTAAATGGACCATACTGGGATGATCCCCAACCTCCCTGAATGCCCCGATTAATTTTTGGCCCATAAAATGATCGAACCCCAGGCCCACCCTCAAAACTGTGGGCTATAGCACACCGATTTGGCCCAAAAATTCCCTGTTCGTGCTGTTTCACTTTTTTGTCCACCCAAATAGCCACAAAACTATAAACGAACCACCCTGGGATGATCCTCAACTTCCCTGGCATGCCTCAGTCGATTTTTGTCCCACAACACGCTTGGAGCCTAAGACCACCACCAAAACCATGGGCTATAGCATACCAATTTAGCACGAAAATACACCGTTCGTGCTGTTTATCCCTCCAAATAACCACAAAAATATAAACAAACCACAATGTGATAATACATAACCTTCCTAGCATACCCCAGTTGATTTTTTATCCACAGCATGCCTGGTCCCCGGATCCACCCTCGAAATCGTAGGCTATAGCACACCGATTTGGCACAAAAATTCCTTGTTTGTGTTATTATGCCCGTTTATCGACCCAAATCATCACAAAAACTAAACGGACCATACTGGATTGATATTGAATATCCCTGGAATGCGCCGGTCAATTTTTGACACATAACACGCTCGAACTCAGGCCCACCCCCCAAAGCATGGGTTATTGCACCCCAATTTGACCCAAAAATACCTCGTTCACAACGTGTCACCCGTTTGTCCACCCAAATTGCCACGAAAAATAAAATGGACCATTCTGGGACAATCCCCAACCTCTTTTTCATGCCTCAATCAATTTTTGGCCCAATGCATGCCTGGACCACAGGCTCACCCCTAAACCGTGCGCTCTAGCACACTAATTTGGCTCGAAATCACCCCGTTCACACCGTTACCCCTATTTCTCCGCCTAAATGGCCATAAATATTTAAATGGATCACACTGGAATGATCACCAACCTTCTTGGCACGCCCCAATCAATTTTACTCCCATAGCATGCCCGGACCCCTGGCCCAACTCCAAAACCATAGGCTATAGCACACCTATTTTGCCCAACAATGCATCGTTCGTGTCATTTCGCCCATTTGTCCATACAAATGGCCATGAAAATTTAAATGGACCATATTGGAACGATCCCCATCCTCCTTGACAAACCCTAACCAATTTTTGGCCCACTGCATACTGGTACCCCAAGCCTAACCCCAAAACCGTGGGCTACAGCACACCGATTTGGCCTGAAAATGCCCAGTTCACGTCGTTTCACACGTTTGTCCACCCAAATAGCCATAAAAATTTAAACGAACCATAATGGGACTATACCTAACCTCCCTGGCATGTCTTGGTCAATTTTGGGCACACAGAACATCCGAAACCCGGTCCCACCCTCAAAACTGAGGGCTATAGCACATCAATTTAGCCCAAAAGTGCCCCATTCGCACTGTTTCATCCGTTTGTCCACACAAATAGCCAAAAAAATTTAAGCAAACAATACTGGGATGATCCACAACCTCCTTGGTACGAATTGATTGATTTTTGACACACAGCACGCCCATACCCTGGACCCACCCTTGAAACCGTAGGCTATAGCACATCGATTTGGCATAAAAAATGCCTCGTTTGTGTTGTTACGCCCGTTTGTTGACCCAAATCATCACAAAAAGTAAATGGACCACACTGGAATGATATTAAATCTTCCTGGCATGCCCTGATCGATTTTTGACCCATAACACACTCGAACCCGAGGCCCACCCTTAAAAGTGTGGGTTATAGCACCCCGATTTGACCCAAAAATGCCTCGTTCACAATGTTTCGCTCGTTTGTTCACCCAAATTGCCACACAAAATAAAACGAACCATACTGGGACAATCCCCAACCTCTTTTTCATGCCTTGATTAATTTTGAGCCAAATGCATGCCTGGACACCAGGCTCACCCCCGAAACCGTGCGCTGTAGCACACTAATTTGGCCCGAAATTGCCCCGTTCACACTGTTTCCCCCGTTTCTCCACCTAAATGGCCACAAAAATTTAGACGGAGCACACTAGGTTGATCCCACACCTCCCTATCATGCCTCAATTAATTTTGGGACCACAGCACGCCCGGACCCCTGGCCTAACTCCAAAACCATAGGCTATAGCACACCTATTTGGCCCAACAATGCGTCGTTCGTGTTGTTTTGCCCATTTGTCCATCCAAATGACCATGAAAAATTAAATAGACCACGTTGGCATGATCCCCATCCTCCTTTACATACCCCAATCAATTTTTGGCCCACTGCACACCGGAACCCCAAGACCAACCCCAAAACCGTGGGCTAAAGCACACCGATTTAGCCTGAAAATGCCCAGTTCACGTCGTTTCACCCGTTTGTCCACCTAAATAGTCACAAAAATTTAAACGAACTATACCGGGACTATCCCTAACCTCCCTGGCATATCACGGTCAATTTTAGCCATATAGGACATCCGAAACCCGATCCACCCTCAAAACTGTGGGCTATAGCACATCGATTTAGCCCAAAAATGTGCCATTCAGGCTGTTTCATCCATTTGTCCAAAAATGGCCATAAAAATTTATACAGACGATAATGGGATGAAACAAAACCCCCATGGCAAGTCCTGGTCAATTTTTGGTCTACAACAATCCCGAACCCTGGCCTACCCCCGAAACCGTGGGCTATAGCACACCTATTTGGCCCTAAAATGCCTCGTTTACACCGTTTTGCTTGTTTGTCCACCGAAATGGCCATAAAAATATAAACAAACCACACTGGGATGATCCCCAACCTCCCTGGCATACATCAATTGATTTTGACCCTATCAATTGATTTTGACCCTACAGTATGCCTGAATCCCAGGTCACCCCCAAAACCGTGGGCTATAGCACATCAATTTGGCTTGAAAATGCCTTATTTGCGCCGTTTTGCCAGTGTGTCCACCCAAATGGCCACAAAACTTTGAATGGACCATAATGGAATGATCCCAAAAATCTCTGACATGCCCAGGTTGATTTTTGGCCCACATCATGCTCGGACCCCGGACCCACCCCTAAAATCGTGGGCTCGAAAACTCCCCGTTCGTGCCATTTCTCTAATTTATCCACCAAAATGGCCACAAAAATTTAAGAGGACCATACTGGGATGATCCCCAACCTCCCTATCACGTCCTGGTCAATTCCACTCCTAAAACTGTGGACTATAGGACAGCAATTTAGCTTGAAAAAGCATTGTTCACGCTATTTTGCCTGTTTGTCCACCCAAATGGACATGAAAATTTAAACAGACCATAATGAGATGATCCCCAACCTTCCTGGCATTCCCCGGTTTATATTTTGCACACAGCACGGTCGAAATCCTAGACCACCCCCAAAACCGTCGGCTATAGCACATCGATTTGGCCTGAAAATGCCCCATTCGTGCCGTTTTGCTCGTTTGTCCACCAAAATGGCCACAAACTTTTAACAGACCATGCTAGGATAATCCCCAACCTTTATGGCATACCCCGGTTGAGTTTTAACCCACACAACGCTCAGACCATGGGCCCACCCCAAAAACCGTAGGCTATAGCACACTGATTTGCCACAAAATTTCCCCGTTCATGCCATTTTGCCCGTTTGTCCACCCAAATGGCCACAAAAAATTAAATGAACCACACCGGAATGATCTCCAATCTCCTTTGTATGCCTCGGTTAATGTTTGGCCCACAACATGCCCAGACCTTAGGCCCACCCCTGAAACTGTGGGCTACAGCACACCAATTTGTCCCAAAAATGTCCCATTCGCACCGTTTTGCCCGTTTGTCCACTCAAATGGCCACTAAAAAATAAATGGACCATACTGGGATGATATCCAACCATCCTGGCATGCCCTAATGTATTTTCATCCCATAGTACGCTTGAACCCTGGGCCCACCCTCAAAATCATGGGCTATAACACACCAATTTGCCCAAAAATGCCTGTTCGCTCTATTTCGCTCATTATTCCACCCAAATTTATACAAAAATCTAAACGGACCACACTGTAACAATCCCTAACCTTCCTAGAATGCACTAATTGATATTTGGCCCATATCATGCTCGAACCCCCAACCCACCCCTAAAATTTTGGGCTATAGAACATCGATTATTCCTAAAAATGCCTATTTGTGCCGTTTTTCCTATTTGTGCCGTTTTTCCATTTTGTCCACCCAAATGGCCACAAAAATTTAAAAGGACCATACTGGGATGATACCCAACCTCCCTGTCATACATCATTCAATTTTCAGCTTACAGCACACATTCGGACCCCAGGCCCACCCCCAAAACTGTGGGATATAGCACACCGATTTGGCCTAAAATAGCCCTGTTTGTGAGGTTTTGCCCGTTTGTCCACCCAAATGACAACAAAAATTTAAGTGGAACACATTGGTATGATACCCAACCTCCCTAGCATGCATTGGTTGATTTTCATCCCACATAACGCTCGCACCCCAGGTATACCCCTAAACCTTTGTGTTATAGATCACCGATTTGACCTACAAATACCCCATTAGCGCCATTTCACCCATTTGTCCACCCAAATGGCCACGAAAATTTAAAAGGACCATACTAGGATGATCCCCAACCACCCAAGCATGCCTCGATTGATTTACAACCCACAGAAAGCTCGGACCTTGAGCCCACCCCCAAAACTGTGGGCTATAACACACAAATTTCAACTGAAAACTACCTGTTCGCATCGTTTTATTCGTTTGTCAACCCAAATGGCTAAAAAAATTTAAACGGGCCATACTGGGATGATCCCCAACCTCCCTGGCATGCCTCAATAAATTTTTAGCCAACAGCATGCCCAAACCCAAGGCATACATGATAATGCCCTAACTACAGCTCTCGTAAGAGTGTAAGCGGTTGCTGTCAAATATAGAACCCAACTGGGTTGGGTGTCGAATCCCACAGGGAATACTTGGTCACTAAGTATGCAACGATTAGTAGACTGTTGATCAAAATTCTATGAAAAGGGGGATTTAGGGTTTGGCGTGAACTAGAAGTATCAAAATAGTAAAGTAAAAATTGAATGTTTAGTAGGTTTTAACCAATGAGAATTGTAAGTTAGGGTTATGTCCACCTTATGAGTTCTACGTATCTATTAGCTATGAGTTATGCGGAACTCAGACATGCATGCGCTTATAGAGATGTGTATTCTATGGTAAATCCTAGCTTCTTTCGACTATCACGGATTATCTCACTTTAACTCTTTCGAGCTTAAAGCGTATCTAATGGTACAAATTCTCCAAGAGGTTAATCCAGTTACGGCACTAACTTTTAAACAGGGGTTGGTAGCCCTATTTCCTTGTCACTCTCTCTTTTCCAGACATGTAACTTTTCTTTCGAACAAGTTAATGCTATACTGGCGTATTCTATATGTTTGCAACCACAAGAATTTATGTTAAGATGAAGAGAGTAATGATATAAGCAACATACGTATCAAGAATTCACAAACTCATAGCAAGAGATAGTATCTCATAGGGCTTCCATAACCCTAACAGAGAAGTTTAGCTACTCATGAGTGCAACAAAAAACACAATAGACATTATCATCATACCAAAATAATCACAAACTCATGAAAAGTCTGGCTTGGTGTCACTTGTGACGTGATTTCTATTGCTAGTAGCATTTCTCTTGCTGTGAAAATTAAAAGTCGAATAGATGAAGAATAATGTTAACAATGTATAAACGAGAGGACTAGAAAGAAACGTAAGGAATAAGAAAGAATGGGGCAGAGTGAATGCTGAAAAGTTTCAGCAAAATAGGGCTTTTATAACACCCATATCCTATTCCTACTAAGCTACTGCATACTTGTCCTAATCCTACTAGGTTGCTACATCTTTGTCCTACTCCTACTAAGTTACTGCTGGTCCCCAAGTCTTTGGAAATACTGTTTTTGCCCGGTACAAGTTTTCCATGCATCACTTTCAGTCCATAGGCTTACAAAAGCTGTCTTCCTTCTTACGTGAAGCTTCCTTTGGCGTCAACCAGCCCATAAAATGTTGAAATCTTCATCATTTATACCTGAAAACTTGCTAATCATGTTGGTTAGCTCACTTATAGGAAAAAGGACTAAAAGTGCAGGAATTATATATTTTGTCCTTAAAACTTAGCTAAACTGTGGGCTTATTAAGGAACTTTAGGCTTGTAAATACGCCTAACATCAACACACCCGTAATTAGGGGCTATAACACACCGATTTAACCCCAAAATGCCCTGTTGGCACCGTTTTGCCTGTTTGTCTACCCAACTGGCCACGAAAATTTAAACGGACCATAGTGGGATGATCCCCAGCATTCCTGGAAAAACTTGTTGATTTTTATCCCACAACACGTCATACCTCGATCCAACCTTTGAAACTGTGGGCTATAACACACTGATTCGGCTCGAAAATGTCCCGTTCACACCGTTTTGATCATTTGTCCACCCAAATGGCCATGAAAATTTAAACAGACTACATTGTGATGATCCCCAACCTTCCTAGCATATGTCTATCAAATTTTGTCCCATAACATGATCGGACCCCGGGCCCACCTCCAAAACAGTGGGCTGTGGAACATCAATTTATTTAGAAAATGCCCCGTTCATGTTGTTTTTCCTATTTTTCCACCCAAATGGACACAAAAATTTATACGGACCATACTGGGATGATCCTCAAATTCCCTGACATGCCTCGGCCAATTTTTAGCCCACAGCGCTCCTGGACCCAGGCCCACCCCTGAAACTGTGGGCTGTAGCACACCACTTTGGCCCGAAATCACCTTGTTTGTGATGTTTCGCCCAATTATCCACCTAAAATAACACAAAAATTTAAATGAACCACATTGGGATGATCCCCAACTATCCTGTCATGCCCCGATCAATTTTTGGCCTATAGCACGCTCGAACCCTGGGCCTACCTCTGAAATCGAAGGCTATAGCACACCTATTTGACCTGAAAATGCCCTATTTGTATCATTTTTACCATTTGTCCACCCAAATAGCCACAAAAATTTAAATGGACCATACTGGGATAATCCCCAACCTCCCTAACATACCTCGGTTGATGTTTCGCCCACAGTATGCCCGAACCCCAGGCTCACCCCCAAAATCGTGGGCTATAGCACACCAATTTGGCCCAAAAATTCCCTTTACGCACCGTTTCACCCGTTTGTCCACATAAATGGCCACAGAAATTTAAACGAACCACACTCCGATGATCGCCAACCTTCCTGGCATGCCTCAATCAATTTTTATCCCACAACACGCCCGTACCTAGGACCCACCTCCAAAATCATGGGCACTAACACACTAATTTGGCCACTCAAATGGCCACAAAAATGCCCTGTTCGCACCATTTTGCCTATTTTTCCACTCAAATGGCCATAAAAATTTAAACAGACCATATTGGGATGATACTCAACCTTCCTAGCATGCTCCATTGATTTTCAACCCGTGACACACCCAGAGACCGGGCCTACACTAAATCTTGGTCTATAGCACATCGATTTGGCTTAAAAATGCCTCGTTCACGCTGTTTCGTCTGTTTGTCTATCCAAATGTCCACTAAAATTTAAACGAACCACACTGGGGATGATCCCCAACATCCCTGGCATCCCCCGACCAATATTCAGCCCATAACACGCTCGAACCCCAACCCACCCCCAAAATCGTGGTCTATAGCACACCAATTTGGCCCAAAAATACCCCATTTGTGTTGTTTTGCCTATTTGTCCATCCAAATGGCCAACAAAATTTAAATGAACCATACTGGGATGATCTTCAACTTACCTTGGATGCCCCAGTTGATTTTAGGCCTATAACATGCTTGGACCCCAGGTCTACCCCCAAAACCGTGGCCTATAGCACATCAATTTGGCTTGAAAATACCTCGTTCGTGCTGTTCCACCTGTTTGTCCACCCAAATGGCCACGAAAATTTAAACAGACAATACTGAGATGATTCTTAACCTTTATGGAATACCTTAATTGATTTTCAACCCACAGTACACCCAGACCCCGGGCCCACCCTTTCAATCATGTGCTATAGCACATCAATTTGGCACGAAAATGCCACATTCACACTGTTTTGCCCGTTTTCCACCCAAATAGCCATGAAAAACTAAATGGACCACACTAGAATGATCCTGAATCCCCATGGCATGCCCTGTTCAATTTCAACCCATAGTACGATCAGACCCAGGCCCACCCCCAAAACCGTGGGCTATAGCCCACTAATTTTGCCCGAAAATGCCCTGTTCGCACCGTTTTACCCGTTTGTCCACCCAATAAGAAATTAAATGGACCACACTGATATGATACGTAACCTCACTGTCATTTCCCGATCGATATTCATCCTACAGCATGCTCGGACCCCAAGCCCACCCTTGCAACCGTGGGCTTTAGCACTCTATTTGGCCCCAAAATGCCCCATTCCCCCGTTTCGCCAGTTTGTCCAACCAAATGGCCCCAAAAATTTAAACGGACCATACTGGGATGATCCCCAAATTCCTTGATATACCTCAATCCATTAATGGCCCACAGCACGCCTAGACCCTGCTCCCACCCCTAAACTGTGGGCTATAGCACGCCTATTTGGCCTGAAAGTGCCCCATTCGCCTTGTTTTGTCTGTTTGTCCACCAAAATGGCCACGACAATTTAAACGGACCATACTGGGATGATCCCCAAACTCAATGACACACTAGGAACTTGAGCCCAACCCCAAAACTGTGGGCAATAGCACACCGATTTGGCCCAAATATGCCATATTCACACCGTCTTGCCGTTTGTACACCCAGATGGTGACAAAAATTTAAACGGACCACACAGGGATGGTCACTAACCTCTATAGCATGCCTCGATCGATATTTGTCCCACAGTACACCCGAAACCCGGGCCCACCCCCAAAACCATGGGCTATAGTATACCAATTTAGCCTAAAAATGCCTCGTTCGAGTGGTTTTGCACGTTTCTCCATCCAAATGGCCACAAAAATTTAAATAGAACATAATGGGACTATCTCCAATCTTCCAGGCATGGCCCGATCAATTTTATAACCACAGAACACCCAAACCTCGAGCCAAACCCTAAAATCGTAAGCCAATTTGGGTTGAAAATACCCCATTCGCGCCATTTTGCCCGTTTGACCATCGAAATAGCCACAAAAATTTAAATAGACCACACTGGGACTATCCCCAACTTCCCTGGCACTCCTCAATTGATTTTTAGCAATAGGATTCCCGGACCCCAATCCTACCCCAAAACTGTGGGCTATAGCACACCGATTTGGCTCAAAAATGCCCAGTTCACATTGTTTTGCTCGTCTGTCCACCCAAATGGCAGGGAAAATTTAAATAAACTACACTGGGAAGATACCCAACCTCCTTGGCATGCCCCGGTAGATTTTTGGACCACAGAATGCCTGAATCCTGGGCCCACCCCTAAAATCATGCAATATAACACACCGATTTGTCCTAAACATGTCTCGTTCGCATCATTTTGCCTATTTGTCCTTCCAAATGGCCATAAAAAATTAAACAAACCACACTGAGAAGATCCCCAACCTCCTGGAACATCTCAGTCAATTTTTGACCAACAGCATGCTCGACCCGGGCTCACCCCCTAAATTGTGAGCTTAAGGACACCGATTTTGTCTGAAAAATCCTCGTTCATACCATTTCTGTCATTTGTCCACCCAAATATCCCTAAACCAAGGGCTATAGCCCACCTATTTGCATTGAAATGCCCCGTTCGCACTGTTTCACCCGTTTGTCCAACCAAATGGACACGAAAAATTACTGAAAGAACACTAGGATGATCCCCAACCTCCTTAGCCGGTCCCAATCAATTTTTAACCCACAGCACACTCGTACCCTGGGCCCATCTCCAAAACCATGGGCTATAGCACACCAATTTGGCCTAAAAATACCTCATTCATGTCGTTTCACCGGCTTATCCACCCAAATGACCACGAAAATTGGAATGGACAACACTGAAGATCCCCAAACTCCTTGGCATGTTTCAGTTAATTTTTGGACCATAGCACACTCGGACCTCGGGCCTACCCTGAAACCATAGTCTATAGCACACCGATTTGGCTTGAAAATGCCTCTATCATGCCGTTTCGTTTGTTTGTCTACCCAAATAGACACTAAAATTTATATGGACCATACCGGAACGATCCCCAACCTTCCTAACAAGACTCGGTTGATTTTTGGCCCACAGAAAGCCCTAAACCCGGCCCCACACCCGAAACCATGGGCTATAACACATCGATTTGGCTTGAAAACTCTTTGTTCGCGCTGTTTCGTCCGTTTGTCCACCCAAATGCCCATAAAAATTAAAACGGATCACACTTAGACGATCTCCAACCTCCCTGGCATGCCACAGTCAATTGTAGGCCCACAAAAAGCCTGAACCCCAGGCCCGCTCCCAAAATTGTGGACTATAACATATCGATTAGGCCCAAAAACTTCCTGTTCATACCGTTTCACACGTTTGTCCACCCAACTGACTAAGAAAATTTAAAAGGACCACACTGGGATAATCCCCAACATCCCTGTCATGCCCCGGTCGATTTTCGGTCAACAACAAGCCCGGACTCAGGGCCCTACCCTAAAGTTATGGGCTATAGCGCATCGATTAGGCCCAGATATGCCCCATTCACGCCGTTTCACACGTTTGTCCACCTAAATAGCCACAAAAATTTAAACGAACCATACTAGGATGTTACCCAACATCCCTGCAAGCCCTGGTCAATTTTTGGACCACAACATGCCCGGACCTTGGGACTACACCAATAACTGTGGGCCAGAGCATACTGATTTAGCTTAAAAATGCTCCGTTTGTATTATTTTGCCTTATTGTCCACTAAAATAGCCACAAAAATTTAAACAGACCGCACTGTGATGATCCCCATCCTTCCTGGAATGCCTCGATTGATTTTCCGATGACAGCACACTCAGACCTCAAGCCCACACAAGAAACCGTAGGCTATAGTACATCGATTTGGCATGAAAATACACCATTCGCGATGTTTCACCCGTTTGTCCACCTAAATAGACACGATACCCAACCTCCTTGTCATTAAAAGGTCAATTTTTCGCCTATAACATGCCCGAACCCTCATCCCAACCCCAAAACCATGAGCTATGGCACACCGATTTTGCCTGAAAATGCCCTATTCACGTCGTTTTGCCTATTTGTCCACCCAAATGGTCACGAAAAATTAAACAAACCACACTGGGAGGATCCCCAACATCCCTACCATGCCCCAAATGATTTTCGGCCAATAACACGGTCGTACCCCAGGCCCACCCCCAAAATCATGGGCTACAGCATGCCGATTTAGCCCAAAAACTCACCGTTCACGATGTTTCACTTGTTTGTCCACCCAAATGGCCATGAAAATTTAAACAGCCACGCTGGGATGATCCCCAACATCCCGACCCTAGACCCAGGGCCCACCCCTAAAACCAAGGGCTATAGCACACCTATTAGGCCCAAAAATGCCCCATTCATGCCGTTTCACCCGTTTGTCCACCCAAATGGCCACAAAAGTTTAAATGGACCATACTGGGATGATCCAAAGCCTCCCTAGAACTTCTAGTTCAATTTTTGGCCTACAACATGCCCGTAACCCAGGCCCACTACACCAATTTTGCTTAGAAAATGCTCCATTCGCATCGTTTCTCCCGTTTGTCCACCCAAATGACCACACAAATTTAAAAGGACCACATTTGGATGATCCCCAACCTCCCTGGTATGCCCCAGTAAATTTTTGGCACACAGCACGTCTGGACCCCAGGTGGACCCTCGAAACCATATGCTATGGCAGACCGATTCAGCCCAAAAATGCCCCATTCATGTCGTTTTGCCCGTTTGTCCACCCATACTGGGACGATCCCCAAACCTCCCTGGCATGCCCCAATTAATTTTTGTCCCAGATCAATCATGAATTCTGGGCTTACCTCCAAAATTGTGGGCTATATCACATCAATTTAGCCCGAAAAAGCCCCGCGCGCACCATTTTCCACGTTCGTCCACCCAAAGGGCCACAAAATTTAAACGAACCACACTGAGATGACCCCGAATATCCTTAGCATACCCCAATCAATGTTTGGTTAATAGTATGCCGGAACCCTAGGCCCACCCTTGAAATAGTATTCTATAGCACACCAATTTGCCTCAAAAACTCCCCGTTCACGCTGTTTTCCCCATTTATCCACTCAAATGGCTATGAAAATTTAAACGTACCATGATGGGATGATCCCCAACCTCCCTAACATGCACCGGTCAATTTTTGTCCCACAACATGCCTAGACCCCAAGCCCACCCCCGAAACCATGGGCTATAGCACATAGATTTGGTCCACAAATGCCCCGTTCGTGCCGTTTTGTCAATTTGTACACATAAATGGCCATGAAAATTTATACGGACCAGACTAGGATGATTCCTAACCTCCCTGGCATGCCCCAATCGATTTTTAGCCCACAGAAAGACCGGATCCCAGACCACCCCCAAAACAGTGGGCTATAGCACACCATTTTGTTTCAAAAATGCCCTGTACGCGCTGTTTCGCCCATTTTTCTAAAGAAATGGCTACAAAATCTGGGACGATCCCTAAATGCCCTACCACGCCCCAGTAAATATTTGGCCAACAGCACAATCGGACCCCGGGCAGACCCCCAAAACAATGGGCTATGGCACACCAATTTTGCCCGAAAATGCCCCGTTCGTGCCGTTTTGCCCGTTTGTACACCCATATGGCAACTAAATTTAAACGGGCCACACTGGAATGATCCCCAACTTCCCTGAAATGCCTCAATTGATTTTTTTCCTTCATTACGCCCGAACCCCAAGCCCACCCCCAAAACTGTGGGGTGTAGCACACTAATTTGGCCCTAAAATGCCTCGTTCTCGCCGTTTTACCCGTTTGTCCACTCAAATAGACACTAAATTTTAAATGGACCATACTGGGATATTCCCCAACCATCCTGACATGCCCCAATCGATTTTTAGCCCATAGCACTCTCAGACCCCGGCAACCCCCCAAAATTATAGGCTATAGCACACCGATTTGGCTAACAAATGCCCCATTCGTGTCATTTTGCCTGTTTATCCACCTAAATAGCCACATAAATTTAAACAGACCATACTGGAATGATCCGCAACCTCGTTTGCACTATTTTTCCCGTTTATCCACCCAAATTGCCACAAAAATTGAAAAACGCAACATTGGGATAATCCCCAATCTCCCTGGCTCACTTTGATAGATTTTCAGCCAACAACATCCCAGACCCCAGACCCCAGATCCACCCCTAAAATTATGGGTCATAGTACATCGATTTAGCCCAAAATTTCTGCATTTGCACCATTTCACCTGTTTGTCCACCCAAATGACCACACAAATTTAAATGAGCCACACCAAGATGATCTCTAACCTACCTGGCATACCTCGATCAATTTTCAGCCAACAGCACATGCGGAATCTGGGCCCACCCCTAAAACCGTGGGCTATAGCATACAGATTTGACCCAAAAAATTCAATGTTCCCATTATTTTGCCTGATTATCCACCGAAAAGGTCATGAAAATTTAAACGGATCACACTGGGATGATACCCAACCTCCCTGGCATGTCCCGGTGGATTTTAGGCCTACATCACGCCCTGACCCTGGGCCCACCCTCAAAACTGTGGGCTATAGAACACTGATTTGGCCCAAAAATGCCTCGTTCGCACCCTTGCGTCCATTTGTCCACCAAAATAGCCACAAAAATTTAAATGGACCAAACTGATATGATCTCTAATATCCCTGGCATACCCCTATTGATTTTTGGCCCACAACACGCTTGGACCCCAGGCCCACCCTTGAAACTGTGGGCTACAGCGCACCGATTTGACCCGAAAATGCCTCGTTCGTGCCGTTTTGCCCGTTTGTCCACCTAAATGGCCAGAAAAATTTAAATAGACCACACTGGGATGATCCCCAACCTCCCTAGCATGCCTCTATCAACATTTAGCCCACAACATGCCTGGACCCCAGGTCAAACCCCAAAACTGTGGGCTATAACACAATGATTTGCCCTGAAAATGCTCTGTTCGAGCCTTTTTGCCTGTTTATCATCTAAAATGGCCATGTAAATTTAAATCGACCACACTAAGATGATACCCAACCACCCTGGCAGGCCCCAAATGATATTCGACCCACAACACACCTGGACCGCCACCCAACCCCCAAAATTGTGGCTTGTATCACACAGATTATGCTTGAAATCACTCTATTCACGTCATTTTTCCCGTTTTCCCACCAAATGGCAACAAAAATTTGAATGGACCACACTGGGATGCTACCCAACCTCCCTGGTTCACCCCTGTCAACTTATGGCCCACAATAATCCCAAACCCCAAGCCCACCCCTAAAATCGTGGGCTATAGTACACTGATTTGTACTGTAATGCCTCATTCATGCTATTTTGCCCGTTTGTACAAAGAAATGGCCACAAAAATTTATACGAATCCCACTGGTAGGTTTCCCAACCTCCTTGGCATGCCCTGGTTAGATTTTGGCCCACAGCAAGTTCGAACCACGTGCCCACCCCTAAAACCGTGGGCTATAACACACCAATTTGGCTTAAAAATGCCCCATTCACGCTGTTTCGCCCGTTTGTCCAACCGAATGGCTATAAAATTTAAACGGACCATACTACGAGGATCCCCAACGTCTTTGGCATACCCTGATCGATTTTCAGCCCACATCACACACAGTTCGCCCCAAAATCGTGGGCTATAGTACACTAATTTGGCTAAAAAATGCACCATTCTCATTGTTTCGCCCGTTTATCCACCCAAAGAGCCACGTAAATTTAAATAGACCACACTAGGATGATCCACAATCTCCCTGGCATGCCCCAATTAATTTTTGGCCCACAACATGCCTGGACCCCGGGCTCACTCCCAAAACCGTGGGCTATAGCATACGAATTTGGCCTTAAAAAGCCCCATTTGTATCGTTTCTCCCATTTGTCCACCCGAATGGCCACAAAAATTTAAATAGATTACACTAGGACTATTCCAACCTCTCTGGAAAAGCCCTGTTGATATTCGGCTCACAGCACGCCTGGACCCCAGGACCACTCCCCAAATCATGCACTATAGAATATTCATTTGGCTCGAAACAACCCCATTCGTGCTGTTACGCTTATTTGTCCACTAAAATAGCCACAAAAATTAAATGGACCACACTGGGACGATCTCTAACCTCTACAGCATGCCCTAGTCAATTTTGATCCCATATAACACCTGGAACTCGGGCTTACCCCCGAATTCATCGGCTATGGCACACCAATTTTGCCCAAAAATGCCCCATTAGCAATGTTTCACCCGTTTGTACACCCACATGGCAATTAAAATTTAAATGGGCCAGGTAGGGATGATCCCCAACTTCCATGGCATGCCTCGATTGATTTTTGGCCAATATTACGCCCGAAACCTGAGCTCACCCCTGAAACTGTAGGGTGTAGCACATTGATTTGGCCCTAAAATGCCTCGTTCTTGTCGTTTCGCCTATTTGTCCACTCAAATAGCCACTTAATTTTATCTGGACCATACTGGGATATTCCCCAACCATCCTATCATGGTTTGATTGATTTTTATCATATAGCACTCTCGGACCTCGGCAACCCCCCCAAAATCATGGGCTATAGCACACCGATTTGGCTCAAAAATGCCGAATTCGTACCGTTTCGCCTATTTGTCCACCCAAATAGCCACATAAATTTAGATAGACCATACTGGAATGATCTGCAACCTCCCTGGAATGCCCTGATTAATTTTTGGCCCATAGAACACCCGGACCCCGAGCCCACCCTCAAAACCGTGGGCTATAGCACACCGATTTAGCCCAAAGAAGCCTCGTTCCCATCGTTTCTCTTATTTGTCCACCCAAATGGCCACAAAAATTTAAATGGATTACACTAGGGCAATCACAACCTCCCTGGAATGCCCAAGTTTATTTTTGGCCCACAGCATGCCTGTACCCTGAGACAACCCCCAAAATCTTGCGCTATAGCATATTGATTTGGCTCAAAACAGCTCCGTTCATGCCGTTTCACCCATTTGTCCACTAAAATAGACACAAAAATTTAAATGGACCATACAAGGATGATATTCAACCTCTCCGACAAGACTGGATAGATTTTCAGCCCACAACAAGCTTGGACCTCAAGCCCACCCCCTAATCCGTGGGCTATAATACAATGATTTGGCTCGAAAATATCCCATTCTCGCCGTTTCTCCCATTTGTCCACCCAAATAGCTAATAAAATTTAAACAGACAAGATTGAGATGGTTTCCAATCTCTCTAGCATGCCCCAGTCGATTTTTAGCCCACAACACACCCGGACCCCGGGCCCACCTCAACACCATGGGTTGTAGCACACCGATTTGCCTCGAAAATGCCCTATTTGCTCCGTTTTGCCTTTTTGTCCACACAAATGGCCACAAAAAGTTAAACAGACCATAATGGGATGATCCCAACCTCCCTGGAATGCCTGGTCAATTTTTGGCCTACAGCACACCCGGACCCCAGCTGCACACCCAAAATTGTTGTCTATAATGCACCAATTTGGCCCGAAGATGCCCCATTCTTGCTGTTTCACCCGTTTGTCCACCCAAATAGCCATGAAAATTTAAATGGACCACACTAGCAAAATCCCCAACCTTTCGGTCATCCTCTCTTCATTTTTCAACCCACAGTACACCCAGAACCCGGGCCCACCCTCAAAATCGTGGGTTGTAGCACACTGATTTATCCCGAAAATACCTCCTTTGCACCATTTTTCCCATTTATCCACCCAAATTGCCACAAAAATTTGAAAACACCACACTGGATAATCCCCAATATCCCTGGCTCACCTCGATAGATTTTCAGCCAACAACATACCCAGACCCTAGACATACCCCCAAAATCGTAGGTCGTAGCACATTGATTTGGCCCAAAATTTCCCCATTTGCACCATTTCACACATTTGTCCACCCAAATGTCCACAAAAATTTAAATGAGCCACACCGGGATGATCCCTAACCTACCTGCCACGCCCCGATCAATTTTCAGCCAACAGCACATGCGGAACCTGGGCCCACCCCTAAAACCGTAGGCTATAGCATAATGATTTGACCCAAAAAATTCCATATTCCCATTGTTTTGCCTGATTATCCACCGAAAAGGCCATGAAAATTTAAACAGATCACACTGGGATGATACCCAACTTTCCTGGAATGCCCTTGTGGATTTTAGGCCCATAAGACGCCTGGATCCTGGGGCCACCCTCAAAACCGTGGGCTATATAGCACATCGATTTAGCCCAAAAATGCCCCGTTTGCACCCTTGCGTCCGTTTGTCCACCAAAATAGCCACGAAAATTTAAATGGACCAAACTGAGATGATCTCCAATATCTATGGCATGCCCTTGTTAATTTTTGGCCCACAACACGCTTGGAACCTAGGCCCACCCCTAAAACTGTGGGCTATAGTACACCGATTTGACCTAAAAATGCCTCGTTCGTGCCGTTTCTCCCGTTTGTCTACCCAAATGGCCACAAAAATTTAAATAGACCACACTGGGATGATCCCTACCTCCCTAGCATGCCTCTATCATTTTTTGGAACACAACATGCCTGGACCCCAGGTCAAACCCCAAAATCATGGGCTATTACACAATGATTTGGCCTGAAAATGCTCTATTCGCGCCTTTTAGCCCATTTAACCTCTAAAATGGCCATGGAAATTTAAACCGACCATACTAAGATGATTCCCAACCACCCTGGCAGGCCCCAAATGATATTCAACCCACAACACTCCTGGACCCCCACCCCACCCCCAAAATCGTGGCTTGTAGCACACAAATTAGTCCCGAAATCACCCCGTTCAAGTCCTTTTGCCCGTTTTCCCACCAAATGGCCACAAATATTTGAAAGGACCAAACTGGGATGATCCCCAATCTCCCTGGCTCGCCTCTATCAACTTACGGCCAACAACAAGCCCAAACCCCAAGCCCACCCCTGAAATCGTGGGCTATAGTACACTGATTTGGACCATAATGCCTCGTTCGTGCTATTTCGCCCGTTTGTACACACAAATGGCCACAAAAATTTATACGAATCATACTGGGAGTTTTCCCAACCTCCCTGACATGCCTCAGTCAATTTTTCGCCCACAGAAAGTCTGAACCACGTACCCACCCCCAAAATCATGGGTTATAGCACACCAATTTGGCTAAAAATGCCCCATTCGCGCTGTTTCGCTCGTTTGTCCAACCAAATGGTTATAAAATTTAAACGGACCATACTGGAAGGATCCCTAACCTCCCTGGCATGCCCCGATTGAGTTTAAGCCCACAGAACACATGGGTCCCCCCAAAATCGTGGGCTATAGCACACTGATTTGTCTCGAAAATGCCCATTTCTCATCGTTTTGCCCGTTTATCCACCCAAGGAGCCACGTAAATTTAAACAGACCACACTGGAATGATCAAAAATCTCCCTGGCATACCCCGATTAATTTTTGGCCCACAACATGCCTGGACCTGGGTCCACTCCTAAAACCGTGGGCTATAGCACACTGATTTGGCCTGAAAAAGCTCCGTTTGCATCGTTTTTCCCATTTGTCCACCCGAATGGCCACAAAAATTTAAATAGATTACACTAGGACTATCCTAACCTCTATGGAAGATCCCTGTTGATATTTGGCTCACAGCACGCCCGGACCTCGAGACCACCCCCAAAATCTTGCACTATAGCATATTCATTTGGCTCGAAACAACCCCGTTCGTGCCGTTTCACATGTTTGTCCACTAAAATAGCCACCAAAATTTAAATGAACCACACTGGGACCTTGGGACCACCCCAAAATTCATGGGCTATAGCACACCGATTTGGCTCGAAAATACCCCATTCGCGTCGTTTCGACCATTTGTCCACCCAAATAGACACTAAAATTTAAATAGACAACACTGGGATGATCCTGTACCTCTATAGAACACCTCAGTTGATTTTCAGCCCACAACACACCAGGAACCCAGGTCCACCCCAAAACCATGGGCTGTAGCACACTGATTTGGCCCAAAAATGCCCTGTTCATCCCGTTTCACCTTTTTATCCACCTGAATGGCCACAAAAATTTAAACGGACTACACTGGGATAATCCTCAACCTCCATGGCATACCCCTATCGATTTTCGTCCCACAGCACACCCGAACCCCAGGTACACACCCAAAACTGTGGGCTATAGTGCACCAATTTAGCCTAAAATGGGACATTCACGCTGTTTTGCCTGTTTGTCCACCCAAATGGGCATAAAAATTTAAATGGACTACACTGCCATGATCCTCAACCTCTCTGTCATGCCCTGGTCAATTTTTATCCCACAGCATGCTCGAACCTCGAGACCACCCCTAAAATTGTGGGTTATAGCACACTGATTTATCCATAAAATACCCCGTTTCACCATTTTCCCGTTTGTCTACCCAAATTACCATGAAAAATTTAATGGACCAAACTGGGATGATCTCCAATCTCCCTAGCTTACCTTGGTAGATTTTTAGTTGACAGAACACTCAGACCTCGGACCCACCCCTGAAACCGTTCGTTGTAGCATACTGATTTGGCTTAAAATTGCCCCATTTATGCCATCTTGCCCGTTTGTCCACCCAAATGACCACAAAAATATAAATGGACCATACTGGGATGATCCCCAACCTACCTGGTATGCCTTGATCAATTTTTTACCAACAACACACGTGGACCCTGGGCCCACCCCTAAAACTGTGGGATATAGCATGCCGATTTGGCCCAAAAATGCCCTATTTGCGTTATGTCGCTCGATTGTCCACCCAAATGGCCACAAAAATTTAAACAGACACCACTGGGAAGATCCCCAACCTCTCTGGCACACACTAGTAGATCTTTAGCCCACAGCACGTGCAGACACTAGGCTCACACCCAAAACCGTAGGCTATAACACACTGATTTTGTCCATAAATTCCCGTTTGCACCCTTTTGTTCGTTTATCCACCAAAATCAACACGAAAATTTAAACAGACCAAACTGAGATGATCTCCAACCTCCCTGGCATGCCCCAATTGATTTTTGGCCTATAACATGCTCGGACCCCGGGTCCACCCCCAAAAGTGTGGGCTATAGCACACCAATTTGACCCAAAAATGCGTCGTTCATTCCATTTTACCTGTTTGTCCACCCAAATAGCCACAAAAATTAAATGGACCACACTACGATGATCCCTAACATGCTTGGCATGCCCCAATCAATTTATGGCCCACAACACACCCAGACCCTGGGCCCATCCCTAAATCGTGAGCTATAGCACACTGATTTGGCCCTAAAAATGCCCTGTTCAAGTTGATTTTCTGATTGTCCACCCAAATGGACACGAAAATTTAAACAGGCCACACTGAGACGATCCCCAACCTCCCTGGCATGCCCCGGTGGATTTTTGTCCCACAGCATGCCCGGACCCTGGGCCCACCCCAACCTCCCTGGCATGCCCTAATAAATCTCTAACCTTCCTGGCATGCCCTGATCGATTTTAGGCCTAAAGCACGCCCAAACCCCAAGCCCCTAAAACTGTGGGCTATAGCACACCGATTTGACCCGAAAATGTCCTATTCCCACCGTTTTGCCCGTTTGTCCCCCCACATAGCCACGTAAATTTAAACAGACCATACTAGGATGATCCGTAACCTCCCTGTCATGCCCCAATTAATTTATGGACAATAGCATGCCCGTACCCCGAGCACACCCCCAAAACTGTGGGCTATAGGCCGGAAAAAGCTCCATTTGCATCATTTCTCTAGTTTGTCCACCCTAATGACCACGAAAATTTAAATGGATTAAACTAGGATGATTCCAACCTACCTAGCATTCCTCGATTAATTCTCATCCCACAAAACGGCTGGACCCCAGGACCACCCCCAAAATCATATGCTATAGCATATTGATTTGGCTCGAAAAAGCCCCGTTCATGCCATTTTGCTCGTTAATCCACCCAAATGGCCATGAAAATTTACACAGACCACCCTTGGATGATCTCCAACCTATTTTGCATGCCCCAGTTAATTTTTAGCCCATAGAACCCCCGGACCTGGGCCAACCCCAGAATCTGTGGGCTATAGCACACCGATTTGGCCCGAACATCCATGCCGTTTCACCCGTTTGTCCACCTAAATGGCCACTAAAATTTAAACGGACCACACTGGGATAATTCCCGACCTCCCTGGCGCACCCCAGTCAATTTTCAGCCCAGAACACGTCTGGACCCTGGGCCTACCCTCGAAACCATGGGCTGTAGCATACTGATTTATCTCGAAAATGCCTGTTCACGCCATTTCGGCTTGTTTTCCACCCAAATGGTCAAAAGAATTTAAACGGACTATACTGGGATGATCCCCAACCTCCCTCGCATTCCCCAATTGATTTTTGGTCCACAACACACTCGGACCCCAGGCCCACACCCAAAACTGTGGGCTATAGCACACTAATTTGGCCCGAAAATGTCCCATCCGCACTGTTTCGCCCAATTGTCCACCCAAATAGTAATAAAATTCAAATGAACCACACTGTCATGATCCCCAACCATTATGGAATGCCCCTATTGATTTTTATCTGATAGTACGCCCGAACCTCGAGTCCATCCCCAAAACCGTGGGCTGCACACCGATTTGGCCAAAAAAATGCCCTATTCATGCTGTTTTGCTCATTTGTCTACCCATATGTCCATGAAAATTTTAAAAAACCACACTGGGAGGATCCCCAACCTCCTTGCCATAGCTCGATTGATTTTTAACCCACAGCACGCCCAAACCTAGGGCCCCCAAAACTGTGGGCTATAACACATCAATTCATACCATTTTGCCTGTTTGTGCACCCAAATAGCCACAAAAATTTAAATGGACCAAAATGGGATGATCCCCAAACTTCCTTGTATGATACACTGATTTTTGACCCACAAAACGCCCGAACCCCGAGCCCACCCTCAAAATCGTGACCTATAGCACACTAATTTGGCCCAAAAATATCCCGTTCACCCTGTTTTGCCTGTTTGTCCAACCAAATAGCCTTGAAAATTCAAATAAACTAGAATGTGATGATCCCCAACCTCCCTGAGATGTATCAGTCATTTTTGGTCCACAGCACGCCCGGAACCCAAGCTCGCCCCTAAAACCGTGGGCTATAGCACACCGATTTATCTTGAAAACACCCTGTTTGTACAATTTTTCGTGTTTCTCCACTCAAATAGCTACAAAAATTTAAACAAACCATACTATGATGATCCGCAGTATCCCCAGCACGCCTTGATTGATTTTCAGGTGACAGCACACCCAGACCCTAGACCCACCCCTAAAACCATGGGATGTAGCACACCGATTTAGCCTTAAATCACCCTCTTTGCATCGTTTTACCCATTTGTCCACCCAAATAGCCAAAAAAATTTAAATGGACCATACTATGACGATCCCCAACCTGCGTGGCATGTCCCAGTCAATTTTAAGCCCACAACACACCCGAACCCTGGGCCTACCTCCAAAACCGTGGGTTATAGCACACCAATTTGGCCCTAAAAATGCCCTGTTCAGGTTGTTATTCCTGATTGTCCACCCAAATGGCCACGAAAATTTAAATAGACCATACTGAGATGATACCCAACCTCCCTGGTAGGCCCTGGTAGGTGTTTGGCCCACATCACACTAGGACCCTAGGCCCACCTCCGAAACCATAGGCTATAGCACACTGATTTGGCCTAAAATGCCGTGTTTGCACCGTTACATTTGTTTGTCTACCAAAATAGCTATGAAAATTTAAATGAACCAAACTGAGATGATCCCCATCCTCCCTGACATCCCCTTGTTGATTTTTGGTATACAACACACTTGGACCCTGGGCCCACCCTTGAAATTATGGGCTATAGCACACTGATTTGACCCTAAAATTCCCCATTTATGCCGTTTTGCCCGTTTGTCCACCCAAATGTCTATGAAAATTTAAACGGACCACACTGGGATAATCTTCAACCTCCTTGGCACATCTCGATTGATTTTTGGCTCACAGCAAGCTCGGAACTCGGGCCCACCCATAAAGTCGTGGGCTATAGCATACCAATTTGGCCCGAAAACTCCTTGTTCATCCTGTTTTGCCCATTTTTCAACTGAAATGGCCACAAAAATTTAAACGAACCAAACTGGGATGATTCCTAACCTCCATGACACACCTCGGTTGATTTTTGAGATACAGCACCCCCAAAAACTAGGCCCACCCCCAAAACCATGGGCTATAGCTCACCAATTTAGCCTAAAAATGCCCTGTTCGTGCCATTTCACCTGTTTGTCCACCCAAATGGTCAGACAAAATTAAATGAACCATACTGAGATAATCCTAAACCCCCGACAACACTCGATCAATTTTCAGTCCACAGCTTGACCAGACCCAGGACCCACCCTAAAACTGTAGGCTATGACACACTGATTTGGCTTGAAAATGCCCTGTTTGTACCGTGTTGCCTGTTTGTCCACCCAAATAGCCACAAAAATTTAAACGGACCACACTGGGATGATCCCCAAACTTCCTGTCATGCTTGGTCAATTTTCAGCCCATAACACTCAGACCCTAGGCCCACCCTCAAAACTGTGGGCTATAACACACAGATTTGGCCCAAAAATGCCCCATTCACTCCGTTTGTTTGTCCACCAAAATGGCTATTAAAATTTAAACGGAACACACTGGGATAATCCCCAACCTCTGTGGAATTCCCCGGTTGATTTTTGTCCCATAAAATGCTCGAACCCCAGGCCCACCCTCAAACCCGTAGGCTATAGCACACCGATTTGGCCCAAAAATTCCCTGTTCGTGCCGTTTCACTTTTTTCTCCACCTAAATAGCCACAAAACTTTAAATGGACCATGCTAGGATGATCCTCAACTTCCCTGGCATGCTTTGATCAATTTTTTGCCCACATCACGCTTGGAGCCTAGGCCCACCCCTAAAACCATGGGCTATAGCACACCAATTTAGCCCGAAAATACACCGTTTGTACTATTTATCCCTCCACATAGGCACAAAAATATAAACAAACCAAATTGGGATGATCCCTAACCTTCCTATCATACCCTAGTTGATTTTTGATCCACAGCACACCCGGACCCCGGACCCACCCTCGAAACCGTAGGCTATAGCACACCGATTTGGCATAAAAATGCTTCGTTTGTGTCGTTATGACCATTTGTCGATCCAAATCATCATAAATCTAAACGGACCATACTGGAATGATACTGAATCTCCTTGGCATGCCCTAGTTCATTTTTGACCCATAACACTCTCGGACCCCAGGCCCACCCCCAAAAACGTGGGTTATTACAGCCCGATATGACCTAAAAATGCCTCGTTCCTAACGTTTCGCCCGTTTGTCCACCCAAATTGATAAAACGAACCACACTGGGATAATCCCCAGCCTATTTTACATGCGTTGATTAATTTTTGTCCCAATGCAAGCTTGGACCCCAGGCTCACCCCCGAAACCATGCTCTATAGCACACTAGTTTAGCCCGAAATCGCCCCGTTCACACTGTTTCCCCTGTTTCTCCACCTAAATGGCCATAAAAATTTAAATGGACAACATTGGGATGATCCCCAACCTCCCTGGCATGCCCCAATCAATTTTGGGCCCACAACACTCTCGGACCCCTGGCCCAACTCCAAAACCATAGGCTATAGCACACCTATTTGGCCCAACAATGCATCGTTCGTCCCGTTTCACCCATTTGTCCATCCAAATGACCATGGAAATTTAAATGGACCACATTGGCACAATCCCCATCCTCCTTGACATACCCATATCAATGTTTGTCCCACTGCACACCGGAACCCCAAGCCCAACCCCAAACCTATAGGCTACAACACACTGATTTGGCCTGAAAATGCCTAATTTGCATCGTTTCACAGGTTTGTCCACCCAAATAGCGACAAAAAATTAAACGAACCATAATCGGACCATCCCTGATCTCCCTAGCATGTGTCGGTCAATTTTGGGCACACATTACATCCGAAACCCGGTCCCACCCTTAAAACTGAGGGCTATAGCACATCGATTTAGCCCAAAATGCCCCATTCGCGTTGTTTCATCCGTTTGTCCACACAAATAGCCACAAAAATTTAAAAGAAACATACTGAGATGATTCGAAACCTCCCTGGAATACATTGATTGATTTTTTGCCCACAGCACGCCCGGACCCCGAACTCACCCTCGAAACCGTAGGCTATAGCACACTGATTTGGCACAAAATGCCTCATTTGTGTCATTATGCCCGTTTGTCGGCCCAAATCAACACAAAAAATAAAAGGAACACACTGGAATGATATTAAATATCCTTGGCATGCCCCAGTAAATTTTTAACCCATAACATGTTCGAACCCGAGGCCCACCCCCAAAAGCGTGGGTTATAGCACCCCGATTTGACCTAAAAATGCCTCGTGCACAACTTTTTGCCCGTTTGTCCACCCAAACTAACACAAAAAATAAAACGGACCACACTGGTAATATCCCCAACCTATTTTGCATGCCTTGGTCAATTTTTGGCCTTATGCACGCTTGGACCGCAGGCTCACCCTCGAAACCATGCACCGTAGCACACTAATTTGGCCCGAAATCGCCCCGTTCACACCGTTTCCCCTGTTGCTCCACCTAAATGGCCATAAAAATTTAAACGGACCACACTGGAATGATCCCCAACCTCCCTGGCATGTCCCAATCAATTTTGGGCCCACAGCGCACCCGGACCCCTGACCCAACTCCAAAACTATAGGCTATAGCACACCTATTTGGCCCAACAATGCGTCGTTCGTGCTGTTTCTCCCATTTGTCCATCGAAATGGCCATGAAAATTTAAATGAACCACATTGGCATGATACCCATCCTCCTTGAAATACCCCAATCAATTTTTGGCCCACTTCACACTGGAACCCCAAGCCCAACCCTAACACTGTGGGCTACAGCACACCGATTTGGCCTAAAAATGGCCAGTTCACGTCGTTTCACCCGTTTGTCCACCCAAATAGCCAAAAAATTTAAATGGACCATACTGGAACTGTCTGTAACCTCCCTGGGATATCTCGATCAATGTTGGACAAACAGCACATCCGAAACCCAATCCCACCCTCAAAATTTAGGGCTATAACACATCAATTTAGCCTAAAAATGCCTCATTCGCGTTGTTTCATCCATTTGTCCATACAAATTGCCATAAAAATTTAAATAAACCATATTGGGATGATTCAAAACCTCCCTAGCATACCTCTATTGATTTTTGGCCCACAACATGCTCGAAACCAGTCCCACCCTCAATACCATGGGCTATAGCACACTGATCTGACCCAAAAATGCCCAGTGCCCACAGTTTTGCCCGTTTGTCCACCCAAATAGCCATGAAAATTTAAACGGACCATATTGGGATGATACCCAACCTCCGTATCATGCCTCAATCAATTTTTAGAGTACAACACATCCGTACCCCGATCCCACCCCCAAAACTATGGGCTATAGCACATCGATTTGGCCAAAAAATGCCCCATTCGTGCCGTTTTGCCTGTTTATCTACCCAAATAGCCACTAAAATTTAAATGGACCATACTAGGATGATCCTAACCTCCCTGGCATACCTCTGTAGATTTGTGGCCCACAGTACTCCTGGACCCCGGACCCACCCCCAAAATCATGGGCTATAGCATACTGATTTGGCTCGAAAATGCCCCGTTCGAGCCGTTTCACCCATTTGTCCACCCAAATGGCCACAAAAATTTAATCAGACCACAATGGTACTATCCTAACCTCCCTGGCATTCCCCGTTCAATTTTGGGCCCACCCCCAAATCTATGGCTATAACACACCCGATTTAGCCCGAAAATGACCCATTCGTCCCATTTCGCCAGTTTGTCCACCTAAATGGCCACTAAAATTTAAACAGACCACACTAGGATGATACCCAACCTCCTTGGCATACCTCGGTCAAATTTTGTCCAACAGAACACCCACACCATGGGCCCACCTCTAAAATCGTAGGCTATAGCACACCAATTTGGCCTTAAAATTCCCTATTCGTGCTGTTTCACCTGTTTGTCCACCGAAAGGGCCAAGAAAAGTTTAATAGACCATACTAATATTATCCCCAACATCCCTGGCATGCTCCAATCGATTTTCAACCCACAGCACACTCGGACCCCAGCCCACCCCCAAAAATGTGGGCTATAGCACACCGATTTGGCCTAAAAATGCCCCATTTGCATTATTTCACCCGTTTATCCACCCAAATGTCCACAAAATTTAAATGGACCATACTGGAATGATCCCTAACCTTCCTGGCATGCCACGGTCAATTTTTGACCCACAGAATGCCCGAACCTCTGGCCCACCCCTAAAATTATGGGCTATAGCTCACCGATTTGGTACGAAAATGCCCTGTTCATGCTGTTTTGTCCATTTGTCCACCCAAATAGCCAGGAAAATTAAATGGTCCACACTTGAACGATCTCCAATCTCACTGGCAATCTCCAATTTCATTGGCATGCCCTGATATATTTTTGACCTATAGCACGCTCGGACCCCGAGCCCACCCCTGAGACTGTGGGCTATAGCACACCTATTTGGCCCGAAAATGCCCCATTCGTGCTGTTTCACCCTTTTGTCAACCCAAATGGCCATAAAATTTAAAAGTACCACACTGGGATGATCCCCAACCTCCCCCACATACCACAATTGATTTTTGGCCCAGAGCATGCCCGAACCCCGGGCCCACCCCCAAAACTGTTGGTTATAGCACACCAATTTGGCCTAAAAATACCCCGTTTGCACTGTTTTGCCCATTTGTCTACCCAAATGGCCACAAAAATTTAAACATACCATACAGGGACTTATCTATCCCAACCTCTCTAGCATGCCCCGATTAATTTTCAACCTACAGAACGCCCGACCTCGGGTCCACCCCTGAATTCGTGGGCTATAGCACACCGATTTAGCCCAAAAATGCCCCGTTCGCGCCGTTTTGCCCGTTTGTCCAACTAAATAAGCGCTAAAATTTAAACGAACCACACTGGGATGATCCCCAACCTCCCTGGTACATCTCATTCGATTTTTTGCCCAAAGCACACTCGGACCTTGCGTCCACCCTCGAAACCATGGGCTATTGCACACCGATTTGGCCCAAATATTCCCTGTTCGTGCCGATTCGCTTGTTTGTTCAACCAAATGTCCACAAAAATTTAAAAGAACCATACTGGGATGATCCCAACCTACTTGGCATGGCCAAATCAATTTTTTGCCCACAATACGCCCGAACCACGGGCCCATCCCCAAAATCATGGGCTATAGAACATCGATTTGTTATAAAAATGCCCCACTCGTACCGTTTCACCCGTTTGTCCACCCAAATAGCCACGATAACTGTAACGGTATAAACTAAAATAATCCTAACCTTACTGGCATAGCTCGGTCAATTTTTGACCAATATCATGCTCGAACCCCAAGCCCACCCCCAAAACCGTTGATTATAGACCATCGATTTAGCCCAAAAATGCCCCATTCGTACCGTTTCGCCCATTTATCAACCCAAATGGCAACAAAAAATTAAACAGACCACAATAGGATGATCCCCAACCTCCCTGGCATGCCTCAATAAATTTTTGGCCTACAGCATTCTCGGACCCCGAGCCCATCCCCTAAACCATGGGCTATAGCACACCGATTTGGCCCAAAAATGCCCTGTTCACGCTGTTTCGCCCGTTTATCCACCCAAATGGCCACAAAAATTTAAACAGACCATAATGTGATGATTCTCAACCTCCCTAGCATACTCCGATCAGTTTTCATCTCACAGCACGCCCGAACTCGAGGGCCATCCCCAAAATCGTGGGCTATAGCACACTGAATTGGCCAAAAACTGCCCAATCCGCGCTGTTTCGCTCATTTGTCACCTAAATAGCCATCAAATTTTAAACGGACCACACTAGGACGATGCCCAATCTCCCTGGCATGCTTAGATCGGTTTTTGGCCCATAGCACATTCGAACCCCGATCCCACCCCCAAAACTGTAGGCTATAGCACACCGATTTGGCCCAAAAATACCCTGTTCATGCCGTTTTTCCTATTTGTCAATCCAAAGGGCCACGAAAATTTAAATGGACCACACTAGGAAGATCCCAATCTCCCAGGCATGCCCTAGTTGATTTTTGGCCCACAGCACTCCTGGACACCAGACCCACCCCCAAAATCGTAGGCTATAGCATACCGATTTAGCTCAAAAATGACTCGTTCGAGCCATTTCGCCCGTTTGTCCACCCAAATGGTCACAAAAATTTAAACGAACCACACTAGGACTATACCCAACCTCCCTGGCATGCCCCAGTTGATTTTTAGCCCACAACATGCCCGCACCTCAATCTCAACCCCAAATCTACGGGTTATAGCACACCGATTTCGCCCAAAAATGCCCCTTTTACACCGATTCGCCAGTTTGTCCACCTAAATGGCCACTAAAATTTAAACGGACCACACTAGGACAATGCCCAACTGCCCTGTCATACCTCGGTCGATTTTTATCCCACAACACGCTCGAACCCTAGGCCCACCTTTAAACTCGTGGGCTATAGCACACCTATTTGGCTTGAAAATTCCCCGTTTGCACCGTTTTACCTTTTTGTCCACCCAAAGGTCCAATAAAAGTTTAATGGACTATACTGGATTGATCCTCAACCTCCCTGGCATGCTTCGGTCGATTTTTGGCCCACAGCACACCCGTACCCTAGGCGCACCCTCCAAACCGTGGGCTATAGCACACCAATTTGGCCAAAAAATGCCCCATTCGTGTTGTTTCACCTATTTTCCCACCCATATATCCATAAAAATTTAAATGGACCACGCTGGAATGATCCCTAACCTTCTTGTCATGACACGGTTGATTTTTTACCCACAACATGCTCGGACCTCGGGCGGCCCACCCCCAAAACTGTGGGCTATAGCATACGAATTTGGTACGAAAATGCCCCGTTCATGCCGTTACGCAGGTTTATCCAACCAAATAGCCAGGAAAAATTAAATGGACCTCACATGAATGATCCCCAATCTCACTGGCACGTCCAGGTCTATTTTTTACCCACAACACACTCGAGCCCTAGGCCCACCCCGATACATTGGGCTATAGCATACCGATTTGGCCCTGTTCGCATCGTTTCACCCTTTTGTCAACCCAAATGGCCACAAAAATTTAAACGGACAACACTGGGATGATCCCCAACCTCCCTCACATGCTTTGATTGATTTTTGGCCCACAGTATGCTCGGACCCCTAGCCCACCCCCAAAACCATGGGTTATAGCACACCAATTTGGCCTAAAAATGCCTCGTTTGCATCATTTAGTCCGTTTATCTACCCAAATGGCCACAAAAATTAAAATATACCACACAAGGACTTTTCTATTCTAACCTCCCTAGCATGCCTCGCTTGAATTTTCGCCCACAGCACGCCCAACCTTGGGTCCACCTCTGAATCCAAGGGCTATAGCATACCGATTTGGCCCAAAAATACCTCGTTCGCGTCATTTTGCCTGTTTGTCCACCTAAATGGCCGCTAAAATTTAAACAAACCATACTGGGATGATCCCCAACTTCTCTGGCACATCTCAGCCAATTTTTTACCAAATTCACAATCAGACCATGGGTCCACCCTCAAAACTGTGGGATGTAGCACAATGATTTATCCCGAAATTACCCCGTTCGCATTGTTTTGCCTGTTTGACCACCCAAATGGCCATGAAAATTTAAACGAAATACACTGGGATGAAATCCAACCTCTAAGGCACACAGCACGGCCGAAACCCTAGCCCACCCCTAAATCCATCAGCTATAGCATATCGATTTGGCCTGAAAATGCCCCATTCATGTCGTTTTGCTCGTTTGTCCACCAAAACGGCCACCAAAATAGCCACAAAAATTAAAATGGACCATACTGGGATGATAACCAACCTCCATTCCATGCTAGGACACCAGGCCCTGGCCCAACCCCAAAACCGTTGGCTATAGCACACCGATTTGGCCCAAAAATGCCACGTTCACGCCGTCTTGCCCGTTTGTACACCCAAATGGTGACAAAAATTTAAACGGACCACACTGGGATGATCCCCAAGCTCTCTAGCATGCCTCGATTGATTTTTTCCCAAAGAACACCCGAAATCTAGGCCCACCCCCAAAACCATGGGCTATAGCACATCGATTTAGCTCGAAAATGTCTCGTTTGAGTCATTTTGCTCGTTTGTCCATCCAAATGGACACAAAAATTTAAATGGAACATAATGGGACTATATCCAAGCTCCAATGCATGTCCCGATCAATTTTATAACCATAAAACACCCGAACCTTGAGCCCAACCCCAAAATCGTAAGCCAATTTGGGTTGAAAATGCCCCATTTGCGCCATTTCGCTCGTTTAACCATCAAAATAGCCATGAAAGTTTAAATGGATCACACTGGGACTATTCCCAAACTCCCTGGCACTCCTCAATCAATTTTTAGAAATAGGATGACCAGACCCCGAGGCTACCCCAAAACTATAGGCTATAGCACACCGATTTGGCCTGAAAATGCCTAGTTCACACCGTTTTCCTCGTCCGTCCACCCAAATAGCTAGGAAAATTTAAACTAACTACACTGGGAAGATATCCAACCTCTTTGGCATGCCTCGATAGATTTTTGGCCCACAAAATGCTCGGATCCCGGGCCTACCCCCAAAATCGTGGGATATGGCACACTGATTTGTCCTAAACATGTCTCGTTCACATTGTTTTGTCTGTTTGTCCACCCAAATGGCCATGAAAAATTAAAAAAACCACACTGAGAAGATCCCCAACCTCCCTGGAACACCTCAATCAATTTTTAACCAATAGCATGCTCGACCCCGGGCTCACCCCCTAAACCATGAGCTTCAGCACACTGATATAGTCTAAAAAATCCTCATTCATACCATTTCTCTCATTTGTACACCCAAATATCCCTAAATCGAGGGCTATAGCCCACCGATTTGCCTTGAAATGCCTGGTTCACACTGTTTCACCCGTTTGTCCAACCAAATGGCCACAAAAAATTAATAAAAGAACACTAGGATGACCCCCAACCTCACTAGCAGTTCCCACTCAATTTTTAACCTACAACACACTCGTACCCTGGGACCACCTCCAAAAACATGGGCTATAGCACACCAATTTCACCCGAAAATGCCTTGTTCGCGCTGTTTAACCCATTTGTCCGCCCAAATGGCCATGAAAATTTAAACAGACTTACACTGGGATGATCTCCAACCTCCCTGGCATACCCCAATCAATTTTCAACCGACAGAACTGCCGAATATCGAGCCTATCCCCAAAACAGTGGGCTATAGCACACCGATTTGTCCCAAAAATACCCTATTCATGCCATTTTACCAGTTTGTCTACCCAAATAAAAATAAAAATTTAAACAGACCACACTGGGATGATCCCTAACCACCTAGCTTGCCCGGGTCAATTTTCATCCTACAGCACGCTCGAACCCTGGTCCCACCCCAAAAATCGAGTGCTATACCCCATCGATTTTGACTGAAAATGCCATGTTCACGCTATTTTGCCCATTTGTCCAACCAAATAGCCACAAGAAATTAATTGGACCACACTGAGATAATCCCAAACCTCCCTGGCACACCATAATCGATATTTAGGCCATAGCATACTTGGACCTTGGGCCCACCCTTAAAATCGTGGGCCTTAGCACATCGATTTGGCTCGAAAATGACTTTTTCGTGCCATTTCGCCCGTTTGTCTGCCCAAATTACCTCAAAAATTTAAATGGACTATACTGGGATGATACCAAACCTCCCTGGCATACTTCAGTCAATTTTTAACCTACAGAACAGCCGAACGCCAAGCCCATCCCCAAAACGTTGGGCTATAGTACACCAATTTAGCCTAAAAATGCCCCGTTCACACCGTTCCGCTGAGTTGTCCAACCAAATGGCCATGAAAATTTAAACGGACCACATTGGGATGATACCCAACCTCTCTAGCATTCCCCAATTGATATTTGCCCCAAAAAACTCCCAGACCCTACTCCCACCCCCAAACCGTAGGCTATAGCACACCTATTTGGCCCGAAAGTGTGCCATTCGCATTATATTGCCCGTTTATCCACCCAAATGGCAACAAAAATTTAAACAAACTACACTGGGATGATCCTCAACCTCGCTGCCATGGCTCGATTATTTTGTGGTATACAGCATGCCCGGACCCCGGGCCCAACCCCAAAACAGTGAGCTATAGCACACCAATTTGGACGAAAAAATCCACGTTCGCGCCGTCTTGCCTGTTTGTACACCTAAATGGCCACAAAAATTTAAACAGACCACACTGGGATGATCCCTAACCCCCCTAGCATGCCTTGGTTAGTTTTTTGCCCACAGCACGCCTGAAACCCGAGCCCACCCCCAAAACCGTGGGTTATAGCACACTGATTTGGCCTGAAAATACCCCATTGGCATTGTTTTGCTCGTTTGTCCACCTAAATGGCTACAAAAACTTAAATGGACCACACTGGGACTATCCCCAACCTCCCAGGCATGCCCCGATCAATTTTCTAACCACAACACACCCGAACCCCAGGCCCACCCATGAAACCGTGAGATATACCATAATAATTTGTATCGAAAATGCTACGTTCACGCCATTTTGCCAGTTAGTCCACCTAAATATCCATAAAATTTTAAATGGACCATACTGGGACTTTCCACCAATCTCCATGGCACGCCTTGATTGATTTTCATCCTGCAGCATGCCCAAACCCTGAGGCTACCCCTAAAACCGTGGTTTATAGCACATCGATGCCCGAAAATGCCCTATTCGCACTGTTTCGCCCGTCTGTCAACCCAAATGGCTAGGATTATTTAAATGAACCACGGTGGGATGATACCTAATCTCCTTGGCATTCCTCGGTATATTGATGATGACCAACAACACATTTGACCCCAGGCCCACACCTAAAACCGTGAGCTTCAGCACACTGATTTAGCCCAAAAATGTCCCATTTGCGTTGTTTTGCCTGTTTGTCCACCTTAATATCCACAAAAGTTTAGATGAACCACTCTGGGATGATCCCAAAATTCCCTGACATGCCCCAATTGATTTTTGGCCCATAGCACGCTTGGACCATGGGCCCACTCCTGAGATCGTAGGCTATAACACATCGATTTTACCCAAAAATGCCACATTTGTGTCGTTTCACCAATTTGTCCTCCCAAATGTCCACATAAATTTAAATGAACCACACTAGGATGACCCCAACCTCCCAGTTACACCCCGGTCGATATTTGACTCATATCACGCCTGTACCCCTAGCCTACCCCCGAAACCATGGGCTATAACACACCAATTTGTTTTGAAAATACCCTGTTCGCGTTGTTTCACTGCTTTATCCACCCAAATGGCCAAGAAAATTTAAATGAACCACACTAGGATGATCACTAACCTCTTTGGTATGTCCCAATCAATTATCTATCGACAACACAGTCGAAATCCAGGCCAACCCCTAAAATTTTGGGCTATAGCGCATCGATTTGGCGCGAAAACACCCTGTTCGCGCCATTTTGCCCGTTCAACTATCGAAATGGCCATGAAAAATTAAACGAACCACATTGGGACAATCTCTAACCTCCCTGGCATATTTGAATCAATTTTTCCCATAGCACGCCCGGATCCCGGGACCACCCCCAAAATCGTGGGTTATAGCACACTGATTAAGCTCGAAAATTCTCTGTTCCTGCTTTTTCGCTGGTTTGTCTGTCCAAATAGCCATAAAAAATTAAATGGACCACCCTGGGATGATCCCGAACCTACCTGTCATGCCCTGGTTGATTTTTGACCCAAAGCACGGCCGGACCCCAAGCCCACCCCCAAAACCGTGGGCTATAGCCCACCAATTTTTCTCGAAAATGTCCTGTTCGCACCATTTAGCTCGTTTGTCCACCCAAATGGCTATAAAAAATTAAATGGACCAAACAAATATGATCCTTAACCTCCCTGGCATGCCGCGATTGATATTCATCCCACAGCATGCTCGGACAACGAGCCCACCCTTGTAACCGTGGGCTTTAGCACACCAATTTGGCCCCCAAATGCCCTATTCGCCCTGTTTCGCTGGTTTGTCCAACCAAATGGCCCTGAAAATTTAAATGGACCATACTGGGATGATCCCCAAACTCCCTGGTATACGTCGATCAATTTTTCGCCCACAGGACGCCCAGACCCTGCTTCCACCTCCAAACTGTAGCACGCCTATTTGGCCCAAAAGTGTCCCATTCGCGTTGTTTCATCTGTTTGTCCACCAAAATAGCCACGAAAATTTAAACGGAACATACTGGGATGATGCCCAACCTCCATGACACACTAGCACCCCAGGACCAACCCCAAAACCATGGGCTATAGCACACCGATTTGGCCCAAAAATGTCACGTTCACACTATCTTACCCATTTGTACACCCAAATGGCGACAAAAATTTAAACGGACCATACTGGGATGATCCGCAACCTCTCTACCATACCTCAATCAATTTTTGTTCCACAGTATGCCCGAAACCCGGGTCCAGCCCCAAAACTATGGGCTATAGCACACCAATTTAGCCCGAAAATGCCCCGTTCGAGTCATTTTGCTCGTTTGTCCATCCAAAGGGCCAGAACATACTGCGACTATTTCCAATATCCTAGGCATGGCCTGATCAATTTTATAACCACAGAACGCCCGAACCTCGGTCCCAAACCTAAAATCGTAAGCCAATTTGGGTTGAAAATGCCTCATTCATGACATTTCGCCCGTTTGACCATCGAAATAGCCATGAAAATTTAAATGGACCACACTGGGACTATCCCCACACTCCCTGGCACTCCTCAATCAATTTTTGGCAATAGGATGCCTGGACCCCGAGCCTACCTCAAAACTGTGGGCTATAGCACACCAATTTGGCTCGAAAATACCCTGTTCGCACCATTTTTCTCATCTGTCCACCCAAATAACCAAAAAAATTCAAACAAACTACACTCAGAAGATACCCAACCTCCTTGGCATGCCTTGGTAGATTTTTGGCCCACAGAATGCCTGGATCCTGGGCCCACCCCTAAAACCGTGGGATATAGCACACCAATTTGACCTAAAAATGTCTCGCTCACATCGTTTTGCCTGTTTGTCCACCCAAATGGCCATGAAAAATTAAACAAACCACACTGAGAAGATCCCCAACCTCCCTGGCACACCTCAGTCAATTTTTGACCAACAGCATGCTCGACCCCGGGCTCACCCCTAAATCATGAGCTTCAGCACACCGATTTAGTCCAAAAAATCCACGTTCATACCATTTCCCTCATTTGTCCACCCTAATATCCCTAAACCAAGGGCTATAGCCCACCGATTTGCCTTGAAATGCCCCGTTCGCACAGTTTCACCCCTTTGTCCAACCAAATGGCGACAAAAAATTAATGAAAGAACATTAGGATGATCCCTAACCTCCCTAGCAGGTCCCAGTCAATTTTTAACCCACAACACACTCGTTCCCTGGGCCCACCTCCAAAACCATGGGCTATAGCACACCAATTTTGCCTGAAAATGCCTCGTTCGCGTTGTTTTGCCCATTTGTCCACCCAAATTGCCACAAAAATTTAAATAGATTATACTGGGACAATCTCCAACCTCCCTATCATGCACCGATCAATTTTCAACCGACAGTATAGCCGAATCCCAGGCCCACCCCTAAAACTGTGGGCTATAACACACCGATTTATCCCAAAAATACCCTGTTCATGCCGTTTTACCCGTTTGTCCACCCAAATAAAAATAAAAATTGAAACAAACCACACTGGGATGATCCCCAATCTCCCTGGATTTCCCTGATCAATTTTCATCCTACAGAATGCTCGAACTCCATTCCCACCCAAAAATTGAGGGCTATAGGCCACCAATTTTGACTGAAAAGGCCCTATTCGCACTATTTCGCCCGTTTGTCCAACCAAATAGCCACCAAAAATTAATTGGACCACACTTAGATAATCCCAAAACTCCCTGGCACACCCCTATCAATATTTATCCCACAGCACGCTTGGACCCTGGGCCCACCTTTGAAACCATGGGCTTTAGCACACCAATTTGGCTCAAAAATGCCTTTTTTGTGCCCTTTTGCCCGTTTGTCTGCCCAAATGGCCTAAAAAATTTTAATGGACCATACTGGGATGATCCTGAACCTCCCTGGCATACTTTAGTCAATATTTGATCGGTAGAACGGCCGAACCCCAGGCCCACCCCCAAAAATGTCCCGTTCACACCGTTTTATCGATTTGTCCAACCAAATGGCCATGAAAATTTAAATGGGCCACACTAAGATGATACCCAAACTCCATGGAATGCTTCGATTGATTTTTATCCCATAGAATGCTCGGACCCTGCTCCCACCCCTAAACCGTGGGCTATAGCACACCTATTTGGCTCGAAAGTGTGACATTCACATTGTTTCACCCGTTTATCCACCCAAATGGGCACAAAACTTTAAACAAACTACACTGGGATGATACCCAACCTCGATGCCATGCCTCGGTTATTTTTAAACCTATAGCATGCCTGGAACCCGGGCCCAACCCCAAATCAATGAGCTATAGCACACCAATTTGGCCCAAAAAATCTATGTTCGCACTGTCTTATCCGTTTGTACACTCAAATGGCCACAAAAATTTAAACGGACCACACTGGGATGATCCCCAACCTCCCTAGCATGCCTTGGTTGATTTTAGGCCCACAGAGCGCCTGAACCCCAGGCCCACCCCCAAAACCATGGGCTATAGCACCGTTTCACTCATTTGTCCACCTAAATAGCTACGAAAATTTAAACGGACCATACTGGGACTATCCCCAACTTTCCAATCAGGCGCCGATCAATTTTCTAACCACAAAACACCAGAACCCGAGTCCCACCCATGAAACCATGAGCTATACCACAATAATTTGGGTCAAAAATGCCGCATTCGAGCAATTTTGTCAATTAGTCCATTGAAATAGCCACAAAATTTAAATGGACCACACTGGGACTATCCCCCAATCTCCATGGCAAGCCTCGATTTATTTTCATCTTGCATCATGGCCGACCCTGAGCCTACCCCTTAAATCATGGTCTATAGCACATTGATTTAGCCCGAAAATGCCCCGTTGGTGCCGTTTCACCCGTCTGTCAACCCAAATGGCTAGAAATATTTAAACGGACCATAGTGGGATAATACCCAATCTCTTTGGCATGCCTTAGTATATTGATGATAACCGACAACACGTGTGACCCTGGGCCCACACCTAAAACCGTGAGCTTCAGCACACCGATTTGGCCTAAAAATACC
This sequence comes from Capsicum baccatum var. pendulum, assembly GCA_030864225.1. Taxonomy (NCBI): domain Eukaryota; kingdom Viridiplantae; phylum Streptophyta; class Magnoliopsida; order Solanales; family Solanaceae; genus Capsicum; species Capsicum baccatum. The sequence goes on along the minus strand of CM061555.1, from coordinate 234,958,615 downwards.
CCGTTTGCATTATTTCGCCTGTGTGTCCACCTAAATATCCACAAAAGTTTAGACGGACCAATCTGGGATGATCCCAAACTTCCCTGACACACCCCAATCAATTTTCGGCCCACAACATGTTCGAACCATGGGCCCACCCTTGAGATCGTGGGCTATAGCACACTGATTTTACCCAAAAATGTCATGTTCATGTCGTTTAGCCAATTTGTCCACCCAAATAAGCACATAAATTTAAATGAACCACACTAGGATGATCCCCAACCTCCCTGGCACACCCCGGTCGATTTTTGACTCATAGCACCCCCTACCCCTAGCCTACCCCCGAAAGCATGGGCTATAACACACCGATTTGGCTTGTAAATGCCCAGTTCGTGTTGTTTCACCGCTTTGTCCACTGAAATGGCCACTAAAATTAAAATGAACCACACTAGGATGATCACTAACCTTCCTGGTATGCCCCAATCAATTTTCAGCCAACAACACACTCAAAATCCAGGCCAACCCCTAAAATTTTGGGCTATAACACCCTGTTCGCGCCATTTTTCCCGTTCAACCATCCAAATGGCCACAAAAAATAGAACAAACCAAATTGGGATGATCTCTAACCTCCCTATCATATTTCAATCAATTGTTTTCCCATAGCACTCCCGGACCCCGGGACCACCCCCAAAATCGTGGGCTATAACATACTCATTTAGCTCAAAAATGCTTCGTTCATGCGTTTTCTCTAGTTTGTCTGCCCAAATGGCCATAAAATTTAAACGAACCACCTTGGGATGAGACCCAACCTACCTGTCATGCCCCGTTCGATTTGTGACCCAAAGCATGGTCGGACCCCGAGCCCACCCTCAAAACTGTGGGCTATAGCACACCGATTTAGCCTGAAAATACCTCGTTCGTTCTATTTCATTGGTTTGTCTACCCAAATGGCCAAAAAAATTTAAAATTGGAATAGTCTAAATCTGTACCTAAGTTGGCTTATAGTTCTGGGGAAGTAGGATGTGCTAAACCTACACTTTTCGGTCGATGCTAAATACTACTCCTTTTAAATCTGTATGCTTATTTTGTAGGTAATCCACTTTACAACTAGCATAAGGGTTTATAATGAAAACTAATTATGCATCTTTCTGTTTTAAACTATGATCAAACTACTCTATAGTTAAACTATTCTATAGTTACACTATCATTAAAACTATAAAGTGCATTCCATATCTTAGCTGAGGATCAAAAGATCAAAGCTTGATTCAAAAACTGAATATAAGCTAATCACATGATGCTTAAAGCATAATCTTGTTGAAATATCAATAGTCAAACTAGGGCTTAAAAACCCATGCTTCCAATTCATGTCAATTTATCACAAATCATGCTCAATAGTAAAAAACATGAATTTCTTGCACAATCTTAGTCAAAATAGTGAAATTCAACCTTCAATATATCATAAACCACTTCATAAGCATAAATATGCAAAGATAGGCATGCGATTCATTATCTAAAACACTTGTAATATCATAATCATAAAATAGCAATATTTGGGTATGAAACCTAATTTGAAATTCATATTAGTTCATATGAAATCATCTTAAAAACAAATTTTTGGCTCAGGGATGGAAGAGATAACCTTGTTCATAACCCCACATACCTTAATTAATGAAATTTATAAAGACACTTGACTTTGAATCCCTATTTGTGCTCTTGAAGATTGTTTCTTGAATTGGGAACCTTGAATTTTGAGGTTAAGGCAACTTAGTCTTTTTCCCAAGCCCCATGCATAGAAAACATGCATGCTATAACAAGTTTATCATGATTTGGGGGCTTGGGAAAAAGACTAAGTTGCCTTAACTCAATTCATAGAAAACATGCATGCTATAACAAGTGATTCACATAGCTCGCATCAAATCATCATATCCTTAACACTCTATTTGTGCTCTTGAGGATGCCTTAACTCAAAGCTTTATTTTCAGGTTCTAAGTGCTATAAGCACATACTAAGGGCTTTGATGAACTGAGAATGTACGGGGTATTACATAATCAAAACAAAAATGGTTATCTTAACAATTGTACCGCACCATACCATGGGAAACCACCATCCAAATAGAGTGTTAAGGATATGTGTGGCTGAAAATAAGGGGTTCTTGAAAATTTTGAGTATTTTGAAAAAAAGTAATTTTTATTTTTAAAAGTGAAAATTGAAGTTATATTTTTCTACAACATTGGGTAAAACTTCATTGGTCCACGTAGTGTGTTAGAAGATAAATGCGAGGCAACAAAAATTAGTGGGGTACGCAAAATCTAGAAAGTTTGTTCCTCGAAATGTGCCTCACACGGGATATAGCAAAATATTCGTGTCCATAATAACGTGGAAGAAAGGACAAAGGAGACAAGAATGCCAAAAGAGTTAAATATGTAAATGATCTCATATGGACCTTGGTAGCTCAAAGATATTTGTTGGCAACTTGGAACTACCAATGGCACCCTTGGCACATGGCACAAAGTCATTTGTTCAACTCTTAAGAAAAGTAAAAAAATGTCATGGTCAAATGCCACCCAATTGTTTGGATATAATTACTTCCTCCGTACAAAAATAAGTGTCACTTTGACAAAAAAAAAAGAGCCTCAGAATAAGTATTATCTTAGCAATTCAAGATAAATATTAGTATGTTTTCTCAACTATACTCTAAGGGATCGTTTGGTACAAATAGAAGTTATGTGACAGGATTAACAATGCTGAAATTACCAATGAACAGGTTCGTAATGCGGGGATTATACTACGAGAATTATTTTTTATCAGGTGTTTGGTTCATTGTATTAAAAATTAGATATATCATGTATTGTGTTTGGGTTTAAAATCTTATTTACAATTATACCCTTAAATTTTTATGGGATCTTCTATTTCATTTAACTAGTTAAATTGCTCACCCTTCGCGCAATCTTATAGAAAAGCTAAAATATGAATAATAATCCTCACTATGCTTAGTTGATCATTTATTTTATCTCATTATTCAATTGAACCTATTTGACCAAGAAATATTGAAAACAACAAATAATTGTAATATTATGTAGAAAAAATTAAAGAAAATGTAAAGCACACTATGCAAGAACAACATAGACTACTGATAATATAGTTTCAGATTTATAAATCATATACTTATTTGACAATAATGTTTTCTAATTTGATAGATCTGCTTGTAAATTAATCAATTACAAAATATCATAAATGTTGCTCACATTCGAAGCTATCAACCAACATAAGGGATAAAATGGTATTTAAGCAGTTGATCCGCATAACCAAAGGAAAAAGAGTTTGGTAAATTAAATGCAGTATAACGATCATATTTGTAGAGTTTAGATTTAAAATATAATCAAAAGGGAAATTTAATAAAAAGGATTAAGGTGTAGTTAAGCCATTTGATTCTCTTATCCATATATTCTTAACCCAATCATAAGTAATTCCATGGTTTCTTAGGTATATGATAATACACTCTATGAGGTTGTTAGATAGAGCGTATATGAATGGTACTTAATAGGGTGTATTAGTAATGCTGAGATTAGTAGTGATGAGGTTAGTTGTAATACTCCGCATTTTCGGGCTAGTCTTTACACCGTCGTTCTTATATGAACAAGTTATAATCCAAGTTATTCTCAAGTGAATACAAGTTTCATGATCATTATACTAGTCTATTAAGTAGTTTAGAGGTGAAAAATGATCATAGCAATGAGTTAGAACAAAGTTGAGCTAAGATCATTTGATTCGTCCAAAAATTTGATATTTGATTCTACAATGATCTACTTCAAATGTGTATAACTCTTTATATTCATAGAATTTTTCATCTGAAGACCCACAAATTGTATATAATTGAATTATCTTTCCAACGATACCGATTTCACAAAAATCTGACACCCGAGTCAAAAACTATAACAGTTTTTGTGAGAGGCAGTAAGCCAAGGCGATGGTAGGGCACCGTGGGCCTCTCCCCAGGGCTAAGGGGGGCGGCGGCTTGGCTATTTTCCAGATTTTTTAAACTCCTTAAGGGTAAAGGGGTACTTTTGTCCTTTCCCCTCTACCCCAAACGTCCAAAGGATGATTTATAGTATCAAAGGAGACATTTCTTGCCTATCCCAAGAAACTTTAGCAAAAACCTCTCCCTTTTTCCACCATGAACAAAGTTTAATTTTATCTTAAGAAAACAAGACTTGAAGCTTCAAATTCATGATTTCTTCAACGATCCGTCAAATTAAGGTATGTGGGAGTTCATCCATGGTCCTCTTCCACCCAAGGAGTCCAAAATCATAATTTCAGGTTTAAATTTATAATATTTACATGTTATCAGAATTTTGTTTATGGATTTTTATGGATCTGAAGTTTATATCAAGTTTCCATGATTTTGTTGGTGATATTAATTCTTACATATTAGAATGATATTGTTTGCCAAATTTACAACTTGGTGATTGTTGAAGTAAAATCCTGTTATTAGTACTACATTTAACTATTCCCATGCTTAGCCTACACCATGAATTTTAGAATATGCCTCATCACAGAGCTAGAAGAAATAATGTTGGTCAGTAACCTCAGCCTGCTGATCCCCTGAATGAAAATGTGTCCCATACTGAGCTTCGAGCAACCTTTCAGGTGCTGGCCCAAGCTATCACTGCAAATTTCAAGCCAACCCTTCCTCGGCTCCACAATAACAGGGAGGTGTCTTAACTTCTGCTAGGATCCGTGACCTTATGTGGATGAACCCACCGGTTTTTTATGGGTCCAAGATAAGTGAGAACCCACAGCTTTAGTTGAAGGAAGTAAGGAAGATCACAGTTGATGCATGTCTCTGAGAAGGATAGTGTGGAGTTGGCATCATACCAGTTGAAAGACATTGCCTATGTTGGGTAGTTGCGTGGAGGAAGGGTAGAGAAGAGGGTGCCACCCCTATTACTTGGAAAGAGTTCTAGGATGCATTTCTAGATAAGTTCTTTCCTTTAGAGATGAGGGAAGCAAATATAGAGGAGTTCATGAACTTACAATAGGGCTCTATGACTATTAAGGAGTACTGCTTAAAGTTCAATCAGTTGGCCAAATACGCTTCTGACTTAGTAGATGATAACCGAGCCAGTATGAGTAAATTTGTGATAGGGTGTCGAGCTATGTTGTTAAGGAATGCAGGTCTGCTATGCTTAACTGTAAGATAAACCTTTCCCGACTGATGACACATGCCCAGCAGATTAAAGCAGACAAGATCAAGGAGAGGGATAAAATAAGAGGGAATAAGAGAGTTGGGTCTAAGAAGCACGAAAATAGCCAGAATAGATTGCAAGGAGGGGACCGCCCTCAGTTTTTGAACTATTTATCTACACCAGCACCATCGTCAGCTAGCGCTCCTACGACTTGGGGTAGGCAAGAGCAAAGTGGTAAGTTGTATGTGTCCAGGACTTAGCAAAGTGTTGGAAGTAAGCCAAATTATCCTCTGTGTACCCACTGTGGTAGGATCCATTGGGGTGAGTGTTGGGGAGTAAAGAAAGGTAGCTTTGGGTGTGGTGACATGGGCCACAATTTTAGGGAGTGCCCACATACCATGCAAAGGGGACCTTATAATCGCTCTCAAACTCAGACTCAGACTGTTAGTGCTCCAGTTCAGGTAACTCGCTCAGCCCTAGCTCAGGTCACCTCTTCTAGCACCACTAGCGATCAGCGCCCAAATGGGTTTTATGTTTTACCATCTCACCGGGAGTAGGAGGAATCTCCCTATGTTTTTACTAGTATATGCTGTATATCTCATTTTGATGTTTATACATTGTTAGACCCTGGGTCTAGTTTTTCATATGTTACACCACTGGTTGCTATGAATTTTGAAGTGAGTCATAAAAATATTCCTGAGCCTATCTTAATTTCTACCTTTGTGGGTGAGTCGATTGTTGCCCAGAAAGTGTATAGAAAGTGTCCTGTTACAGTCCTTCATAGAGTCATGTTTTCTGATCTGATTGAGTTGTACATGGTGAACTTTGATGTCATTCTGGTTATAGACTGGCTTCATTCTTGTTATGCCTCTATAGATTGTCATACCCGAGTAGTCAAGTTTCAGTTTCCTGATGAATCTATGTTTGCATGGTCTGGGAGTTTTATATCTATTAAGAGTCATTTTATCTCATATCTTAAAGCTAGAAAATTTATTTCCAAAAGATGCATTTATCATTTGGAGTTAAGGACACTAAGTCTGAGACTCCAACTCTCCAGTCAGTTAGCATTGTTAATGAGTTTCCTAATGTCTTTCCGAAAGATATTCTAGGGGTACCTCTCGATAGAGAGATAGAATTTGGGATTGATCTTCTTCCCGATACTCAGCCTATTTCTATTCCTCCTTACCGTATGGAACCTGTAGAACTTAAGGAGTTGAATGAGAAACTCAAAGATCTATTAGATAAGGGTTTCATAAGGCCCAGTGTTTCTCCTTAGGGTGCTCCTATTTTATTTGTTAGAAAGAAAGATGGTTCTTTGCCTATGTGTATTGACTATCGCTAGCTGAACAAAATCCCCTTCCAAGAATAGATAATTTGTTTGATCAATTACAAAGTGCAAGGTACTTCTCAAAGATAGACCTTTACTGTGGCTATTATCAACTTAGAGTTAGGGAGTCTGATATCCCGAAAATAGCCTTCCAAATTTGTTGTGGTCATTTTGAGTTTCTTGGTATGTCTTTCGGGTTAACTTATAACCCAGAAGCTTTTATGGACCTCATGAATCGAGTGTTCATACCATATCTCGATATGTTTGTCATAATATTTATAGATAATATTCTAGTATACTCCCATGGTGAGAATGAGCATGTAAATCATCTCTGAATTGTCTTACAAACCCTTAGAGATCATCAGTTGTTTGCCAAATTCAGTAAGTGTGAGTTTTGGTTAAGGTCAGTTGCAAATCATCCCCAAATGATAAAAGTTGTTATAAATTGGGCTAGACCTATCTCTCCATCTGATATTCAAAGTTTATTGGGTTTAGCTGGCTATTACCGCTGTTTTGTTGAAGGTTTCTCCTCTATAGCGTCTTCTATGACCAAATTGACCCAAAAAAAAGTTAAGTTCTCGTGGCCCGACTCTTATCGGAAGAGTTTTCAGGAGTTTAAGACTCGACTCACTTCAGCCCCTGTTTTGACTCTGCCTGATGGTGTTAATGGTTATTTGGTATAATGTGATGCTTCTAGAGTTGGTTTGGGTTATGTATTGATGCAGAGGGGTAAAGTTATAGCTTATTCTTCTAGACAATTAAAACCCCAAGAGAAGAATTACCCAACCCATGACTTATAGTTAGTTGTTGTTGTATTTGCTCTAAAAATCTGGAGACACTACTTGTATGGTGTTCATATTGATATATTTACTGATCATAAGAGTCTGCAATATAAATTTACCTAGAAGGAGTTGAACCTTAGGCAGAGAAGGTGGTTAGAGTTGTTAAAAGACTACTATATGATTGTGTTGTACCATTCGGGCAAGGACAATGTAGTGGCAGATGACCTTAGTAGGGTGTCTATGGGCAGTGTTTTGCATGTTGAAGAGGGTAACAAGGAGTTAGCTCATGATGTGCATCGTCTGGCTAGGTTGGAGGTTAGGTTACTTCTCTCTGCTGAAGGTAGTATAGGGGTTCAGAGTAGTTTGGAATCCTTCTTGGTTTCTGAAGTAAAGGAGAAGCAAGACCTATATGCTAGTTTGGTCAGACTGAAGGAGTCAGTCAAGGACCAAAAGGTGGAGTCTTTCTCCCAAGGGGGATATGGTGTGTTGAAGTTGTAGGGTAGATTATGTGCTTGAATGTTGATCATCTGAGACTGAAGATCATGGCTGAAGAGCATGGTGTGCGATATTCTATTCATCTTGGTACCACCAAGATGTACCGCGACTCATGGGAAATCTATTGGTGGAGTGGCATGAAGAAAGATATAGTAGTATTTGTAGCTAAGTGTGCAACGTGCCAACAGGTTAAGGTTGAACACCAAAGACCTGGTGCTAAGATGCAGGAGTTTGGTATTCTTACTTGGAAGTGGGAAGAGATAAATATGGATTTTGTGATTGTTTTACCTCCTTCCCGATGCCATCATGATTCTATTTGGGTTGTTGTTGATAGGCTGACTAAGTCTGTGCATTTCTAGTCAGTGCATACTTCTTATACTACTGAGGACTATGCAAGATTGTATATCCGAGAGTTGATAAGATTGCATGGATTTCCCTTGTCTATCATCTCAGATCGGGGTACTCAGTTCACTTCGCAGTTTTGGAAAGCATTTCAGAAGGGTCTGGGTACCCAAGTGCATTTGAGTTCTGCTTTTCACCCACAAACAGATGGTCAGGCTGAGAGGACCATCCAGACTTTAGAGAATATGTTGAGAGCGTGTTCTCTCAATTTCAAGAGGAGTTAGGATGATCATTTACCATGCATTGAGTTTTCTTACAACAATAGTTACCACTCTAGTATTGGCATGGCCCCATTTGAGGCCTGGTACTGGAGAAAATACAGGTCACCCATAGGTTGGTTTGAGGTGGGTGAGGCTACTATGAGTGGTCCTGATTTGGTATTTGAGGCTATAGAAAAAGTCAAGTTGATTAGAGAGAGGTTGAAAATAGCTCAGAGTTATTAGATGTCGTATACAGATGTAAGGAGAAGAGACGTTGAGTTTAAAGTTGGTGACTTAGTGTATTTAAAGATTTTGCCCATAAAAGGGGTGAAGAGATTCAGGAAGAAGGGGAAGCTTAGTCCCCATTATGTTGGCCCTTATAGAATTCTTAGCCATGTTGGTAAAGTAGCTTATGAGGTGGAGTTGCCTGCGTAATTGTCAGTTTTCCATCCGGTGTTCCATGTTTCCATGCTTAGAAAGCATATTGGCGATTCCATGGTAGTAGATCCTTCTGTGAATACTGAAGTTCAGAATAGTCTTTCCTTTGATGAGACCCCCATTGAGATTCTTAACTCCCAGGTCTGAAGACTAAGGAACAAAGAAGTTCCCTTGGTCTAAGTGTTGTGGCGAAACCAATCTGTTGAGGGTGAAACTTGGGAAACTGATGCGGATATGCAATCCAAGTACCTGCACCTATTTTCTGAAAGCTCTGATCAAGCCGAAGGTACCGTTCTTCTCTAAATCATCCCTTTTATATTCAACGTTGCAGCAGTACAACTATTATTTCTTATTTTTCAGTTGTTATGTGGTGAGTTAATGCATTTTATATTGTATTCGGAGTTCAGAATGAAGTGAAGATGAGCTTAGTAAGTTACCTCACTTGTATATTCTTCATTTCCTTTGTATTCTTTGCATATCGAGCGTCATTCGACGATAAATGTTCTGAAGGGGGAGATAATGTAAAACACCAAATGTTTTGGTGTCGTTAAAGCCTTTGAAACAAGTCAAGTTGATCTTAAAACTTAGAAATTTTATGAAGTGTTCCAACACTTAGTCATTTTTATAGCCTTGAATCTTTGTTGGTTATTTTGTGACCTTCCCGACCTTAATTTCTTGAAAATTTTGTTGCATTGCTATGGGGCAAGGTCGTAGTATGTTCCGGATGAGTTTCAGAATTCTTAGACATCATTTAGGGCGTGTTTGGTTTTCAAACCTGTAGCATCATGCGATATGCATGCGACGCATGCTTCTCTGAGGTGCTATACAGTATGCGACGCATACTTCTCTGCGGTGGGATAGATCATGCAATGCATGGTCCATCGTACGCCTGGGAAATTTTCAGGTTTTTTCCATCTCATTAAGGGAAAAATGGTATTTTTCCACTCCCACACCTTTTCTAACACAGGATTAAATCCCTCTAACCCTAAAATAACACCACTTTCACCCAAATTCACCAATAACAACCTTTAGGGTTTCAACATAAAAATCTAAATAGCTAGAGATTCAACCGTGGAAATTCTATAATTTTTACATATTTGGAATCCTCGTTACGAAGGCTACGAGGGACGCCCAAAAGTTCATGAATAGCATTACGTCATTCGGAAAGTCATTTAAAGCTTCAAGTTTGAGGTATGTGGGGTTTTTCAACAAGAATATCCTTTCGTTCTTGTGCCCAAAACTTGCTTTCTTTTACGAATTTACATGGTTTTACATGATTATCTTGTGAATTTGAAGCATGAATTTATATCCTATATTGAATCTCATGAGATTATGATATTTTTGATATTTTAAAAGTGGAATTATATGAGAACAATGATATTTTGTGCTTAAAGCTGAAATTTCCAGATTTTGAAGAAATTTATATATGTTTATGATGTAAAGCTTGAATCTTGATAAATTTTATTGTGATATCGAGACATGGGTTTTGAACTCTATTTGAGATTGTTGTTTTTGAGAAATCATGTCTTATAAACACCTTGAATTTGAATGATTTGAGATTATAAAGAAGCTTTGACCTTTCGGTCGTAAAAAGGGATTGATTTTGAACCCGAGATGAGAAAAGAAATCCACTTTTATTAATTTATTATGAAAGGGATAGCATGATGGCTCCTGTTATGAATTGTTGAACTGTTTTATGGTGGATTTTATTTTGAAAAGATATAAGTTGAGTCCAGGAGTAGCCTTTATCACCAAGCGGGAGGTATAACGGGTTTGGTACTTCCCTATAACTACGTGCCCCCATAGGATCCAGAATTGAGGCTAATTTATATAGTGATCACTAGTGTTTGGATTGATAATTTAAGGTCCTACTCCGATGGAAAGGAATAGGGAGACTCTCCCCAACGTGGGTAGAACGTTGGACTTCATGTAGCTCACATGATTTATGTTGGTTCTGAGAGACTCCTAATGTGTGTGTGTGTGTACTCTTCTATCTAAGATGAACATATATTCGCTTGAAAGACTGAGTTTGAGAAAGTCCTTGTTTTCAAAAGATTTAATGGATATATTCTAAATAGAATTGATATGATATTTGATTGCTTTGATGATTTGAAATCGAGATGAAAGTGAATTCAGAACTTATTATGTTGACTGACATGTTTTACCTGATATATGTTACTCTCTTATGATTATGATGATTTAATGCGAGCTATGTGAATCACTTGTTATAGAATGCATGTTTTCTATGAATACTTGTGATATTTTTGATTTGAAAACTTGCACACGCCCCCATATTCTTGGTCCATATTCTATGGTAATGACCTATATATTTGTATGTGGGCTATATTTTTCCCTATAATGTATTTTCAGGTTCTCAGTTCCAGACTTGACGGCGATTCTCGAGCATATCGACCTACATATTTTGTTGTGGTGAGTCCTCATGATCTGAGGATGTACTATTTCATACTCTCAGTTCAGTTTGATTTGATGTTTTATGTTTTGAGTTCGAGTCAGTTGGGGCCTGGCCCAATAGCTCTTTGGTATATTAAATAGTAAAGGCTTGTCATGCCGGATTTGTCGGACTAGTGGGTTAGAGTTATTAGACTTTTCACACTTTTGTTATTGTCGTATTCATTCAAATTACTATGAGACTTGGTTGATATTACGCGGTTGGTTGTCATAATGATCTTGAAATAAGTGTTGAATTGTAGAAATGGCTCAAAAGGGTTAGCTTGGGGCTACTTGTAACCTTAAGCACCATGTGATGCTTCGGGACCCATTTTTGAGGACTTACACTATAGAACTTTGGTAGTTTCTTCTAAACGACAAAAACCATGTAAGCTGACATGGAGTTTAACGTCATACCCATGTTAGGAAGAGTTGTTCTACCTTTTCCATTGGAATAGAACCTTAGCTTAAGTGATCACATCTTAATCATCTACGTAGAAGTGGGACTAATCTTAATCCTATGGTGGCACATAGTTCTAGGGCATGAGACCTTGTAATCATACCCAACTGGGTGCTAAATACTACTCCAATACTTGTTGCTCATAACTTTTAGGAAATCATCCTTAAAATAGCGCAAGGGTTTATTATAAAACCCACTTACAATTCTCTTTGCTATAAATCATGTACTATATGGATAATGTGGATTTCGTATCTTAGCATAGGATCAAAAGATCAAATCTTGCTTAAAATCTAAATACATGCTTATTAAAGAATGCTTAAACATCATGTTTCTTGAATATCAAGACTGAAACTTAGGGCTTACAACCCATACTTGGACATCATGTCAAATCACAATAAACTTCATGCTAATAATAATAATCTTGTACCACTTTAGCAATTCAAGTCAAGCTAATGAAACCAAAATGACAGTGTCTTGCTTAAAACTTGATTGGAAATCATTAATCAACATCTCAAATCATACTCATAATATTCAAATCATGAAGGAGAATACTTTAAATCAAGAAAACTATGCACTTTAATACTTCAACCACTTTATAAATCCATAAACATAAACAGGATAATTTGGGTAAACCCCAATTTGCAAATCATATAATTATTTAATAAAATTCATGTTTTGGACACAAGAATGAAAGAATTGTCCTTGTTCAACCCCCACATACCTTATTACGCTTGATTAGATGTAATAACTTGTCTTTGAACACTTTGGAGATGATTTTGAAATCATTCTTGAAGTTGTTGGATTAGAAACCCTAAGTTCTTGATCTTTTTTGTTGAATAGAAGAAGGTGGAATTGATGATTCTTTAGGGAATTGATTAGGGTTGTTATTGAGAGAAAAATTTGATAAAGCGGGAAAACAATGCCCCAATTGAAGCCTTAGGTCATGTTTTTACGACCTGGGTTGAGGTGGGAAAATACCCCATTGCCCCACCATCATTTAAACCAAAAATTTGTAACCCGTATTGCCATTTGAAGGGCCACCGTGATGCAGTATAATCGCGTCAGCTTACTACATCACATTAAAAATGTCATAACTTTTGACTCGGGTATCAAATTTAGGAAAAATTGGTATCGTTGGAAACAAAACTCAATTATCTATGATTTAGTGAGTCTTGAGATAAAAAATTCTACATACATCAAAATTTATAGACTTTAAAAGTTGACCTTTGTAGAATCTAACACCAAATATTGGACGAATTAAAGGATCTTAGCTCAACTTGGATCTAAGTGATTTCTAGGAACATTTTTAACCTAATAAGCATTTCATACAGTAGGATAAAGGTTATGAAACATGCATTTCAAATTATGGATCAAGGATATGGCAAATATGCCTTCATTGTGACGTGGTGATAACCTCATCGCTATAACCCTTGCAACGCGGTGAAATCATGGTGAGTTACTGGAAATTGACAATGGTTTTGTCATATTCCACCGTGACACGGTGGACCTCTTGGTGCTATAGTCATCGAGACACAATGGAATCGCGGTGAGCTACCAGAATTTCAACCCAAAAACAATTCAAACCTAGTATAAAAAATTGAAATATTTTTTAGATGTTATTCCTAACTCCCCTGATCATGAATCAACTCAAGAACCATTATCTCAGAGTTCAGAAGGTCAACTTAGATTCCTCAAAGTTAGAAGCTCTTAAAAATGGCTAAGTCCTCAATACATACCTAAATTTTCAAGCTTTTAGCCTCTTATACAAGTACTAGGAGGTGAACATAACTAAGAAAAGTATGGGGTATTACAATATATCCCCCTTGGAACATTCATCCTCGACTGTGACTAGTTAGACTAAGATTATTGTACTAAGGAAACTGAATTCATATGTTGAATATGCATGACTTGGAACATGATTGTATAACTGAGTCTGAAACTGTAAAACCCTGAGTTTTCATGTAATAAACCTCTCATATTTTCTCATGAGATCAGATCCAGTACAAAGTAATGGTTACTCATAAGTTGACACTCTCATTTCTATCTTAGCCATACAACTAGTTATATGAGAATTCATGTGCTTGCAGATCAGTTCAGTAGCTTAGTATATTTGATATTCATGATTCATTTTATATCAATTTTGCATTATAGCTTATAGACTAAGATTCCTCTGTATTTCATCTTAACTATCCACATTCGAGGACGAATGTTTTCAAGGGGGAGATAATTATCCACATTCATTCTACAATTCTAACCATCGTTCCTATACGTCTAAGATCTAATCCAAATGATTTGAATGTAATTATAAATTTAAAGATAATTATCAGAGTATATTAAATGGTTTAAAGGTGAAAAATGTTCATAGAAATGACTTAGAACAAAGTTGAGCTAAGATCAACTGATTAATCCAAAGTTTGATATTCGATTCTACAAGGGTCTACTTTAGATATTCATAACGCCTTATATACATGGAATTTTTCATCTTAAGACCCAAAAAATTGTATATAATTAAATTAGCTTTCCAATTATACCAAGTTCGCAAAAATCCGATACCCAAGCGAAAAGTTATGACCATTTTTGTGGCTGAGGTATTAGCATCATGCGATTAGCTTGCGACGCATGCTCTGTCGCACGCTAACAATTTCCAGGTTCTATTTTTGCATTTTTACGGACAAAATGGTCATTTTTCATCCCTTTTACAACTATAACATGGGATTAAACTCCAAAAATACCAAAATATTATTCTTTTATCTCAAATTCATCAACAACACATCCTAGGGTTTTAAACCAAAACCCATGAGAAGTCAAGATGTAACCGTAACTTTTTAAAATTTCTTCAAGAATCAGAATCCCTAGAACAAGAGCTTCAAGAATCTCTCATCAAAAGTACGAATAAATCTCCAAAAGCTAGAGTTCATTCAAGTTCTTAATCCAAGGTATGTGGGGTTTTCAACAAGGACAATCCTTTCATCCTTGTGCTCAAAATTTATTTTAATTTCAAAGATTACATGATTTTATGAGTTTTCTTATGATATTGAAGTTAAGGTTTATACCCAATATTTCTATGCATGAGATTTGGAGATTTGTTATGTTTTAGAAATTGAATTATATGAGTATGTTGATATTATTATGCACATAGCTGAAATTTCTAGATTTTGAGATGATTTATAAATGATTTTGTTATCAAGCATGAATCTTTAGATGTTTTATCATGATATCAGTACATGGGTCCCTAAGCCCTCATTTAGATTGTTATTATGTGAATTGTTGAGCTATAAGCACCTTAATATTATCAAAAAAGACTATTGAGAAAAGATTTGACCTTTTGGTCACCATAGAATTGAAATCCACTTTCAAATTGAGATTACATACTCTTTTGTTGGTTTCATTATAAATCATGAGATTGTTTTAAAAGTGGATTTTCTTGAGATTTTGAGCATTAGATTAGGAGTAGTATTTAGCACCGTGTTGGGTATGTTACTAAGGTTTCACACCCCAGAACTGCGTGCCACCGTAGGTTGAGATATTGATTTCCACTATACGTGGATGACTGAGATAGTAATCACTGAGATAGATTGTTCTATTCTGATGGCAAGGGTAGAACAGCCCTAATCTTACTGGGGCAAGTCATGGGACACTATGGATGCTCACATGGTGTACATGTTGGTTAGAATAAACTCCCAAATAGATGTTCCCCATTCTTAGAATAGCTCACTTATTTAAAAGAATTAATATGTAGATTTACTATGTAGATTATTTCCAGATTTTAGTTAGCTCACGTGATTTGAGAACAATATAAGAACATTGACATTTGAACTAAGTATAATGGCTCATGAAATTCAGATTTTTGTGTTTTACTAATCATTATGTATAATCTTAAATTTTAGATTTTTATCGAGCTATATGAGCCGTTCACAATTGACATGCATGGTTTGAAAGGTTATGATAATGTTGTTTTATATATTGAATGCACCCCCATATACTCATTACATACTCATCTGTGTGCTACATTTCCTCATAATGTAGGTACAAGTTCTAGCGCATATACCATATTCAGTCAGTTCGTAGCTTTCAGTCCGCAGGTGATGAGTCATGTCAATTCAAGGGCTTAAGTCAGTTATGTTGTTTAAGAAGTATTGTATTTACTTTATTCAATCATATTGAGTTTGTATAGTTGGGAGTCATGACCCGGCTACCTAAAATCAGTACTAGTAGAGGCTTCATAGATAGTCAGTAGAGTTAATATATTCAGTTTCAGTTTTATTTTTAAAAAGCAGAGTTGTAATCATGTAAAGTTCAGATTTGTATTGATCAAGTTCAGAAAAGTTTTATGTTTTTGCTGATTTTATACAAATTTAATCATTTAATTCATTTGCTTATGAGTTATGCCAGTAGAAGGGTTAGATTGGGGTCATTTGTGACCCTAAGCACCGTGTGACATCTCGGAACCCAATTTCGGGGCATTACAAACTTGGTATCAGAGCATAGAGTTCAAGATTCCTAGGGATTCTATGAAGCCGTATCTAGTAGAGCCTTGCGAAACGGTACGAAGATGTCAGTACTTTTATTCAAAAGTCTAAAAGGCATTTAGAAAATGTCTCTATTTTTTTTTCCAAGTCTCAGATCATGCTATAAAAAGGTTCTCTAAGAAACTTACGTAGATGTTCATCTTACTCTATCCAGACCATCTCTGCCTTATTTTCAAGATATTAGAAACAATCAAGATCAAATATTTACAGATAGTGCTTTCTCACACAGTCTACACAGATAGTTAAAGGATTGTAAGTTAGCTAGAAAGTATCTCATTAGTGCTTTTGAGTTCCAAAAATTTAAGTACTTTATTCATATTCATAAAAGTCGTGCACTAAGCCCAAGTCAAATGTGTTTTTAGATTCCTCCTCAGAATCCATAATCTCAATCTATACTTCCCTATCCATCTATTTTTCTTGAGATAGCATGATAAACAAGTTCTAGTTCCTCCCTTGATAATGCTCTCAGATTTGCTAGCAAGAAGCTTTAGAACTCTCACAAAGTGGTTTTAGAGAAGCCTTCTAGTGTGTTATAAGTCCTTAAATTTAAAGTTATAGAGTCATTCTTATGAGTCATTCAGTTCAGACAGAGCAAGATGTGTATTTTTAGATCATTAAATATCATGTGTCAAGTTTCTATCTCTTGTATTATGTAATCTTGTTATCATTATGTTTTTGAAACTAAAAGTGTATTGAAGCCGTATGGGTCTCTTTCTATTCACTAGCATATTTTCCTTGTTACTTATCTTATTTTCTTATTCTAAACACAAAATCAAAGTCTAGTGAAACTGTATGAGGTCTATTTTGATTCACTAGCAACTTATTATTCATCTTGTTGTTCTTGTACTGGTTAGAACTAGGGTTTTAGAGGTGCAATGACAAGAAATGTGGTAAGGGTAATTTATATAATATATGTATAGCCAAATATTTTTGCATATGATTTGAGTTAGTAATGTAGTGATATGTCCTTACATGTTAGTTTAGTGAAAGGTAGAGAAGGAGTTATTAGTTAAGGTGAATTGTTGTTTGCTTGAAGTATGAAAAGATTTATTGATGATATTTGTTGTGTTATAAAAGTATAGGTTATTGATGAAAGTACTTGATGGTTAAGTGTTGTTAATTTAGGCTTCCTTAAGGTTACAAAAATGGAGTTTAGTTGAAATTTATAAAGCTATGAAGGAAGTTTAGGTGTATAGATGGGTAAACAGTAATGATGTGTAAAAGTAGGATGTGTTAATGTATTATAATAATATAGGCCATATGATCTTGATCAATTTTGTTCTTTTGAGGTTTTAGCAGACTAGTGTTTCTTGATGCTTTACTTTATAGCTTCTAAGTGAGAATTTTGTGTGAGGATGGGTTATGAATCATGTTTAGCACTAGACATTATGTTTGAATAGTAGATGATTATCAAGGTTGACATAACTATTGCTTGGTTAGTGATTCTAGTTATATAGAGGTGAACCAATAGGATTGAAATAGTGAATGCAGGAATGTAAGTTTATTGATTTGAGATTAAGTATGATGTTGTAGGTATGAGGTAAAGGTATACCAAAGGTGATATAGGGTTGCATTATTTTCTAAGTTATTCAGTATTGTGTGTGATTATTAGTACCCTTGAGTTTTAAGTGGAAGAAGGATAATTTTTTAGTATATAGTATCCTGGATGGCCAAGTTAAGAAGTTATGGATAGATGGTGTTGAGTCTTTTAAGTATGATTTTGATTCTTACAATTTGAGAAAAATATAAGTATACAAGTATGATCTTGTTAGGCTATTAAGATATGTTTAGATATGTAGATATGTTTGCAAATGAGAGTGTAAGTCTTTGATGATGATTATTGAAGCTAGAAACTTAAGGATGGCATATGAAAAGGGTTTAAGAATGAAGTTAGTAAGTTCGAGATATAGTTATCCTTATGATTTTAGCATTTATGTGTAGACATTAGAATGATGAAATTAGGGTTCAGTATCAAGGATAAGGAATACATCCATGAGTTTAGATGGATGGGTTTAATCTAAGGGGAGATATTATAAGACCTTGTAAGACCCTAGCTTATTTTAGTTCCATGTTTCACCTAAATGGGTCTAAAACTTAGAAAATTTTTCATCTAATCTTAAGACTTAGTCTTTTCTAAAGCCCTCAAACTTTGAGGAATTTATTTACGACCTTGCCGACCTCCGATAGTTAATTTTTAAGTTGATTCATAATCGGGGGAGTCAATAGTACATGTGAGTTTCAGAATTTTTTGAATCCATTTAGGGCATGTTTGGAATTCAAAATAGTGGCATCATGCGATTAGCGTGCGATGTACGCTCTAATCCACCCTTAGTAGCATGCGATAGAGCATGCATTGTACGCTTCATTTTGGTGATCCATAGCATGTGATGCACGCTCCACAGCATGCTCCCTTATTTTTCCAGCTCCTGTTTCATATATCAAAGGGAAAATGCTAATATAATTCATGTATAGTCAAGCTCATTTGCAACTTTTATTAAGTAAGTAACAACTTTACTCTATGATTCGAGTTATCCCTCCAAAAATCTATGGACTCAAGTCTTAAGTTGAATAGTTTAAGATCAGTACGAACTCATGTTTCAGAGTATGACCAATTCTTTAGAACTCATGATACTAGTGGAGTTTGCATAATATCATGTATGACCTCAGCTCAGATCTCTTTAATGAATCCATGCCTTCAATATTCTATTCCTCAGACCTCTGTCAAGTATTAAAGTTATGTATAGTAGTCTTTCTTGCTCAGGTCGTTATGTGTTATCTCTTCAGTGACCTCTTCCTATGTCAAGATAGTGGCGATGATAATGGATAATCCATTGTTTAGATGAGAGATAGTTGAGGACCCTCATTAAGAAAGATTATTTATGCTTTTCTATCTAAGGCTAAAGTGTGAAGTAAGATTGTGACAAAGTCTTTGATACATGTCATGGTTAGTTAAAACTTAGTGTGTATGTTATTAAGAATAGTGCAAGAAAGTTTTTATTGATAAAGGTTTAGAGAACATGAGAAGTATGACTTTATCCGATTTTACCTTGAAGTACATATATGATTTTAATGATAGGCTTGAATGTCATGTTGGGTGTAAGTAGATGAATGCAATATGCACTAGTGAGTCCACAGCAAGAGTTTTGAGTTAGTTATTGAAGTGGTAAGACATGTTATGCTTAAGGTGTAAAACCTAAAAATATATAGAATATTGAATGAGGTGGTTTAGACTAGTATTGTGGTGTGGCATGTTGTATCTTGTGATTTAGAGTTAGGCTTGATCATGGTAAGAGGACATAGATACATTTAGCTATTAGTAGATGGATTTGTTAATTCCAATGTGAGAATTATAAGATAAATCAAATGAGTATGGTATTTAAGGGGACAAGTAAAATTAAGAGAGTACATGAGAAGTGTTGCTAAGCTTGAAAGTAAAAAGTTGCATTGCCTGAGGCCTAGAAATTCTAACCTATCCCCTGAGTTATATGTCTATATTCTATGCTATAGAGTTATATCAATTTTGTGATTCCGTATTTAGATGTCATGCTCAGATTATGCCCAAAATTCTTTGCTCCCTAATGTTAATAGAATTTCATAGAAGAGTACTGAAGAAATACTCCATGTGAGTAAGGGCAGTCAGTATAATCCAGTCCATATAGCCTGCAATCCAATTAGAAAGCAAGAAGATAAGCTCCTATAGATTTCCAACTTTTCATCTAGTTTTATTATCTAAATTTTCATGAGCATTGCTATTCCATGAGATCCTTCAGTTCAGTCCATGCATCAGTTTCAGTTTAAGATATTAAGTCATGATTAAATTCATAAATATCCTGTGGAGCATCTCAGTCTCTTCCTAATATTTCCACTAAATCATTATCATTCGGGGATAAATGATCCCAAAAGGGGGATGTTGTAAAATACCAAGTTTTCAAGTCATAAACCTCTCATATTTTCTCATGAGATCACATCCAGCGCAAAGTAATGGTTACTCATAAGTTGACACTATCGTTTCTATCTTAGCCATATAGCTAGTTTCATGATAATTCATGCACTTGCAGATTAGTTCAGTAGCTCAGTATATTTGAGATTCTGTGATTCAGTTATATCAGTTGTGCATGATAGCTTATGGACTAATATTCCTCTTTGTTTCAGCTTAATTATCCACATTCGAGGAAGAATGTTCCCAAGAGGGAGATAATGTAATACCTCGTATTTTCATGCTAGAATTCTAACCGTCTTTCCGACACGTCTATGCTCTAATCCAAATCATTTGAATATGATTATAAGTCTCATGATCATTATCATAGTCTATTAAGTGGTTTAGAGCCCGAACACCACACATAGAGGTAGCTTTAGTGCACCGAGATGCCCTTTTTATTAAGTGGTTGAGAGGTGAAAAATGTTCATAGCAATAATTTAGAACAAAGTTGAGCTAAGATCAATTGATTCGTCGAAAGATTGATATATGATTCTACAAAGGTCTATTTTAAACACGTATAACTCCTTCTATACATGGAATTTTGCATCTTAAGACCCACCAAATTGTAGATAATTGAATTATCTTTCCAACGGTACCAATTTATCAAAAATACTATACCCAAGTAACAAGTTGTGACCATTTTCATGACTGAGACAATAGCATCATGTGATTAGCGTGCGATGCACGCTCTGTCGCATGCTAACAATTTCTAGATTCTATTTTCTCATTTTTAAGGGAAAATGGGTATTTTCCACCCCTTATCCAGCTATAACATGGGATTAAACTCCTAAAACACCAAAATATGATTGTTTTCTCTCAAATTCATGCTAGGGTTTCAAACCAAAACCCAAGAGAAGTCAATATTTAACCGTAACTTTTCAAAATTTCTTCAAGAATCGGAATCCTCAGACCAAGAGCTTCAAGAATCTCCCATCAAAAGTACGAATAAAGCCCCAAAATCAAGAGTTCATTCAAGTTCTTAATCTAAGGTATGTTGGGTTTTCAACAAGGACAATCCTTTCGTCCTTGTGCTCAAAATTTATTTTAATTTCAAAGATTACATGATTTTATGAGTTTTCTTATGATATTGAAGTTGGGGTTTATACCCAATATTGCTATGCATATGATTTTGAGATTTGTAATGTTTTAGAAGTTGAATTATATGAGTATGTTGATATTACTATGCACATAGCTGAAATTTCCAGATTTTGAGATGATTTATAAATGATTTTGTTGTCAAGCATGAATCTTTAGACATTTTATCATGATACCAATACATGGGTCATTAATCCATCTTTGAAATTGTTATTTTGTTAATTTTTGTGCTATAAGAACCCTAATATTATTGAGAAAGACTATTGAGAAAAGATTTGACCTTTTTGTCACTATAGAATTGAAATTCACTTTCAAATTGAGATTACATACTCTGTTGTTTGTTTCATTATAAACCATGAGATTGTTTTAAAATTGGATTTTCTTGAGATTTTGAGTATTATATTGAGAGTAGTATTTAGCATCGAGTTAGGTACGTTACTATGGTTTCATACCCCAAGACTACGTGCCACCATAGGTTGAGATGTTGATTTCCAATATACGTGGATGACTGAGATAGTGATCACTAAGATAGATTGTTCTATTCCAATGGCAAGGGTATAATGGCCCTAACCTTACTGAGGCAAGTCATGGTACACTATTGATTCTCACATGGTGTACATGTCAGTTAGAAGAACCTCCTACATAGATGTCCCCTATTCTTAGAACAGGTCACTGATTTAAAAGAATTAATATGTAGATTTAGTATGTAGATTATTTCCAAATTTTAGTTAGCTCACTTGATTTGAGAACAAGATAAGAACATTGACATTTGAACTAAGTTTAATGGCTCATGAAATTCATATTTTTATGTTTTAATAATCATTATGTATAAAAGTTATATGACCCATTCACAATTGACATGCATGATTTGAAAGCTTATGATAATGTTGTTTTATATATTGAATGAACCCCCATATACTCAGTATATTCTCAAAGTACTGATTCACATACTCGTATGTGTGCTACATTTCCTCATAATGTAGGTACAAGTTGTAGCACATACACCAAGTTCGCAGCTTTCAGTCAGTAAGTGATGAGTCATTTCAATTCAAGGGCTTAAGTCAGTTATATTGTTCGAGAAGTATTGTATTTTCTTTGTTCAGTTGTATTGAGTTTGGATATTTGGGAGTCATGACCTGACTACCTAAAGTCGGTACTAGTCAAGGCTTCATAGATAGTCAGTAGAGTTAATGTATTCAATTTCAGTTTTGTTTTGTAAAAGCAGAGTTGTAATCTTGTAAAGTTCAGATTTGTATTGACCAAGTTCAGAAAAGTTTTATGTTTTCACTGATTTTTTACAAATTTAATCATTTTATTCAGTTGCTTATGAGTTATTCCAGTAGAAGCGTTAACTTGAGGTCACTTATGACACTAAGCATCGTGTGATGTCTCGGGACCCAATTTCGAGGTGTTACAGAAACATGACACATGAACTTCTAAGTAATAGCTTATGCAAGAATTAATCATAAGACAACGAGTCTATGATCATACAATGCGTACTACACTATCTGAGCTGAAATACTTGAAAAATTAAGATCATTCATTGAACACTTAGGAAATGTATTGTAACTTAATATGTTAAATTAATGCTTGATGCATGAGCTGTGTTGCATTTGTAAAGTACATAAACCAAAAAATTTCCTCTTGGGATGGCCCTACTCGCAATATTTTGGGTAGTAGGACTAAATGGAAAGTTTGGAAATATGTAGGAGAATATCTGTTTGATTTATAAACTGGATTGTAGGACATATGGACTTAATCATACTTCAATGGAGTATTTCTCCAACACTTTTTTTAGGAAGTTCTAACGATATTAGGGACCAAATAATTCTGGGCATGATCTGAACAAGACCTCCAAATAGGAGATTACAATATTGACCATAATCTATGGTATGGTACTTAGACCTATAAATCATAAGTCAGGATAGAATTTCTAGGGTTTAAGCAATGTAACTTCTTACTTTCAAGCTTAGCAACACTTCTAAACACTCTCTCAACTATACTATTCCCCACAAATACTATACTCGCTTGATTCAACTTATAATTCTCACATGGAATTGATAAATCTGTCTACGAAAGTCTAACTTAACTAATTTCTCTCATCGTTGTCAAGCCTAACTCAAAACCACAAGGTGCTACGCATTAAACCACACGATAATACTAATCTTAACCATGAATTAATACCCCAAGCACTGCCCTAACTACTCACCTCTAGTAAAATTCTTCTTTCCATTTTTCACAACTAAATTCAACCTCTTACTTAACAATGATGAATTTCAAGCCTATCCTTCATTCAGACCACATTTGCACTTCTAACAAACACTCATAAATCATTCTTCTCATATTCTCTAATACCTCCATCAATAACATCATCCATGCACCATTCAATTCTTAGGAAACACACATAAAATATTCTCAACTGACCAAGTCATACACAAAACTTCACCTCAATATTCATTCAGACTCATAGAATTACATAAAATAAACATACAACAATCTTTCCCAACATAACACATTTACTTTGTCCCATTTACACAATTATTCATCATCTCTATCTTGACCTAAGG
The DNA here is from genome assembly GCA_030864225.1 of Capsicum baccatum var. pendulum. Classification (NCBI taxonomy): domain Eukaryota; kingdom Viridiplantae; phylum Streptophyta; class Magnoliopsida; order Solanales; family Solanaceae; genus Capsicum; species Capsicum baccatum. The sequence continues at coordinate 234,934,728 of CM061555.1, read as the reverse complement.
GAAGGTCACTGAAAGGTTGATGGAATAACAGGACCCAAAACATCAAGGGATATTAAGCATAACTTGACGCTTAACTGGGGCCTGAGGAATAGAGTATCAAATGCAGAAATTCTTTAAGGAGATCAGAACTGAGGACACCCATGACATAATCTAAACTTCGATGATCATTAGGTCGAATGAGTACCTGGAACTGAATATACTGTAAAACATGAGTACATAAGTCATGATCTGCATGACCTGAGTTTGGAATTGATGATTGCATGGAACATAATTCGTACTACTGAGTGAACTGGAAATGCTTATTCTAGGAACTGGAAGTGTACATGATTTTTTTTCTGTAAGGTACATCAATATGAACTATGGTCATGGAGAAGACATGTAAGGTATGACTAGGTGTCGTGATAACTGAAGTACAGAACTTTTTACTGAGATGTGAATGGGTCAGGCATCATCCCCCTTACTATTTTCTACACTACACTGCATCACTACTAGAATCTGAAAGTCTGACTTGGTTACTCATTGTATCACCTCCCCCTTAGCTTTAAGCTATCACTCTAAGTCTGTGAACCATTAAATAAACTCTAATATAAACTGCAATCACTTTACTCTCGCGTCTAGCGTATAATCAATACACATAAACTAAACTTACCTTGAAGGAATGTATCTTAACGTGTAACACCCTTTGATAGTACCTCCTTGTGATATTAAACTCTTAGATTTCTATAGCCCAAACAATCACAATATAACATCTTAAACACTCACTAACTTAGCTTCCAACACTTAACATGGATATCTCTAAACCTTTGTTGAACCATACTAACTTCCTTCATACTATACTAATATCACATCTCTAACTTACACCAGCATACCCAACATCATCACCCTATAACCCATAAGTTAACTGACAAGAACATCATATACCATATAGCCTTATTCATACTTATCAATTCAAGGGTATTACTAACCACACAACACTTAATAAATTTTAAAAATAATAAATCCCCATATCACCTTGGGCACACCTCTAATCATACCTGCAACATCATACTAAATTTTGAATAAATAAACTTAAGTTATTGCATAAACTATTCAAGCCTAAATGATGACTTCCAAACAACTAGCCACACTAACCAAGAAATCATTACATCCACCTTATATACATCATTTCTATTAACCCTTATATACATTTAAATTACTATCATAGCTCTATAAGCTTTAATTAAAACTATTTTTACCTCAAAATAAACCTAAATTAATGATACTAAACCACCAAACACTTCATTAATATCCTATACTTTTTTAAAAACAATAAATACCATCAATAACTCTTTTCGTACTTCAAGCAAGAAACAATTCACCTTAACTAATAACTCCTTCTTCACCCTCTACTAAACTAACACACAGGGACATATTACTTTAACACAACTCGATAACATGAATAAGTTTATCTCTATACTTTCTATCAATCGTCATTCCCACTTTTTTGTCACTACTCTTTTATACCCATACTTCTAACTATAATAAGCTTCTACTGTTCATGAATCATAACACCGAGGTTTGTAATATCCTTTGAATGCACACTTCATTTAACAATCTATGTTTATACTATATTCTTTTCTGAGTATTACCTGTATTAAAAAGGGTCAATGGGCAATTGGAATACATATCTATCTTTGTCTCAGCTGAACAACTCATAAGGGTGAGGATATAACTTTCAACTTAAGGAACTTAACACACTATGGAGCTACTCTAAAGCCCCTTTGTGTGACTTCTGAAGTTTCTACTAGTAAATATGTGAGCATTATCTAGGGAGGAACTGTAACTTGCTAATTATTTTTTCTCAAGAATAACACATAGATGAGAAATTTTGGGGCAACACATTAATAGATAGAAGATTATGAGAAAACAACTTTACTGGAAAATCTAGAGTAAAAAGAACGGAAATTTTTCTTAAATGCCATGTAGCCTCTCAAAGAAAAGTACAAATATCTCTTTACCATTTCACAAGACTCTACTAGACAAGGCCTCACAGACACCCTAGGACACTTGAACTCGGTGCTCAGATACTAAGTTTGTAATGCCTCAAAAAATATGTCCCGCGATGTCAAACGGTGCTTAGGACTACAAGTGATCCTAAGCTAACCCTTATACTAGCATAACTCATGAGAAACTAAATAAGATACATACATATGATCAAAATAAGTGTAAGATACATCTTTAGTTTAATATGATCAGTACAACTATAGGAAAATGCTTATAACTCTACGTTATTTAAAATCAAACTTGAAATAAAATTCACAACTCTACTGACTGCCTATGAAGCCACTACTAGCATTGATTTTAGGTAGACGGTACATGAACCCCAGCTATCCTAAATCAATATGATTGATTGAAGAAATCAACATACTACACAAACTCTGACTGGCTCAAACCCTTATATCAAAAGGACTCATCACCTGCTCATTGAAAGCTGCAACCTTTTGATTATAATATGTACACTATGACTTGTACCTACATTATGTGACAATATTGCACATAGACTTATATGTGTATCAGTACTTTGGGAATGTACTAAGCATATGGGGTGAATGCATAAGCAAAATAATATCTCAATATCATCACATTTTATAAAATCATGTATGCTAAATGTAAATGACAAACATAGGCTTATGTAATATGAAATCTGAATATCATAAATCATGCATAGTAAGGCATATAATGTTATCAAGACCCGAATTAGGGCCTGGCCATGACAGACATCCCAAACCGTGAAGGCCCAAAATGCCCTTTTCTATCTGGTAATCGTGCACAATATTCATATAATAAGAGAAGATGCAGAAATATAATCTGATATGAAAACATGGTCAATTATGAGTTCTACAAAATGATAGTAATTGCAGTTCAACAACATCTAAATAACATCTGACTTCGTATGCAAAATCTCTATTATATCTCAAAACAACACTATCTGAAATCTGGGACAAGGACCCCAGTAGACCAAAACTATAGAATGATAAATAACTGTTAGACATTAGGCCTTCTGGAATATAGAAGACTCACCACTGCACAATCTGTTCTGCTGTTTGAACTATCTACTACTTATCTGGACCCCTAGACTGTGCCTTAGAACCTGAGAGGTAGGGGGTCAATACAGATGTACTGGTACGCAGAGCAAATCCAAAATAATCATTTATATTCAACATATATGAGAGCAATTTAAAGCAGTTCAAAAACATATCATATAGTAAGAAATCATATGGATATTTAAAAAGATTCCATGAAAATATGATTTCACTCTTTGTATTACTTCTGCGCTAGGTGATATACCTTACAACCCTATTATCTCACGGGATATATAGCATCTTCCATTAACTCGGCAGCCAATCCACCAACCCAAGTTTGATGCAAGGGTCGGTGTCTCTGTCTCTATTATGCCATAGGGTCATCGCCAGTGTACAGTGATCAAATACCTATATCAACAAAACACGGTTTCTAGGCTATCAGTCAATTAACTCGTGTCCTATTCGGGTAACCACCTAACCCTCTTTTAATTCTTTAAAACATGTAATCTCTAATAATCAAACTCTAAAAATCTATCTCTGTTATGGCATTCAACAATTGGTATCGTCATACCATTGACTTGCAAGTCTCATCTCTGAGCCACTATTAGTATATAAAAATCTCTGTTTTCAAGACATAAGTTCGAGGCCACCATATCAATAAAACAATTCAAGAAACTCTTTCATTGAAACTCATGTAAACACATGTAAGAAACTCTTTGCCAACAATTCAACAAATAATACCCAAAGTCACTTTCTCATGCAATTATTCTCTTTAACTCAAAACATAGTCATATCAAGACACCCTCTCAATAACCCTAAATCAATGTTCCAAATGCTATGATATTTCAAATCACAAAACATGCATTTCAACTCTTTTTCCAATAAAGCCAAAATCTTTAATTTATCACAAGAGAGGGAGTCTATAATTTATGCTCTCAAACAATCCGAAAATCTCAATTTCATACATATATGTATACATGTAAATCAATTTAGGGGGAAAGACCACCAGGACAAAGCAATAACAACATTGAAACTTTTGGAATACATAATCAATAATATTGTTTTCAAAAGCCCCTTAAAACACATGCATCAAAACCTTTAAATCATGCTTTAATATTTTCAAGCCCATATAGTTTTTAGGATAAACCCCACGTACCTCTATTTCAGAAAATAATGGATGATTCTTGAAGCTTACAGATTGGGGATTCCAAATCTTCGATCAAGTTCGAAAACCCACGGTTGAATCTTGAGTTATTTGAGCTTTTAGTTTGAAACCCTTATGAGAGTTCTTGATGGATTTTGGTGAAAATATGTGAAATGTAGTTATTTGGGAGCTTAATCCCGTGTTTATGGCTATATAGGGTGAGAAAAGACTAAAATGCCCCTAAGGAAACAAACAAAGTCTTAGCTGACAAGCTGATAGGATGAAGTAAATAGGTCATAACTTCTTACTCAGATATTGGATTTGGATGAAATCAGTGGCATTGGAAATAAGACTCAAAGATATTTCATCTTATATATAGTAGATATACCAGGTTATTATATACAGGAAGTTATGATCATTTGAATTTGACCTTGAAATTGGGGCCTGAAATGCGCCCGGAATGCAGAAGCATTTCAAACCATTGAGTTATGCCACTGAAATGCGCCCAAGATGCGCCGTGAGTGTACCCAAGATGTACTATTGACTTTCCCCATCGTATATCAATAAAAAATCAAGAAATAGAGGCCAGGAAGGTCGAAAATAAAATCCCCAAACTTTGTAAAAGTCCCTTTTTACAATTAGAAAATTTTCTACTCTTTTCAATTCTATGATCATACTACTAGGAGATAAAACGTAAAGGATTCTTGCGAGGTGTTACAATGACGATTCAATTTCTAGTTCAAAAATGTGGGGTGTTACATTATCTCCCCATTGGGATCATTCATCCTCAAATGATGTGTACAAAGTTGTTGAAGCTTAGCGGTATGGAATAATGCGAACATGATTGTCCTTCTAAGAAAGGACATAACTGATCTAAAACATTTACACTTCTATCATGAAATTGAATTTTGAGCTGACTTGACTTTTCTTGCTTCAAGGAGCTAATTCGGTTTGAAAGTGTAGGATTCCCTTGAAGTATTCAGGATCCAATCATACATATAGAATTGAGAAGTGGTAACTTATACAAGTATGAATCATGATACAAAAAGACTCAGATCATACCCGGGCATTACACTGTTTGAGCTAAAATACTTGGAAAAATTCGATATTATGCGTTGAACTTTTATGAATTGGGTCATGACTGAGTAGATGAATATGAAACATGATGCTTGGAATGAACTGAACTTGCAATTTACATGGATATAATTGACTATATCTTGGGATGGTCATACACATAAGACTTCAGATAGTAGGACCGGGTGAAAAGGTAGGAAAACACCGTACTTGTCTGCCTGACTGTTAAACTGAACTGTTGGCTATACTGACTGAATTATACTGGAAACTTACCCCCAACTGGAGTATCTCTTCATCACTCTTCCTAAAGAAGTTCTAGTAGCATTAGGGATCAAAGAATCTTGGGCATTGATAAATCTTTATATGAATGTCTAAGGTAGCTTAAATCCTTTCACTGTGATCAATCCTAACTCCAAGTCATAAAATACAACATACCACACCACGATACTAGTCTAAACCATATTATTCAACCTTCTATATATTTTTAAAGTTGACACCCTATGCATAACATGCCTTACCACTTCATTCACTAACTCTAAACTCTCATTATGGGGTCACTAGCGTATATAGCGTTCCTTCACTTAAATCCCAACATATCATTCATGCCTATCTTTATAACCACATATGAACTTCAAGAAAAACACCTATAAAGACATACCTCACATATTATCTAAACCACTATCAATATAAATCCCACACGCTACCCTAAGAACATACACATACATTTCAACTAACCATCATATGTATCAAAAACTTGGCCCCAATCTTATTTCACACTTATGGACTTATCTACTACAATCATATAATGATCTTTCATCAACAAGAAACATTTAATCACCACCTCTATCCTTATATAAGGAGCAGTCACTAAGAGGATAAAACAAAAAAAACCTTGAAGTATGGAAGGATATTATACAAGACTTGACACTTAACTGAGGCCGGAGGAATAGTAAATCAACATCAAGAATTCATCAAAGTTATCTAAATTCGGAGAGTACACAGCTATAAGTTGAATTTCGCCAATCATTAAGAGTATAGAATGAGTTATAGGAACTGAGCACACTGTGAAGCATGAGTACATGGGGTCATGAGCTTCATTACCTTAATCTGGAGTTCATGACTTATGGAATGTGATTCCGACTATTGAATAACCTGGAACTCCTTATTTTTGAACTGGTAGAGTACATGACTCACTATCATATGCATGAATGTGAACTATAATCATGGAACTAAATCGTAAGGCATGAGTAGGTATTGGGATCACTGAAAAAAATACAGAGATAAGAATGGGTTGAGTCTCACCCTCACTTTCTAATGTTCTATATCATATTGGCATCACTACAAGAATCTGAGAGCTTAACTCGGTTACCTATTCTATCATCTCCCCCTTAGCCTTAAGCCATCATTTTAACTTCAAGAGATCCCTTACTATGCTTTAAACTAAACTACATTCACTACACTCTGGGGTATGGAATATGAAAATACACATAATTAATAGAAATTAACCTGAATGACTACACCTGGAAGTGGAAAACCCACTACTAATACCACCTTCTGAGACACACTCAATCTTTCTATAGCCCCCAATAGTCATCATATAATACTTGAATTCTTCACCAACATCGAATATTCACGAGTATCCCTATAGTTAGAGTGTACACCCTCTATCACTTCAACTCTTATTTCAAATAGCACAACCTTCAAAGGGTCAATCTTAGATTCTAACACTTAACATGGATATCACCAAGTCTTTAATGAAACACTCTACTTCTGTCATAGCCTACCAATATAGCAACTTCAAACTTATATTACTCTACCATGAGAATCAAGATCATATAAAAATGCTCAACACTATCGATCAAAGCTCCTTAACTTGGCTATTTAGAATACCATATACCATCTAACTAGTCTTTTTCCACCTAGCAACTCAACAGTACAACTTATCACACACAATATGTGATAGCCTTAGAAAAGTATCGCAACCTCATATTACCTTGGCATACTTCTACATCGTACATACAACATCATACTTCATTATGAATTAAATAAACTTAATCTCTTGTGTACACTGTTCAAGCCTATTGGATCACTTCCATAAAACTGGTATCATTACCCAAGCAATCATCAGAACTACCTTAAAGGCCATTAACTTTACAAACTTAATTTCTTGTGCTAAACATGATTTTCAACCCAACTTTACACACAATTCTCACTTGGAAATTAATAAACATCAAGAAACACTAGTATACTAGAACTTCATAACCACAATAATAGATCATGACCTTATAGTTGTTTCCTTGTCATAATCCATTAGCATGTGTTATTTTAACACATCAAGCCTACTAATTTATTCCCACAAAGCATACATCATCAATCTCTTGCCACTATTTACCACCACACCATTTAAATTCAAACCTATAGTCTAGTATCAATCATCTACCACCAATGAAGAATGCAACATAATATACTAGTCCATCAAATTGGGACATTCTATCCAAAAATCTACTACATACCTTTCACAAGTAGTACTAGTTTACAACTACCAATGAAAAGAAGGTCAAAGGGGATAGAGGAACATAATAGACATGGTCAACCTTAATCTTATATTATAACCCCATACAATCGTATCTACTTATACAGATTTCTCATATCACACTTACTTACCCAAGGATAGATTTATACTACCTATAAATTTCACAAACAACCATGAGTCTATAATCATAACTTACTGGCTAATCTAGCCATTTTCATTCACAGCCTATAAGGGTTTCTATAACCACCTTAAATATCCACTCTGGGTTGTTTCCCTATTTTGAAAAGAAAAAAAATAACAATCTGAGTCAAACACTTCCTCCACAGACTACTATACAATCTACAAATGGTACTACCACATTAGTCTACCACCACAAAATGGTAAATTATTCTCAATCAACGGTTATTCAACTATAAATATTTAGTTACAAAAACGTCACCCTCACTCTGACCTTTAAACTTGTGACTTAATATCACCAACTTCTTGGTCTAATTTCACTACTAATAGGCCATGAAAATGACACTTTAACTTACACTACTACTCGGATGGAAATACAACTCCAACAAACACAAGAACAACAAAATAAACATCAAGTTATTTGTGAATCAAAATAGGCCTCACACAGCTTCACTAGACTTTGATTTATTTTGTGTTTTGAACAAGAAAATGAAATGAATAACAAAGCAACTATGCTAGTGAAGAAGAGTCTCACACGGCTTCACTAGACTTTTTATTTTCAACAACACAATGATATCAAGATTACAAGTGGTAGAAACTTAATACAATATCCAATGACCCAAGAACACGCAACTTAGTCTTGTCTTATCTGAATATCTCATAAGAACAAGGTCAAAATTTTAAACTAGGGAGCTCCTCTCCAGTCCGTTATGTGAGTTCAAAAATTTTTGCTAGTAAATCTGAGAGTATTATCTGGGAACGCTGGAGTAAAGAAAGATTAGGATAACTTTTCTTTCATGTGGGTGACACCATAGCACGAATTAAGGTATGAAGGAGGAACATTTTGACTCTATAGCACGAGCTAGAACATGAAGAAAAAGAGACATTCCTAAACATTTTGTAGCCTCTTGCTTATAAGTATGGCGCGCTACACACCCATAAACTAGACTCTACCCAGTACAATTTCACAAACACCTTGGGACCATGAATCGTACTTTGATACCAAGTTTTTTAAGACCTGAAATAGGGTCTGGCCATGATGGACATCCCGAATTGTAAGGGCCCAGAATGCCCTTCTCTATCTAGTAATCATGTACAATATTCATATAATAAGAGAAGATTTGGAAACATAATCTGATACGAAAACACGATCAATTCTAAGTTCTACAAAATGATGGAAACTGCAGTTCAACAACATCTAAATAACATCTGACTTAGTCTGCGAAATCTCTACTATATCTCAAAACAACACTGTCAAAAATATGGGACAAGGCCCAAAGTAGACCAAAACTATAGAATGATAAATAACTGTAAGACATTAGGCCTTCTGGAATATAAAAGGCTCACCACTGCATAATATGTTCTGTTGTCCGAACTATATACTACTTATCTGGATCCCTAGACTGTGCCTTAGAACCTGAGAAGTAGGGGGAGGGGGGTCAATACAAATGTATTGATATGCAGAGCAAATCCAAAATAATCATTTATATTCAACATATATAAGAGCGATTTAAAATAGTTCATAAGCATATCATATAGCCAAAAATCACATGGGCATTTTAAAAAACTCTGTGAAAATATCTGAAATTTGTATCACTCTTTGTAATACTTCTATGCTAGGAGGTATAGCCTACAATTCTGTTATCCCATGGGCTATATGGGATCTTCCATTAACTCAGAGGCCAAGCCCCCAACCCAATTTTGCCACAAGCATCAGAGTCTCTGTCTCTACTATGCCACTGGGTCGTCGCCAGTGTACAATGATCAATTACTCTTATCAACAAAATACAGTTTCTAGGAGATCAGTTGATTTACTCTTGCCCTCTTCGGGTAACCACCTAACCCTCTTTAACCCCTTTTTTAATTCTTTAAAACATGCTATCTCTGAAAATCAAACTCTAAAAATCTATCTCTGTTATGGCATTCAACAAATGATATCGTCATACCATTAACTTGAAAGTCTCATCTCTGAGCCATTATTAGTATATTAAAATCTCTATTTTCAAGACATAAATTTGGGGCATCCATATCAATAAAATAATTCAAGAAACTCTTTCATTGAAAATCATGTAAACACACGTAAGAAACTCTTTGTCAACAATTCAACAAACAATGGTGGTTATGCCCGAATTCTCTTTCTCATGCAATTCTTCTCTTTAACACAAAACATAGTCATATCAAGACACCCTCTCAATAACCCTAAATCAATGTTCCAAATGCTATGATATTTCAAATCACAAAATATGCATTTCAACTCTTTTCCTAATAAAGCCAAAATCTTTAATTTATCACAAGAGAGGGAGTCCATAATTTATGCTCTCAAGCAATCCTCAAATCTCAATTTTATACATATCAGTATATATGTAAATCAATTTAGGGTGAAAGACCACCAGGCCAAAGCAACAACAACAATGAAACTTTCGGAACACATAATCAATAATATAGTTTTCAAAAACCCCATAAAATACATGCATCAAAACTTTTAAATCATGCTTTAATATTTTCAAGCCCGTGTAGTTTTTACGATAAACCCCACGTACCTCTATTTCAAAAAATAATGGATGATTCTTGAAGCTTACAGATTGGGGATTCCAAATCTTCAATCAAGTTTGAAAACCCATGGTTGAATCTTGAGTTATTTTGGGTTTTTAGTTTGAAACCCTTATGAGAGTTTTTGATGGATTTTGGTGAAAATATATAAAATGTGGTTATTTGAGAGCTTAAAACCATGTTTATGGATGGATAGGGTGGGGGAAAGACTAAAATGCCCCTAAGGAAGCAAACAAAGTCGCAGTTATTCCTCAGTTGACAAGCTAATAGGCTAAATTAAATTAGGCATAATTTCTTACTCAGATGTTGGATTTTGATGAAATCAATTGCATTGGAAAGAAGACTCAAAGATATTTCATTTGATATATAGCATCTCTACCAGGTCATTATATACAGAAAGTTATGATTGTTTGAAGTTGACCCTTAAATTGGGGCTTGAAATGCACCCGGAATGCGGGAGCATTACAAACCAGTGAGTTATGCCACTGAAATACACCCAAGATGCTCCCAAAATGCACCCATGACATACTGTTGACTTTCCCCATCATATATCAACAAAATAATTAAGAAATGGGGATCAAGAAGGTTGAAAATAAAATCCCTAAAATTTGGAAACTCAAAATGATTCTAAGTCCCTTTTTACACTTAGAAAAAATTCTACTCTTTTCAATTCTATGAGAATACTACTTGGAGCTAACACGTAAAAGATTCTTGTGAGGTTTTACAACGATGATTCGATTTCTTGTTCGAAAATACGGGTTGTTACAAATGTAAATCTTGTGAGTCATAACACTTAGTTCTAAAAGTTGTACTTATACTTTTTCTTTAAATCATATTGGCTAAGTGTAAAGAGAGCTCACGTATGAATCTAAAATTTGAAAACTAAAATCTAACTATTATCATTCCGTAAAGCATAATCTGAATAAATGTGTGAGCCTTTACACTTAGTCTTATAAAAGTTTTTCTATCATTCTTTTCTTTTGAAACTTAGAGACTTTCGGATCTTTGGAAATCATTTTGGAACTTTGAGACTTAGGGACTTTAGAACTTAGGAGCTATAGAACTTTGGAAGTTTCATCTTACCGACATAAACCATGTGAGCCTGACATGGAGTCCAACGTTTTGCCCATATTGGGGAGAGCTGTTCAACCGTTGCCATCGGAATTGAACCTTAGCTTAAATGATCACGTCTTAGTCATCCCTGTAGAAGTGGGAATAATCTTAATACTATGGTGGCACGTAGTTCTAACGGATAAGACACTGGAATCATACCCAACTCAATGCTAAATAATACTCCTATACTTGTTGTTCAGAACTTTTAGGAAATCCAACTTAAAATAGCATAAGGGCTTATAATAAAACCCAATTACAATTCTCTTTGCTTTAAATCATGAACTATAAGTATAATGTGGATTTCGTATCTTAGCTTAGGATCAAAAGATCAAATCTTGCTTAAAATCTGAATGTGTGCTTATTAAAGAATGCTTAAACATCATCTTTCTTGAATATTAAGACTGAAACTTATGGCTTACAACCCATACTTAGACATTATGTCAAATCACAATAAACTTCATGCTCATAATAATAATCTTGAAATACTTTAGCAATTCAAGTCAAGATAATAAAAGCAAAATCACAATGTCATGCTTAAAACTTGATTGGAAATCTTTAATCAACGTCTTAAATCGTTCTCATAATGTTCAAATCTTGAAAGAGAATCCTTTAAATCAAGAAAACTATGCACTTTCATACTTCAACCACTTTATAAATCCATAAACTCAATCAAGATAATTTGGGCATAAATCCCTATTTGCAAATCATTTAATTCTTTAATAAAATTCAAGTTTTGGGCACAAGAACGAAAGATTTGTCCTTGTTCAAACCCCACATACCTTATTATGGTTGATTTGATGTAATAGCTTGACTTTGAACACTTTATAGATGATCTTGAAATCATTCTTGAAGTTCTTGGATCAGAAATCCTAAGTTCTTGATCTTTTTTCGTTGAAGAGAAGAAGGTTGAATTGACGATTCTTGAGGGAATTGATTAGGGTTGTTCTTGAGGTAAAAATCAGAGAATGGGGGAAAATAATGCCCCAATTGAAGCGTTAGATCATGTTTTTATGACCTGGGTTGAGGTGGAAAAAGTCCTCATTTTCTCTCCATTATTTAAACAAAAAATTCTTAACCCGTATTGCCTCACACTAAAAATGTCATAACGTTTGACTCGAGTATTAAATTTAGGAACATTTGGTATCATTGGAAAGCTAACTCAATTATCTACGACTTGGATGGTCTTGAGATGAAAAATTCTCTATACATCAAAAGTTATACACTTTCAAAGTTGACCCTTATAGAATTGAACACCAAACATTTGAAGAATTAAAGGATCTTCGCTCAACTTGGATCTAAGTGATTTCTAGGAATATTTTTCCCCTATTAAGTGTTTCATACACTAGGATAAAGTTCATGAAAGTTCATAGATAAATTTTCAAGCTTTTAGCCTCTTATGCAAGTACTAGAAGCTGAACGGAACTAAGAAAAGTATGGTTTATTACAATGAGGCATCGTTGAAGGCACTGTAATATGCTCTACCCTCAATAAGAAAATCAATCGATAAAATATTAATATTTGCTTAAACTTTAAGGTGCATATTTTTCCTATTTATTTCTCAATTTATTATATGCAATGACCCACAAGGACATTACCTGAACCTTTGTGCCTTCTCAAAGTTCAGAGCTTCCCATCACTACCCCAAGTCATTTATTACTTGGTAGGATTGACTATACGGTTACCAGGTAGTTCATTTGGTATTTAGAGCCAATTTTATTCTTTGGAGATTTTGCTGCTAAGATAAGGGTGTCAGGCCTAAACATGAGGAAAAAGGTCCCGGATGCCAACTCTAACAGCTTTGTTAGCTCTAGAATATCATTTTTAGTCTAGGGAAACCCTCACTTAGGGTCCCGAGGCTTTTGAATCATTTTGAGCTATTGGGTAGATTTTGACCCATATTCCCTCATATTGGGTTAGATTGGTTCCTTAATACATGTTTTGACTTAATAAATCCTCAGAAAAAATTGTAAGGCCTTAGTCTAGTTTGATATAGGAGCTTACATTAGTATGGATTTCTCGAGATTATTAGCAGATCCCATCAACCCTCTTTTTATTAGGTTAGATACCTAAGTTAGTCCCTTTATACTTAGGAGGAATTCATTTGTTACCTTAAGTTAAATCATGAAACATAGAATGATTTGGATTGGTTAATAAACTTTTTCTAGACTTCTAACTTGTGTGAGACTAACATTTAACCATTATCGACTTTGTTTACTAACCTGCTGATTTAATCCACATTCGACAGTTCGTCATGGGGATTTATGTTTACTTATCTGAAGGAAAAATGTTATGTCGAATTATCACTACTTTAAACATATGTAGTAATTTCAGTTTAATTTCAGCATTCGTCAACTATACGTAAAAGTTTTTATGGCAGTACTAATCTCCGGTTTTAGTTCAATTCTTGCAGTTATGGTTCTGATGGTATTCCAAGTATGTTATCATATTTGAGCACACTTTAAATTTATTATTATGAATGTCTCTTCCTTGTTTGTATCCACCAGGCTTATAGGGGTTCTGCTGGATTATTCCTTCCTTGTTTGTGCTTTCTAGGCTTATGGGCCCCTAGTTAGGTTGTACTTAGACCATATTTAATCTTGAGTTACTTATTTTACATATTAATTGCTTCATCCCAGTTCACAGTATTATTTCAAATTTAGCCCTTTATTACTGGCTTTAGTTTACACTCTCCCATCTTATTATACTTTTTATGTAATTTAGCTCGATCGGCCTATGATGCCTACCGAGTGTTCTTTGTTTTTGGAACTCACACTGCATCTTTTTTGATACTAATCTTCATATATGTTGTCACCGCAGAAGTTACTGCACAGATATTACTACTTTGGAGATAGGGTGAGCTTTCAAAATATGAGTTGATCCTCTCTCCTTTTACTACTTTTTGATAGTCCCTTGCACACTTTGCAACTAATTTTATATTTGCTACTATCTAGTACTCATATTACAGTTTTAGTTGCTCTTGTAACGGCCTTTATTTTTCATGGGATAGCCTTACTCTCCTTTTACTCCTGTACCATTTTATTTAGATATATGTCATTTTTTATTACTCCTACTGTAAGGTGTCATTTAATACTTATCTTATCTTCTGTCGATTATCCCATTACTTATCATTTTGGCCTATGAATTAGATGACCTATTGAATGGGTAGGTTCCATCATGGCCCGAAATATTGGGTCATGGCATTTTAAAAAGTGACAAAATGAATTAATAAGAGAAATTAGTCGATAAAATATTAATACTTGTTAAGATTTTAAATTCCATTTTCACCAATTTATTTCCCAAGGGCGCCATGGGTACCACTGGAACCAAGGGCATCAGGGGCACCAATGGCGCCATTGGAACCAAGTGCTCCATGAGCACCGAACATACTGTAATACCCTGTAAAATTCTAAGTCTAAAGTTCAGCTCATTAAGCTTTTCAAGATCCACCACTTGGAAAAATTTGATAAGTATTTCAACACTTAGTCTTATTTCAAGCCTTCAAACTTAGGGGATTTATTGGACGACCTTCCCGACCTGACGCATTTGCGCTATGGTGTTTTCCTTTTTATGTTACGCCATAGGTTCAGCGATACGAGTCCGAGTTCCAAATCAGCAGTAGCAGTATCATTCTAGTACTCAGAATTGCAGTGAGTCCTCTTCACTCGAGGATGATATGATTTTATTCCATTTATTATTTCAGTTTAGTTTCACTAGACGGAGTTAGTTGGGGACATTTCCCATCAACTCCCTATTCAGAAAGTCATGTTAGAGGCTTTTCAGACTAGTAAGTTCAGACTTCAGTTTATTTCGACTATTTTGGGTATTTCATACCCTACTCAGATACTTTATCAGATTATGTTCAGTATTGAACCTTATGGCCTTTCAATTCATGTTTCCGCATTTTATGAGATATTATGTAGTATACAGGTACAAATATCAGTCATGGGTTAGCTTGTGGTTCTTCGATGTCATGAGCACCGTGTGGTGTTTCGGTTCAGCTGATTAGGGCATTACATGTACACCATGGTTCCATGCACCAATTCACCATGGGTACCCACCACACTATGTATTATGCACTCGTACACCACAAAAATAATGTACAATACGATGAACATCATGTGCCACGTATTGAATCGCGCGTCCTTGAGTTGGAGATTTACATACTCGCTACACAAAAAAAAGAGCATTAGCATATGAGACAGCCCTTGCTTGCGTACAATGTCTTCTACAGTAGATAGACATGCAACTCAGTAAAACGTAGGCACATGAGACACCAGCTGTTTGCATACAACCTCTTCTATAGTAGATAGTTATGAAACCCACACTCGCTAAAGTAAATTGAATGTTTGACTGATTTAATTTTTTAATAAAAAAAATATAGAAATCAACTAAAGAAAAGGAAATGAGCCAGTGAAATATCCACACTTGCTAAAACATGATTTTCCTAATTATTTTTCAATATTTTTAGAAAAGTTACAAAATCAAGTAAAAAGAGAATTAGTGAACAAAACATTAAAACTTGTTAAAATTTTAAGTTCCACGTTTCCCAAATTTACGTTCCAGGGGCGCCATAGGCACCGTGGGAACCAAGGGATCCATTTGAAACAAGGGCACCAGAGGCACCAGAGGGCTATGGATGACAAGGGCACCATTGCCACCATAGGCTCCACGATGACCAATGTCATTCCATGGAAACCCACACCTAGGCGCCATAGACGCCATCTACATATGCGCTATGTACTATGCACAAACGCACAACAATAAAAATGTACAACTGCTATGAATGCCGCGCGCCACATACCTAATCACACGTTCTTGAGTTGGCAATATACACACACCCGCTGCACAAAAATCAAAAGGAGCATGAGCATATGAGACACCGCTTGTTTGCTTACAATATCTTCTACAATAAATAGATATCATAACCAACACTCGCTACCATAAACTAGTTGTTTACGCGACTTAATTTCTTTTAAAGCAACAAAATCAACGTTAAAATGAGGAAATCAGTCAACGAAATACTAATGCTTACTAAAACTATTATAGTTGATGTGTGACGCTACTGTAAATATTTCTCATAGTAAACTATGATAGTAGTTATTACAATTATTTGTAAGTGTAACAAGAAGTCAAGAAATAATACCTGGGTCTAAACGAAATAAGAAAGTAAAGTGATTCTTCAGATTAGTGAGAAAGAATAGTATAGGTGATGAAATGTTCACGATGTAAATTTTTTGCATACTATTTTATTTATTTCTTTGACTATATATGTTGTTGCATGAGCTAATCTTACTTGGTTGATGATGCTTACAAATACATGTGGGGCACTGATACTACTGTTGCTAAATTTCCTTTTGGGGATGTATGTGTGGTCTTTGGTGCTCATACTTCACTTTATGACAATTCAAAGTTTGTTTCTTTGAGTTTCAATAAAAGACATACTTTTTTACTTTTATTGCTCATAAATTATTTGTTCTGTTAATTCATTCCTATTATTACAATATATGATATGTATTGTCTTACCGATATGTTTTATTACTTTTTAGGAATTTGAGTACTGAAATGCAACTATATAGATATATATAGATAGAATTTTATTTTTTTAAAAACACTTTAGATATGTTGTTTAACGACCCGATTTTCTGAACTGAAACGCTACATGGTGCTCATGATCCCAGAGCACCACAAGCTAACCCATGACTGATATTTGTACCTGTAACTGCATAATATACATATAAAATGCGGAAACATGAACAAAAAGGGCCTAAGGTTCAATCTTGAACAATAAAACGTCCAAAATAAGGTGGTATCACAGTACCAAAGTGAAACTGAAAATACTAAAGTCTGAATCTAAAAACTCTGTAATCGTCTAAAAGGCTCTAAACTGTCTAAATAAGGAGTGAAGGAACATGTCTCCAACTAACTCCCTAAACTGAAAATAAACTGAAATACTGGAATAATAAATGTAATGATTATGTCCTCGAAAGTTGAGGACTCACTGCTAACTGAACTACTGCTGATGATCTGGAATATACTCCTTAGAACCTATGGTGTAACATAAAAATAAAGCACCATAGCTCAAATGCGTCAGTACAGCTAAAGTACTTAGTATACATGGGGGCAGGCTAAATGTGTGGGGTTTATATGCATGAACATGCTGACTAATAAGAATGTGAGAATACATACATAACTACTACTGAACTAGTGGAGATACTAACTACTAAGTCTAAATACAAACATCATGACTTTACCGATACTGGATAGATGAATGAATATTCCTAACAGTTCAAATTATGAAGAACTGGTCTGATTGACCATGTCTAACAGTCTTGAAACTGAATACTGATACGTAGCTATGATGATTGGCATAACTATGATAATCGACATAACTGATGTAACTGATACTAAGCAACTATATCTGATAGTCAAAATTTTCAATAAAGGTTAAGTGTGACTAAGCTTGAGATCAAGCCTAAATAATGGGTGATCTCTTGTACTGATAATGAGAATAATCAGCTGAATCTGAGATTGAGATCAAGCCTATCTGTCAGGTGATCTCTAGATCTAATAATAAGCATTTGAATATGAGACCAAGCCTATCTGACGGGATGATCCATGAATCAATGGAACTATCTGCGTTCCTCACTGAGATCGATGACTATATCTAACAGTCCTAATTTCTGATTTCTACTCTGAAGACTGATACTGCAACTATAACTATAAATGTGGGAGGCAGTCACCTAACCGACATACCCCAATACTGTACTAGTGGGGTCCAATATTTGCCCTGATTGAAAGGGTGTCAATACCGTGCCAAGGGTTGAGACCTCTACTATGGTCAAGCCTCTATGACGGGTGACCCTGAATAGGAAGTAAAGCCTAAGGCAATATAATAGTCAAGTATAGCCTTAATATAATGGGTGACTCCTGTGTTGCACTAGCTACGCAGTTCTGGAGTACAGGGATTGCTGCTAACGGCTCTGCCTTTATAACGGGGAAGTCTCCATCCCCATACTCGCTCGGTGCTAGTTCCAACTCCCAAATGAAAGACTCTAAATAGATTAACTGAGATGAACTAACTAACTGAACTGATTAACTGAGCTGATAGTATTTTTTTCTTAGCCAAGCTAAGCTGAATTCACTGAGTTTCGTTGACTGACGAAAAGCTACTTGAGATCTAAGGTCTGACTGAGAGGACTGAAATTACTGAGACTACTGAACTGCTGAGATTTTTGATTTTTCCTGAGTCACATAACTAACTAAAATCTATGGAGCATAGCTTGACTGAGGATGTCCTGAAACATGACACTAGCTCTAGGCGCACATCTATAGTTTTCGGGTACAAGTACCCCCCAGGACTCGATGGAAGGAAACTAACACACAAGACTGATAGTGATCATAAGAATAGAGTCCACAATTTACAATATCATAAGTAGGAATTTCATACTAAGCATGGTTCTCAACAATCTATCACATGGACGGGAATACATACAACATATATATATATATATATATATATACTTGCATGGATTCAATATCGTGGTCATTCCATAACACAACAATATCATGGGCATCTCATACAACATCTTTAATTCAAGACAATAGCATGGAAATTATGTTGAACATAATCTTAGAACATGGAATAGTGATTTAGGACCTATTATGTCATAAAAGCATGATTTCTATTCTCTTAGTTATTTTCACAAAAAACTTACATGCACATCTTGGGCATAGGTGGATTAATCAAGATTACAAATAGTCAACAACAATTTCACATATTTATACACTATATACCACCATAGATTCACATAAACATATAAAAATCCCATCTTGGGCATCATCAAACTCCAACAACATGATCATCAACCATCAACAACATAAACATCATAATACATAATTTAGAAAATGGTTTTTGACCTTCATGGACAAAAGGAGTCCATGAATCAACTCACGCATACCTAAGTTAGAAGTTTCCTTGAAGTTTTACGGTGAAATCTCTTGATTCTTGGAGATTCTATGAAAACCCTAACTTAAGTTCTTGGTTGTTCTTGAGGGAAAATCAACAAAAGGGATGTATTTTAGTTTTATGGAGCTCAAATCCCGAGTTTAGAAGTTTATATATGGATGCAAATTGACCCAAATGCCCTTAAGGACATGGAACTGGAATCCTGAAATTTTTGGCATCGTACGATGGAGCATGCGTCACATGCTATTTTCCACCGCAGAATATCATGCGTCGCATGCTCTATAGCATGCTGGTACCATTTGATATAGCATGCATCACATGCTAATCATATGATGCTACTGGTTTGAATTCTGAAAATGCTCTAAATAGATTCTAAAAATTCCGAAACTAACCCGGGATGTACTACAACCTTGCCCCATCGCAACGCAAACGAAGGTCGGGAAGGTCTTCAAATAAATCCTCGAAGTTTGAAGGTTTAAAATGAGACTAAGTGTTGAATCTTTAACACTTAGCAAAATTTCTAAGTCTTGGGATCTTTCATGGAGCTTTACGAGCTGAATTTGACACACGAATTTGCGGAGTCTTACATGCTGCACATTCTTAGAAATAAAATAAAAAATTTAAATCACCAACTTCCATATGCTACTATGCTAACACAATCATGGTAGTTATCCATACATAGCCTTTCACTAATTTAGAACGTGTAGTAAAAATCATTTTTATAGAAAATATATTATTAGTAACACTTATCTACAATTATGCTAAAGGGTTAGTGATTTATCCACAATTGTTAATCATTTGATAAGTTGTGCTTATATATAATATGATAATTACAATCCATTGACATGACTAGTTTCATTTAATTCTCTTTCATATTAAGTTATGTACTAATAGAATGATTAGAGTACTTCATTCATATGGAGGGAGTAACTAGTTCAAATATAATAGTAGTTAAAATTATCAGTTGCCATTGACTCTGGTATCTAATAAGTTTTAAGGTAAAATTTTAGTGATATTTATTTTTTGATCATGCATTTCTTCTATTACCTTTTTTAATTAGAATTGATTTATCTTTGATTGTATTTGATTATATCCACTTGATATAATAAAAATATGATTAAAAAGAAAAATTACTTTTATCCTAAGATGTATCAACTTATCCTAATTAGGAATATCAATGAACAAGTCCAAAACCATATTTTACTATAAAAATATAAAATCATTTCTTTCTTAACCACACTCAAGCAAAATATATTTGACCCACTTCATTGATAACCACATTCCAGCAAAATATCAATGAACAAGTCGATAACCACATTTCTTTCTTAACTCACTAGATATATGAACCTGACACATTGGGATTCTCGACCCATTTGTTTGATAACTAAGTCAAATTCTTGATTTCTATGAGAATGAACATCATTTGACTATTATTAAAAATATGTGCAATTCATTTTAATTATATCCTACATATATATGTTTAGGGTTCAAGGTTCAGGGTTTCTTTACACTCAAGTCATTCATTCGTTACGTTAGGTTAACTCATAAAACATAGAATTATTTTGATAGGTTATCAAACTTCTCTTACCCTAGTAACTTTTGTAAGACTAATATTTAACCGTTAATAACTTTGCTTATGGACCTAGTGATGTAACCCACTTCGCTTATAGATTTGACCGTTCGTCATGGGGATATAAATTTTCTTGATATGAAGGAGTGCTATTATCTTGAATTATCGTTACTTTAAACTTTTGTACTAGTTTCGGTTCAAGTTCGGCATTCATCAGCTATAAGTGACACTATTTTATGGTGGTACTAATCTCCAGTTTTGGATCAAGTCTGACATATATTGTTCGGATGGTATTTTAAGTATGTTATCACATTTAAGCAAACTTTAAATTTCTTATTACCGATGTCTCTTCCTTGTTTTTATCCACCGGGTATGTGCGGGTTTGGTTCGATTATTCCTTCCTTGTTTGTGCTTTCTGGGGTTGTAGGGACCCAGTTGGTTGAAGTTAAACCGTATTTACTCTTGAATTATTTATTCTACATATTAACTATTTTAGCCTGTTTCGCAATATTATTTCATATTTGGCCCTTGGTTCCAAGCTTTAGTTTACACTATCGCATATTATTATACTTTTTAAGTAATTTAGCTCGATCAGCTTATGATTCCTACCGAGTGTCCATTGTTTTGGTACTCACACTACATCTTTCTCAGATACATATTTGAGTATGAGTTGTCGCCACAAAAGTTACTGTAGGCTTATTGCAGCTTCGGAGATAGGGTGAGGTTACAAAGCCATAGGTAATCCTCTCTCCTGTTGCTATAGTTTGATAGTATCTTGCACATTTCGCGACCAATTGCATATTTTCTACTTTCTAGTACTCATATTTCAGGATTTAGTTTTTCTTGTACCGATCTTTATTTTTCATGGATAGCTTTTGTTTTTTTGCACTCCTCTCTTTTTTGACCCGTACTATTTTATTTAGATATATATCTCTCCTTATTACTCCTACTGTGAAGTGTTATTAAATTCTTATCTTATCTTTCACCAATTATCCTGTTACTTGTCACTCTCGGCTACGCCTTGGATTACCTATTGAAGGTTTAAGTAGGCACCATCATGACCCAATAAATTGGGTCGTGGAATTTTAAAAAGTGAAGAAATAAAGTAAGAAGAGAAATTAGTCGATAAAATACTAATACTTGTAAGAATTTTAAATTTCATTTTTCACCAATTTATTTCCCAAGGGCACCATGGGAGGTCCCATGGGCACCAAGGGATCCATGGGTACCATACCAAGGGCATCAGAAGCACCAATGGTGCCATGGGCACCATTAGCACCTAGAGGCCATGAGCACCAAACGTGCACCCTGGTTCCATGCACCAAGTCACCATGTGCAACCACCATGCTATGTATTATGCACAAACACACCACAAAACAACGTACAACTCTGATGAACTTCATGCACCACATTTCGAATCATGCATCCTCGAGTTGACAATATACACACCTACTGCGCAAAAAACCAAAAGAGTGTAAGCATATGAGACACCCCTTTTTTGCTTACAATGTCTTCTACAGTAGATAGATATGAAACCCAGCAGAGCGTAAGCACATGAGACACCAGCTATTTGCTTTAATCGCTTCTACAGTGGATAGTTATGAGACCCATCACTCGGTAAAGTAAATTGAATATTTATCTTATTTAATTTTTTTCTTAAAAAAGAAATGAAATCAACTAAAGAGAAAGGAATGAGACAATGAAATTTCCACACTTGCTAAAACATTGTTTTCCTATTTATTTTTCAATACTTTTAGAAAAGTTGCAAAATCAAGTAAAAAGAGAATTAGTCAATAAAACATAAAAACTTATTAAAATGTTAAATTCCATGCTTCCCCAATTTCCTTTGCAAGCGCATCATAGGTGTAGTGGTCAACAAGGGAACCCATTGGAAGTAAGGGCCCCATATGCACTAGGGGCTCTGTGGACTACATGAGCGCTATTTCTACCATGTGCGGCACGAGCATCAAAGTAACACCATTGGCACCCACATCAAGGCACCATAGGCACCCTGTATAGGTGCCCTATGTTCTATGCACTCACGCACCACAATAACAACGTACAACTATGACGAACGTCGCGCACCACATACTGAATCACACATCCTTGAGTTAGAAATATACACACACCTGCTGCACAAAATCAAAAGCATCTTGAGCATATGAAACACCGCTTTCTTCCTTACAACCTCTTCTATAGTAGATAGATATGAGACCTATCACTCGCTACAGTAAATTGAATGTTAACCTTGTTTAATCTTTTAAAAAAAAGTAAAAAAAATAACTAAAAGGAAAGGAAATCAGTAAATGAGATATTAGTACTTGCTAAGGGACCATGAATCGTGCTATGATACCAAGTTTGTCATGACCCGAACAGAGGACCTGTCGATGACGGGAATCCTAAAATATCAAGTCCTAAGAGCCCTTCTAACTGGAAATCATATGCATAATTCATAACTAGAAACTGTGGAAACAAAACGAAAATATGGTCATCTGATTATATTAACAAAACAACATGGCATAAATTCAACAAGACTCAAATCCATCTAACACATGTCTGCAAAATCTCTACTAACTGGAGGAAAACAACATATATATAAAGACCGGGACAAGGCCTCCGGTCGAACCATAATCCAAAACCAAATGAGATCAACATAAGTGAACAAGACACCTTCCGAAGTTATGGAGGCTCACCAACTGTGAATGTCCACAACAATATACAGTTTAACAGGACTGCTAGACTAGGCCTCAGAACCTAAAATATTGGGGGTCAATACAGATGTGCTAGTAGGCTGAGCAATCCAAAATAAAGTGATTTTATACAATATAAGCGAGAGCGATTCATAAAACAGTTTACATATGATATAGGAAAAACACATGGGCATACTTTAAAGACTTTGAAACATTCCTTTGAAATCATAAACCACCCTTTATGTTACTTTTGAGCTAGATGGTACACCCTACAATCTGTAATTCCACGGGATATATGGAATCCGCCCTTGACTCGGCTGCCAAGCCTCAAATCCAAGTTTGTCGCAAGGATTGGAGCATCAATAAGGGGAGACATGCAAGACCACACAACATGGTGCCATGATCCAAAATTAAATGAACATATCATGGTAGTGAATAAGACCACAGAGCATGGATCCTAACCATAGTCCCAAATTGGGAAGACATAAATCAAGGTACACAATACCACACAGTATGGTACTTTAGGTTTGTATCAGACCCCATCGACCCCTTTTCTTTAGGTTAGATGCCAAAATTAGTCCCTTTGCTCTAAGAGACATTCATTTGTTACCTTAGGTTAAATCAAGAAACATAGAATGATTTTGATAGGTTATCAAACTTCTCCTAGCCTGGTAACTTTTGTAAGACTAATATTTAACCATTAAGGACTTTATTTTTGGACCTAGTTATTGTAACCCGCTTCGCTTATAGATTTGACCTTTCGTCATGGGGATTTATGTTTACTTGATATGAAGGAGTGTTATTATATTGATTTATCATTACTTAAAACTTATTTACTAGTTTCAGTTCAAGTTCGGCATTCATCACCTATAAGTGACACTATTTTATGGTAGTACTAATCTCCATTTTTGGATCAGGTCTGACATATATTATTCGGATGGTATTTTAAGTATATTATCACATTTAAGCAAACTTTAAATTTCTTATTACCGATGTTTCTTCCTTGTTTTTATCCACCAGGTTTATGCGGGTTTGGTTGGATTATTCCTTCCTTGTTTGTGCTTTCTAGGCATATAGGGACCCAGTTGGTTGAAGTTAGACTGTATTTACTCTTGAATTACTTATTCTGCATATTAATAGCTTTATCCTGTTTCGTAATATCATTTAATATTTAGCCCTTTGTTCCAGGCTTTAGTTTACACTATTGCACATTATTATACTTTTTATGTAATTTAGCTCAGTCGCCCTATGATTCCTACCGAGTGTCCATTGTTTTTGGTACTCACACTACATCCTTTTTAGATACATATTTACGTATGAGTTGTCATCATCAAAGTTAATGCAATCTTATTGTAGCTTCGGAGATAAGGTGAGCTTTCAAAGCCAGAGTTAACCCTCTCTCCTTTTGCTATGGTTGGATAGTATCTTGTACATTTCACGACTAATTGTATATTTTCTACTATCTAGTACTCATATTTCAGGATTTAGTTGTTCTTGTACCGACCTTTATTTTTCATAGGATAGCCTTAGTCTTCTTTCACCCCTCTCATTTTTGACCCGTACCATTTTATTTAGATATATATCTCTCCTTATTACTCCTGCTATGGTCTTATTAAATTCTTATCTTATCTTCCACCAAGTAGCCTATTACTTGTCATTCTAGACTACGTATTGGCTTACCTATTGAAGGGTTAAGTAGGCACCATCATGACCCAATATATTGGGTTATGGCATTTTATGAAGTTACAAAATAAAGTTAGAAGAGAAATTAATCAATAAAATATTACTACTTGTAACAATTTTGAATTCCATTTTTCATCAATTTATTTCCCAAGGGCACCATGGGAGGTCCCATGGGCACCAAAGGCGCCATGGGTACCATTGGAACTAAGGGCATCAAGAGAACCAATGGTTCCATGGGCACCATTGGCACCTAGGGCTCTATGAGCACTGAACGTGCTCCTTGGTTCAATGCACCAAGGCACCATGTGCACCCATCGCACTATGTATTATGCACTAGGACACCATAAAAACAATGTACAACTGTGATGAACATCATGTGCCATGTACTGATTCATGCATTCTCAAGTTGACAATATATACACATGCTACACAAAAAATCAAAAGAGTGTAATCATATGAGACACCCTTTTTTTGGCTTACAATGTCTTCTACAGTAGATAGATATGAGACCTAGCAGAGCGTAAGCACATGTGACACTGGTTGTTTTCTTATAATATCTTCTACAGTAGATAGTTAAGAGACCCATTAGTTGCTAAAGTAAATTGAATGTTTGCCTTATTTAATTTTTTTCTTAAAAATATAACGAAATCAACTAAAGAAAAGAGAATGAGACAATGAAATTTCCACATATGCTAAAACATGATTTTACTATTTATTTTTCAATACTTTTAGAAAAGTTGCAAAATCAAGTAAAAAGAGAATAAGTCAATAAAACATAAAAACTTATAAAAATTTTAAACTCCATGTTTCCCCAATTTCCTATTCATGGGTGTCGTGGTCAACAAGGGCACCATGGTCTCCATTGGAAACAAGGGCCCCATAGGCACCATGGGCTCTATGGACTACATGAGAACTATTTCTACCATGGGCAGCACGAGCATCAAAGACACCATGGGTACTCACACCAAGGCACAATAGGCACCCTACTCCGGTGCTCTATGTTCTATTCACTCATGTACCACAATAATAACGTAAAACTGCGATGAACGTCGCGCACCACATAATAAATTGTACGGCCTTGAGTTGGAAATATACACACACACTTTTTACCAAATCAAAAGGATCATAAGCATATGAGACACCGCTTGCTTGCTTACAACCTCTTCCAATATATATATATATATATATATATATATATATATATATGAGACCCAATACCCGCTATGGTAAATTGAATGTTAACCTTGTTTAATATTTTTTTGAAGAATATAAAATAAAAAAATCCAACTAAAATAAAAGGAAATCAGTAAATGAAATATTAGTACTTGTTATGGGACCATGTACCATGCTCTGATACCAAGTTTATCACGATTCGAACTGAAGCCCTGGTTGCGATGGGTATCACTAACCATCAAGACCGAGAGCCTTTCTAACTAGTAATCATATGCATAATTGATAACTATAAACTGCGGAAACAAAACAAAAAAATGGTCATCTGATTATATTAACAATACAACACGGCATAAGTTCAACAAGACTCGAATCCATCTAACACTTGTTTGCAAAATCTCTACTAACTGAAGGAAAACAACATTTGTTTGAAGACCAGGGTAAGGCCCCCGGTCGGACCATAAACCGAAACCAAATGAGGTCAACACAAGTGAACAAGACACGTTTCGAAGTAAGAGAGGCTCACTGACTTTGAATGTCCGACAACAATATACAGTTTAGCAGGACTGCTAGACTAGGCCTTACAACCTGAAATATAAGGGTCAATATAGATGTACTGGTATGCATAGCAATCCAAATAATGTACTTTATACAACACAAGTGAGAGAAATTCATAAAATAGTTTACATACAATATAGGAAACACACATGGGCATACTTTAAAGATTTTGAAATTTTTTATTGAAATCATGAACCACCAAAAACTTATTTCGTTCGCCTACAAAACCACCTTGCTAGTCGAGCGCACGAGAAGACCCTGTAGAAGTCCTTATGTTGCTTCTGAGATCGATGGTACACCCTAAAATCTATAATTTCAAAGGCTATATGGAATCTGCCCTTGACTCGGCGGCCAAGCCTTCAATCCAAGTTTGCCGCAAGGATTGGTGTATCAAGGGAAACACGCAAGACTACATAGCATGGTGCCGTGATCCGTATTTAAATCACCATACCATGATAGTGCACAAAACCACAAAGCATGGCTCCTAACCATAGTCCTAAATTGGGATGACATAAATCAAGGTACACAATACGACATAGAATGGTACCATAACCCCGTATCGATAAATCATGGTTTCTAGAGTTGAGATTTTTAACTCTTACTTTCTTTGGCTAAAGGCGCTAAAGGGGCATTACATTGTTGCTGAAAAATTATTACATTTTGCCTATGTTTTTTCAAATGATTTGATATGAAACTACTTTATAATGGCTCACACCTATATTTTATAAAAATATTATGTTTTGTTTTGATTTCTCTACATGCCAATACTTTTGTATTGACCCCCTTCCCTCCCAGGTTTGAAGGCGCAGTCTAGGGGTCCAGAAAATCAGTAGATTCTCAGTTATATTTGCATATTCACTTGGTGAGCCTTTTATATTCCAGAAGGCCTGATTGTCTGGCAGTTTCATTTATCATTAGTAGTTTTGGGTCTACTGGGGGTCTTATCCCAGTTTTTAGATTGTTATTTGTTTCAGTCATATAGTAGAGAGTTTGCAGATGCTTTCCTGATGTTGATAGATATTGTGGGACATTATATTCCCATTGTTGTTTTCATGTGATTATTGACCATGTTTCCGTACTATTGCTTATCTTTCGTATTTCTTTTATCGTATCAATTATGTGCATGATTACCAGACAGATAGGGGTGTTTTGGGCCTTTATGGTTTAGAATGTTCGTCACGGCCAAGGCCCCAGTTCGGGTCATGACAATTTGTTTTCTTTTACACCAAAGGTTCAGAGGAACAAAATCTAGAGTATCTATAGCAGATCAGTTCCAGTCAGCAGCAGTAGACGTAGCAGTGAGTCCTCATCAGTCGAGGTTGCTTATTATTTCTTTATTGCATTTAGATTCAGTTTATTTCAGTAGTTGGAGTTAGTTGGGGACATGTCCCTTCAACTCCCCAATTCAGACAGTTTAGAGTCTTTTCAAACAGATGTATAAGTACTCAGTTTCAGATTTGTGTGTTTGAGATGTTTTGAATCTTATGGTAAGTTTCAGCTAGTTTCTGCATGTATTTCACTATATTATGCAGTTCTCAGGTTCAGATACCAGAAGAAGGTTATCTTGTGGTCCTTTAGGATCATAAGCACCGTATGACTTTCCAATTACAAAAAATCGGGGCGTTACACAAATTCTCTTTAATCCCATTTTTAACCTTTTCTAAACATGCATCATTCTGACCTCCAAAATATAAAAATCTAAAGCAAATTTTTCATTTTGTTTTGTTTTGATTCTGTCATAGAATTTTTTATTTTGGTATCGTCATACCAAGACTTGCAAGTCAGATATCTAAGCCATACGATATCATGCTATAATCCTTCAATTCAAAACATAATGTTTGGACCACCAAATCATTCAAATAGTACAAGAGAATTTTTATATCAAAATTCATGAAAAAACTTATGCAAAGATTCTCTCTTTCAATTCACCAACATGTGGTGGTCAATTACCTTGTAGCAAACCATGAAATTCTTTCAGTAATCATCTTTAACATTTACTAACAAGAAATATCCCTCCTTTCAATCCACAACCAATATAAAGTTCATAAATGATGGTAAAACCCTTGGTTCATGCGTTAAGACATGTAACTGAGTAACCCATAACTTGTAAATCAAGAAATAACACAATGAGAGAGGGAAATACATTATTCATGTTCTCAATTCATATTTCAAAACTAAAAACACACATATACATATATACGAGTAAAAATTCAAGTTTAAGGGAAGGCATCAAGACCAAAACATTCACAATATATACTTCCTAATATAATTCAAAATCCTTCGTAAACATATGATTTCTTTACATTAAAAACCTTATTAAAACAATTTCATCATGCACATGTATTTTAGGAAAACCCCACATACCTTACATTGATTAGTTTGAAGATTGGAAACAAAATCTTGACTCTGTTCTTCAAAATCTTGAAGTTAAATGGCTTGAATTGTTGTATTGGAGAAGAAGAGTTGAATCTTGTTTCTTGGGAGGTGGCTAGGATTTTTCTTTGCTAAAAAATTGAATAAAGAGACAACTAATGCTCCTTGGGGATAAAGTTTTGTGTTATGGACAGATTTTGGGTGAGGGAATATGACCAAAGTGACCCTAGACCCTTGAGGAATTAAAACAGCATGTGAAACAGCTTCAGGTTGCGTTAGATATTGCGTTAGGGAGAGCAATACGCCGCGTCGCTATCGCGTCAGCTTACTGCCTCTCATAAAAAATACCATAACTTTTTACTCGGCTATCAGATTAAGGAAAAATTGGTATCGTTGGAAAGATGACTCAATTATATACAGTTTGGTGGGTTTTGAGTTTAAAAATTCCACATATATCAAAAGTTATACGCATTCCAATTTGACCCTTGTAGAATCGAATACCAACCTTTGGATTATTCAAAGGCTCCTAGCTCAATTTTGCTCTAAGTGATTTCCATGAACATTTTTCACCTCATAATCACTTAACACACTAGGATAAATATCATGACACGTTAATTTAATTATGATTCATGGGATTAGACTTTACACATATAGGAACAAAGGTTCGATAACTAGCTTGAAAATGCGGGGCTTTAAATTTGGAATCATTCACCCCCGAATTATTTGTAGGGACTTGTTGAAACTCTAAAAGTGTAGACTAAAGAATGAAACCTCGCATTGAACATTTTTCCTCAACTGGAAAGGCATCAAATGAGCTTCTTAATAACCCCTAGTAAAACGTGTAAGAACGAAACATGTGGTAATGATACTTTACATTGAGATGATCTTGCACATGAGTTCTATGAATCATAATCATCACAACATAAGGCATGAGTTAATTTGGTGTTAATAGGCCTGATTTACATTGGTACTAATCGTGAAATAAGTTTTTGTGGAAGACAAGAAATCAAAGCATTCTCCACCTTACAAGATACTACAAATAGACATTACACTTAGAAACACTACTCATCTATGACACAACCAACAAATAACATACTTCATCATTTCTAACTTACCATTCTCCCATAACACTTCTAACCATAAGAGTTTGAATCCCACCGTGTAATACTCCTATGTTGAAGCATAACTCGAAGAAAAAAGGTGTTAATTTAAGCTATGGTAATCTATATAAGAATATTACTTTACCTTATCACTACCATCAAACACCATGGGGTTTTAATTTAGGGAATACTAACCATATAGTACACGGGTTGTGTTTTAATCAATCACATCATTCAAGCCTATCATTACTACACCCACTTCATGGATTTTCCCCACTAAGACCAGCAAATTCAATCACTTTTATAAAGATTTTCGTCATATATCTCCTTCCTAACTATTTCTCATAATGAAAGTCCATCCTCTTCTTTCCCCTATCACCAATAACCTTTCCTAAAGAGATCAAATCAATATTTTCACATTCAAGAACATCAACTTCCCCTCCCTGTGTCACTACTACTCTTCCATAACAACTATCATACTATTATTCGGAGGGTCATTGAAGGACCCGAGCATCTTCATCAATAAAGGGAGTAATACTATTTGATTATACCATATTTTTATTGCACTACCCAAGGTGGGATATGACGTGAAGGTACAATACAATAGGCATGAAGTGCTCCATATATCAAGTGTCTAGATCATAAATAGAGAGTCGTTCAAACGTAAACCTACACAACATTAGTTCTTAAGACTGGGCACAGTGATAAACATATAAGCATATATCATGAGGAGTATAACATAAAGACGAAACTCATGGGTCCAAAGATTGAGACAAGGATTTCCACTTGAAGCTATTGCTTCTTATTTTCCATGCTGAGATACTCATAAGTCTGCATAAACTTTATCACTTTGGCTAAACTCGACATAGAATGATTCGTCAACGTACGAAAACATAGTTTCTTAGAACCAAGCATGGTTTGGGACATGGATTTTTGGATCATGAACATCATAACATAGAGCTTGAATGCATAAAAGATTAGGTTACTGAGACATCATTGCTTCTAGTTTGGCGGTCAGGTCATAACATAAGTTGCATAGATAACTCGGACCTTGGGCATAGGCCCAACTTCAATATATAAGACATTGGTAGAATATCATTCTTAAATTGAGATTAGAGGAGCTTGCTTGAATAGGAATATATTTTTGTCAGGATTCTTACCTGAAACTTGACAGCACAAAAAAATTTTGGGAACTACCTTACTTCATCATCTCCTCCTTAGATCAAAGTCAACCTACTAGACTTGAGGACATATCCTCTCATTACATATACATGCACAACAATCAACACAACGGGGTACCACCATATACATCAATGCTAAACTCCCCCCCGATAAATTATACTCTGAAAGCAGTACTTTCTGGAAATTCTACTCTTAACTTTCACTAGCCTCTATAGTTATCACCCTATCATTCCCACTCTCGTGAGCATGCACATCCAGACTCAAACCTTGCCTCAATATCATAAATGAAAGCATGCTGTGTTGAAACCCTGGCTCAATATCATGAAAGACTTTCTCAAACAGTGACGATTACTAGATCATTATTGAATTTTTTAAAACTAATACTATTAGCATTATTATTTCATTTAAGACGTAGTGAGTAGATATTTATTAAAAGCTCTAGTACTGTACAAGTATTTTAAGAGAAAAAAATGAAGACCGGTCATTGTACCTCAATTGCTAAACTCTTATAGTTATATAGCTAATGTCTCACTTTAAAGATCATTCAATCTTTCTTATTAATATTAAAATTATCATCCTAGGGGTGGACTGAGTTTTACGTAAGTTTTCATCTGATCTAATAAAATTTAGATGTTTTTTCGATTCTTACTCTTTGTGAGTAAGATTGCTAATTTTTTTATTAAAAACAACTGTCAAATAAAACAGTTTTAGCACTATACATTTATACATAAAAAGATGTAAACAAAATCAAGTAATTTATTAATTCGACAATAGAAGACAACTCTCTTATTAGCAATAATTGAAAACCTAATAAAAGTTAAAACAAAATTGACAATAGGTAAATAAGTCATTTCTAGTGTTTTCTCTCTTAAAATTATTTTTCAGCAAAACGAGTAAAATGACTTACCCCTTTAAAATAACATAAACATTTAATACATAATTGTCATTAAAATAATGTCCAGCTAGGTGATATTATTATAAATCATTAATTATGGTGCATGCATAATCCTGTCTAACCTATCTATGCAGTTTTTAATAAGCTAATTCATGGTAAGTATCGGTTTGCAGATTCTCATGGTAGATACTATTGTCATGGTATTTGGATATACTATATGATGGAAACTACAAGTAACCTAAAGGAATATATATGTCTTTCTATATGCAAGCCAGGTAGTCACAAAATGTAGTCCCAAGAAGATGTGGTAGCTCGAGCCTGGCCTCGACTTATCACGACTCAAATGCATCGCGAGTGGCACCCACACTATTCCTCCGCACGGATAACCAACTTTCCTCAATTACCCAATACAAATACTTAACAAATTTTAAGAATGAAATACCAACTTCATTAATCAATCAAATATCTATAAAAGTCCTAATAAATGACAAGTGCAAAAAATAGCAAATGTCTAAAATAGCCCTAAGAACTGAAAGTCATAGCACCAAAACATATAACAATGCCAAACTATTGGCAAAACCCGAAAAACCAATATACTAAAAAGGTGTGTGTCCATAACATTTGGTTAAGAACTATGAATGGGTTGACTCATGGTTGCCTAGAAGATGTAGATCACCCTTGAGTCAGAACAATAATGAGCCAAAGATGAGGTATCGTTAAAGTGGCTTGAATATGCTCCGTACTGAACAAGATAATTAGTCGATGAAATATTAATACTTGCTAAAACTTTGCATGTTTTTCCTATTTATTTTTAAATTTATTACATCTAATGACCCACCAGGACATTATTTACACCTTCGTGCTTTCTCAAAGTTCAGAGATTTCCATCGTTACCCCAAGTAATTTATAACTTGGTGGGATTGATCATTCAGTAATCGGGCAGTTCGTTTATCTTTAGAGCCAATTTCCTGTTTTGGAGATTTTGCTAATAATATAAGGTTGTCTGGACTAAACATGAATAAAAATTCCTAATATCCCAACTCTGACAATGTCATTAGCTCTAGAATATCGGTTTTAGGCTAGGGTGACCCTCGTATGGGGTTCCGAGGCTTACAAACTCATTTTGAGCTATTGGGTGGATTTTGGTTAAAATGATCCTTTGGGTATAGGGCCTAATTTTTATTGAAATGACCTAAAATAGAAATTTCGATACGGTGTTGGGTCTAGAATGCCGAATTTGGTAGGGTAGCAAAGTTCGTTTGCATTCTCAGGGTTTCTATCGAATCCCGAAGGGATGATAAAAAATATGACACTTCACCAAGTTTGTTGGTGCAGAAATTATTGGTGACATCTCCTTTGCGATGCCCAAGATGCCTAGGAGATGTCGCATTAGTGTGCCTTGGGTCGTTTAGCGATTGCCTTGGATAGTCCATCACCAAAGCGACGACTTGGCCTCCTAGGTGATATCACCTTGGTGAGCCTAGTGTCGCCTAGGCGATATCAACTTATATTATGAAAGATTGGGGTCGATATTTGCAACTTGGTTGATAATTTTAGCAATTATTAGTTCATGTAGCCGATTAATTAGATTTTGTGTAGATTTCGACCCATTTTCCATCATATTGGGTTAGATTGATACCTCGGTACTAGTTTTGACTTATTAAGGACCTCGAAATGAAATTTAAAAGCTTTAGTCTATTTTAAATTTAGGAGCTTGCAGTAATATGGATTTCCCGAGATTAGTGGCAGACCCCATCGACCCCTTTTCTTTAGGTTAGATACCTAAATTGGTCCCATTATACTCAAGAGTAATTCATTCGTTACCTTAGGTTAAATCAAGAAACATAGAATGATTTTAAAAGGTTATCAAACTTCGCCTAACCTAGTAACTTTTATAAGACTAATATTTAACCGTTAAGGACTTTGTTTATGGACCTACTGATTGAACCCGCTTCGCTTTGACCGTTCATCATGGGGATTTATGTTTACTTGATAAGAAGGAGAGCTATTATCTCAAATTATCATTACTTTAAACTTATGCACAAGTTTCGATTCAAGTTCGGCATTCATCACCTATAAGTGACACTATTTTATGGTGGTACTAATTTCAATTTTTGGATCAGGTTTGTCATATATTGTTCTAATGGTATTTTAAGTATGTTATCATATTTAAGCAAACTTTAAATTTCTTATTACCGATGTCTCTTCCTTGTTTTTATCCACCGGTCTTATGCGGGTTGGGTTGGATTATTCCTTCCTTGTTTGTGCTTTCTAGGCATATAGGACCCAGTTGGTTGAAGTTAGACTGTATTTACTCTTGAATTACTTATTCTGCATATAAATTATTTTAGCCTATTTCACAATATTATTTCATATTTAGCCCTTTGCTCCAGGCTTTAGTTTACAAAATCACATATTATTATACTTTTTAATTAATTTAGCTCAATCAGCCTATGATTCCTACTGAGTTTCCATTGTTTTTGGTACACTGCATCCTTTTTAGATACATATTTTCATATGAGTTATCACCGCAAAAGTTACTGCAGTCCTATTGCAACTTCGGAGATAGGGTGAGCTTTCAAAGCCGAAGATAATCCTCTCTTCTATTCTTTTAGTCGGATAGTATCTTGCACATTTTGCGAATTATTGTATATTTTCTACTATCTAGTACTCATAATTTAGAATTTAGGTGTTCTTGTACCGACCTTTAATTTTCATGGGATAGCCTCACTCTTTTTTCACTCTTATTTTTTACCCGTACAATTTTATTTAGATATATATCTCTCCTTATTACTCCAATTGTAAAGTGTTATTTAATTTTTATCTTATCTTCCGCCTATTAGGTTGTTACTTGACATTCATGGCTACGTTTTGGCTAACCTATTAAAGTATTAAGTAGGCACCGTCATGACTAGATAAATTGGGCCGTGGCATTTGAAAAAGTGACTAAATAAAGTAAGAATAGAAATTAGTCGATAAAATATTACTACTTGTAAGAATTTTAAATTCCATTTTTCACCAATTTATTTCCCAAGGGCACCACGAGAGGTCCCATGGTCACCAAGAATGCCATGGGTACTAGTAGAACCAAGGGCATCAGAAGCACCAATGGTACCATGGGCACCATTGGCACCTAGGGCGCCATGAGCACCGAACGTGCACCCTGATTCCATTCACCAAGGCACCATGTGCACCAACCCCACTATGTATTGTGCACTAGCCCACCACAAAAAGCAACGTACAACTGTGATGAATGTCATGCGCCACGTACCGAATCATGCATCCTTGAGGTTACAATATACACACACCTACTATGCAAAAAAACTAAAAGAGTGTAAGCATATGAGACACCCCTTTTTTGCTTACGATATTTTCTACAGTAGACAGATATGAGACCTGGCAGAGCATAAGAACATGAGACACTGGTTATTTGCTTATAATCTCTTCTACAGTAGATAGTTATGAGAACCATCACTCGCTAAAGTAAATTGAATGTTTGCCTCATTTGATTTTTTTTCTTAAAAAAGTAATGAAATCAACTAAAGAAAATGGAATGAGACAATGAAATTTCCACACATGCTAAAACATGATTTTCCTATTTATTTTCAATACTTTTAGAAAAGTTGCAAAATCAAGTAAAAAGAGAATTAGTCAACAAAACATAATAACTTGTTAAAATTTTAAATTCCATGTTTCCCTAATTTCCTTTCCAAGGGAACCATGGGTGTCGTGGTCAGCAAGGACACCATGGTCTCCATTGTAAACAATGGCCTCATAGGCACCAGGGGATCTATCGACTACATGAGAACTATTTCCAAGCCACCATATGAACCGAACACTGGTGCGCTATGTTCTATGCACTCATACACTACAATTACAACATACAACTGCGATGAACGTCGCCCGCCACATAAAAAATTGCACGTGCTTGAGTTTTCAATATACACACACCCACTGCACAAAATCAAAAGAAGCATAAGCATATGAGACACCGCTTGCTTGCTTACAACCTCTTCCATATTAGATAGATATGAGACCAAGCACTCACTACGGTAAATTGAATGTTAACCCTTTTTAATCATTTTTTGAGATTTAAAAAAAATTAAAAAACAACTAAAAGAAAAGGAAATAAGTAAATGAAATATTAGTACTTGCTATGGTACCATGTACCGTGCTCTGATACCAAGTTTGTCACAACCCGAACCGAAGCCCAGGCTGTGACAGGTATCCCAAACCACCAAGTCTTGAGAGCTCTTCTAACTGGCAATCATATTCATAATTCATAACTCTAAACTGTGGAAACAAAAAAAAATGGTCATCTGATTATATTAACAAAACATTATGGCATAAGTTCAACAAGACTCAAATCCATCTAACACTTGTTTGCAAAATCTCTACTAACTAAAGAAAAACAACATCTGTTTGAAGACCAGGGTAAGACCCCCGATCGGACCATAAACCAAAACCAAATGAGATCAACACAAGTGAACATGACACCTTCCGAAGTAAGAGAGGCTTACCGACTCTGAATGTCCGACAATAATATACAGTTTAGCAGAACTGCTAGACTAGGCCTCAGAACCTAAAATATAGGGGTTAATACAAATGTACTGGCATGCATAGAAATCCAAAATAATGTATTATATACAACATAAGTGAGAGAAAATCATAAAATAGTTTACATACGATATAGGAAAAACACATGGGCATACTTTAAAGACTTTGAAACATTTCATTGAAATCATGAACCACCCTTTATGTTACCTCTGAACTCGATGGTACACCCTACAATATATAATTCCACAGGCTATATGGAATCCGCCCTTGAATCGGCGGCCAAGCCTCCAATCCAAGCTTTCCGCAAGGATTGGAGTATCAGTAAAAAGGAACTACACAAGACTACACAGCATGGTACCATGATCCCTATTTAAATCACCATATCATGATAGTGCACAAGACCACAAAGCACGGTTCCTAACCATAGTACCAAATTGGGACGACATAAATCAAGGTACAAAATACCACACAGCATGGTACCATAACCCATTATCGATAAATCACGGTTTCTAGCGTTGAGTTTTTTAACTCTTACTTTCTTCGGGTAACCATAAAATTCTCTTTAAGCCCATTTTTAACCTTTTCTAAACATGCATCATTCTAACCTCCAAAATATAAAAATCTAAAGTAAATTTTATTTTGTTTTGATTCTGTCATGGAATTTTTTATTTTGGTATCGTCATACCAAGACTTGCAAGTCAGATATCTAAGCCATACAATATCATGATATAATCCTTTAATTCAAAACATAATGTTTGGACCACCAAATCATTCAAACAGTAAAAGAGAATTTTTATATCAAAATTCATGAAAAACTTATGCAAAGATTCTCTCTTTCAATTCACCAACATGTGGTGGTCAATTACCTTGTAGCAAACCATGAAATTCTTTCAATAATCATCTTTAACATTTACAAACAAGAAATATCCCTCTTTTCAATCCACAACCAATATAAAGTTCATAAATGATAGTAAAACCCTTGGTTCATGCGTTAAGACATGCAACTGAGTAACTCATAACTTATAAATCAAGAAACAACACAATGAGAGAGGGAAATACATTATTCATACACTCAATTCATATTTCAAAACTAAAAACACATATATACATATACACGAGTAAAAATTCAAGTTTAAGGGATGCACTCAATTCATATTTTAAAACTAAAAACACATATATACATATACACGAGTAAAAATTCAAGTTTAAGGGAAGGGATTAAGACCAAAACATTCACAATATATACTTCCTAATGTAATTCAAAATCCTTCGTAAACATATGATTTCTGAATATTAAAAACCTTATTAAAACAATTTCACCATGTAAATGTAGTTTAGGAAAACCCCACATACCTTACATTGTTTAGTTTGAATATTGGAAACCAAATCTTGACTCTGTTCTTGAAAATCTTGAAGTTAAATGGCTTGAACTCTTGTATTGGAGAAGAAGAGTTGAATCTTGTTTCTTGGGAGGTGGCTAGGATTTTTCTTTGATAAAAAATTGAATAAAGAGGCAAATAATGCTCCTTGGGGCTAAAATTTAGTGTTATGCATAGATTTTGGGTGAGGGAATATGACCAAAGTGCCCCTAGACCCTTGAGGAATTAAAATATTCAGGTTGCGTTAGATATTGCATTAGGTAAAGCAATACGTCACGTCGCTATCGCGTCAGCTTACTGCCTCTCACAAAAATACCATAACTTTTTACTCGGCTATCATATTAAGGCAAAATTAGTATCGTTGGAAAGATGACTCAATTATATACAGTTTGGTGGGTTTTGAGTTTAAAAATTCCACATATATCAAAAGTTATACACATTCAAATTTGACCATTGTAGAATCGAATAACAACCTTTGGACAATTCAAAGGCTCTGTAATGCCTCGAATTTTGAACCCCAGATGCTACACGGTGCTCATAATCTTAAAGGACGACAAGCTAACCCATGATTGATATCTGCTGAAATAACTGTATAAAAAAATTAAAATTTACGTAAACTTTCCATAAGGTTCAAAACTAAAGTACAAATATATAAGGTATAACAATACCAAAACTAAAACAACTATCTAAAAAACTCTAGTCCGAAAAGGACTCTAAATTGTCTGAACTGTGGAGTTGATGGTATATTCCCCCAACTAAATCCATTTACTGAAATAGTGAACCTAAAGCAATAAGGAACATCCTCGAATGATGAGAACTCACTACTAAGTCTACTGCTGCTAGCTGAATATGAGCTACTAAGGGTGCTCTAGAGCTCACACTTTTGAACTTATCGTATAAAACACCATAGCGGAAGAAAGAAAGGATCAGTATGTGGAAATATACTAGTATACTAGATGAGGTAAGGATGAATGCAAGGGCTATACTGATTGAATAACATGAGTACACTAAATGAGAATACATGCATGAATGCATAAACTATAACTGAAATCGCAGTAACACTAAATACTGAGTTCTAAATACTGATTTACTGATATCTGAGTTTAGTAATACTAGATACTAAATAACGGAATCTACTAATAATTGATTTTTATGTTTACTAATACTGGATGATTATATCTGAGATCAGGCTTATTTAGCGGGTGATCCCTGAATCCACTAATGCTAATACTAATTGGCTATATCTGAGATTAGACCTATCTGGAAAGTAATCTATGAATCTACTGATAAGGATAATGATTGACTGTATCTGAGATCAGGCCTATCTAGCGTGTGATCTTTGAATCTATTGAACTATCTAAGTTCTTTACTGAGTTGAGTGACTGTATCTAACAGTCCTGATTTCTGAGTTCTACTCTGAAGACTGAGACTGAAACTGAAACTGAAACTGAAATTGTGGGAGTTCTTACTTAACTGACATACCCCTTATCTAAACTAGTGAGTTCCAGCCTGTAACCCCAGGTGGAAGGGTGTCAGCACCGTTCCATGAGTAAAGACACTACTATGGTCAGCCTATCTAACGGGTGACCCTAAATAGGAAGTCGAGCCTAATTTAATGAGTGACTCTTGGGAGATAGCCAAGCCTTAATCTAATGGTTGACTCCTCATCCTGCACTGGATATGCAGTTTTGGAGTACAGTACTGCTACTAACGACTCTGCCTCTCTAACGGGGAAGTCGTCATCTCTGCACCCGCTCGATGCTAGTTCTTACTCCCAGCTGAAAGACACTGAATACTAATTCTTATATTGTACTAGACTGAGCTGAATCTATTACTGATCTTACTTGTTTAACTTAAATGATTTCACTTAGTTTTGTTGAATGACGAAATACTACTGAACATCTATTAACTGACTAAATAATACTGAGTTTTGCGATCTCACTAGGTTTACTAAGGTCTTAACTAAATATTGAATACTACTGAGGTTTCAATTGGACTGGACAGATACTGATCTTACTGAGTTTTCCTGAGTTCTACAGATCATGGCTTGACTGAGAGTATCTTGGAACTGACACTGACTCTAGGAAATTATCTAAATTTTTTAGTATAAATATCCCTAGGACTCGATAATATGAATAACATAAGACATGAAAATACTTGAATAACATGACAATAGTGAATCACTCACAATACAATCCATGAGGAACTTCATCAAGAACTTGAAATCCATAAACTTGAACATGAACAGAAATGCATAGTAGTGTATCATAATTTATTCACTAAGGCTTTTCCTCAAACACTTAGCATGCAATAACTTATACATAAATGGGAATTACTTGTCAACATGTTGTAATGGCACTATTGAACTCACATAGGCATTTTATCAAACCTATGGGGAGTATACTTTGGTCATACAATAATCAATGCATCAAATTAACATGTTTACATCAATCAACGTGAACTTGTAATCTAAGACTTGAATTATAATCTAATAACATAAATATGAACTCTTATTCAAATAAATCATGAAAACTCAAAAATTTACAATCTTTATATTTTTAAAAGGATTCTTGAACTTTATGGGTGGAAGGGACCCATGAATCAACATTTAACATACTTTAGTGCTTGACTTTCGGAAGATTGACGATGAATTTCTTGAGTTTTAAGTCTTGGACTAAGAACCTGAATTCTTGTTCTTGAGGGAACTTGAGAGAAAACAAGTATATGTTGGTGAAAAATGGTTGAATCTCGCATTTTTGGGGTTAAATAGGGGTGGAAAAATGATCCTTTTGCCCTTAAAATTTTGGAGCTGGAAGCTAAAAATTTCGAGAGCATGCTATTGAACGTGTGTCGCATGCTCCAGTGCACCGGAATGGGACGTGCATCGCATGCTCTACTACACCCCTAGGGGTGGACTGGAGTGTGCGTCGCACGCTAATCGCACAGTGATACTATTTTGAAATCCAAACATGCCCTAAACGGATTTCAAACATTCTTAAACTCACCCTAGATGTAACATTGACTCCCCCGATCATGAATCAACTTGAAAATTGACTAACGGGGGTTAGTAAGGTCCAGAAATAATTCCTCAAAGTTTGGAGGCTTAAAATTATACTAATTCTTGAACACTTAGCTAAAACTTTCTACGTGCTGGATCCTTTGACAAGATTTAAGGGCTGAGTTTTGACTCAGACTTTTATGGGGTCTTACAGGCTCTTAGATCAACTTTGCTCTAAGTGATTTCCATGAACATTTTTCACCTCATAATCACTTAACACACTAGGATAAAGATCATGACATATTAATTTAAATATAAGTCTTGGGATTAGAGCTTACACACGTAGGAACGATGATCCGATAGCTAGCTCAAAAATGCGGGGTGTTACATTATCTCCCCCTTAGGATCATTCATCCCCGAATGATTTGTAGGGACTTGTTGAAACTCAAAAAGTGTATAATAAATAACGAAACCTCGCATTGAACATTTTTCCTCAACAAAATATACAAAGGCATCAAATGAGCTTCATGATAACCCCTAGTAAAATGTGTAAGCATAAAACATGTGGCAATGAGACTTTACATAGGGATGATCTTGCACATGAGTTCTATGAATGATAATCTTCACAACATAATGCATGAGTTAATTTGGTGATAATACGCCTGATTTACATTGGGACTAATTGTGAAATAAGGTTTTGTGGAAGACAAGAAATCAAAGCATTCTCTACCTTAGAAGATACCACGAATAGACATTACACTTAGAAACACTACTCATCTATGACCCAACCAACAAATAACATACTTCATCATTTCAAACTTACAATTCTCCCATAACACTTCTAACCGCTAGAGTTTGAGTCCCGCCGCGTAATACTCCCATGTTGAAGCCTAACTCAGAGAAAAGAAGTGCTAATTTAAGTTGTGGGAGTCAATATAAAAATATTACTTCACCTTACACTACCATCAAACACCATCAGATTTTAATTCAAGGAATACTAACCATATAGTACACGGGTTATGTTTTAATCAATCACCACATTCAAGCCTATCATTACTACACCCGTTTTATGGATTTCCCCTACTAAGACCAGCAAATTCAATCACTTTCACAAAGATTTTCGCCATATATCACTTTTCTAACTATTTCTCATAATGAAAGTCCATCCTCTTCTTTCCCCCATCACCAATAACATTTTCTAAAGATATCAAATCAAAATTTTCACATTCAACAACATCTACGCCCCCTTCCTAAGTCACTATTACTCGTCCATAACAACTATCATTTGGAGGGTCATTGAGGGACCGATCATATGCATCAAGAAAGGGAGTAACACTATTCGATTATACCATATGTTTATTGCATTACTTAAGGTGGGATACGAGATAAAGGTACAATATAGTAGGCATAAAGTGCTCCATAAATTAAGTGTCTGGATCATAAATAGAGAGTCCTTCAAACGTATACCTACCTAACATAAGTTCTTAGGACTGGTCACAATGACAAACATATAAGCATATATCATGAGAGGTATAACATAAATATGGAACTCATGGGTTCAATGACTGAAACAAGGACTGACACTTGAAGCGATTGCTTCTCATTTTTGCATAAACTTTATCCCTTTGGCTAAACCCGACATAGAATGATTTAGTAACGTACGAAAACATGGTTCATTAGAACCAAGCATGATTTGGGACATAGATTTATGGATCATGAACATCATAACATAGAGCTTGAATACATAAAAGATTGGTTTACTAAGACATCATCGCTTCAAGTTCGGCAGTCGGATCATAACATAAGTTACATATATTATTCAGACCTTGGGCATAGGTAGGACTTTAATATATAAGAAATTGGTAGAATATCCTTCTTAAATTGAAATAGGAGATCTTGCTTGAATAGGAATAGATTTTTGTCAGGATTCTTACCTGAAACTTGACCCCATAAGAAAATTTTGGGAACAACCTTACTTCATCATTTCCCCCTTAGATCAAAGTCACCATCCAAGACTTGAGGACATATCTCTCATTACATCTATGCGGACAACACTCAACACAATAGGGTATCACCATACACATCAAAGCTAAAATCCCCCTTGATAAACTATACTCTGAAAGCAGTACTTTCTGGAAATATTACTGTTAACTTTTGCTAGCCTCTATAGTTATCACCCTATCACTCCCACTCTCGTGAGCATACACATACATACTCATTATCACATAATAAATCATTCTCCACTACTTAAAATGCAAACGCTAGACCACTACTCACATACTTATACTCTTAACAAAATTTGTAAAACTATACCAAAGGCGCATATTGCCTACCCATAATTCCTTAATTCAACTCTAAAGATCACCATACAATAACTCTCTAGG
This sequence comes from Capsicum baccatum var. pendulum, assembly GCA_030864225.1. Lineage (NCBI taxonomy): Eukaryota > Viridiplantae > Streptophyta > Magnoliopsida > Solanales > Solanaceae > Capsicum > Capsicum baccatum. The sequence continues at coordinate 234,890,570 of CM061555.1, read as the reverse complement.
CTTCTCCATACTACAAAATTCAAGAATGTGAACTAATTACACATGCCACTTATACATATACTACTACTCGAGTGGAAACAATATTCTAACATTCTGTCACACATCATTACCCTTAAGCACGACATCTGTAACAAGGGTTTTAGAAAAAAAACTGAATATACTCCATACCTTAGGCTAAACCGTACAACTGATGTAGATAGGGGAATAATCTTAAATCAATACACTTTAAAGCACTAATGAACTCCTATCAAGTCCTTGTGCTATCTCTAAACTTTATGTATAACTCAATCAGAGAGAACCGCAGAGGGGCTCGACTCTTAGATTTGTATCGCCTCGACAATGAGGCATATCCCATAAAATTTAAACAAGAAATGAATTCAGATAACTTTCTTATAGACAAAGCTATAGTACAGACTAGAGTATGAAATAATGAGAAACAACTCTAAAATATTGGTAACCTCTTGATTATAAGTGTGGTGAAAAACACACCCATAAGAAAGGCTCTACTAGACACAACTTCATTGACACCTTGGGACCATGAACCATGCTCTAATACCAAGTTTGTAATGATCCAAACTAAGGCCCTGGCCGCGACAGGCATCCCAAACTATCAAGGCTCGAGAGTCCTTCTAACTGACAATGATATGCATAATTCATAACTATAAAATACAGAAAAAAATAGAAATATGGTTATCTGATTATATTAACAAAACAACATGGCATAAGTTCAACAAGACGTAACTCTATCTAACACCTAACTGCAAAATCTCTACTAACTAAAGGAAAACAACATCTATTTGAAGACCGAGACAAGGCCCCCGGTATGACCATAAACCAAAAACAAAGGAGATCAATACAAGAAAACAAGACACCTTCTGAAGTAAGGGAGGTTCACCAACTCTGAATGTCTGACAATAATATACTATTTAGTAGGACTGCTAAACTAGGCCTCATAACCTAAAATATAGGGGGCTAATATAGATGTACTGGTATGCAGAGCAATCAAAAATAATGTACTTTTATACAACATAAGTGAGAGAAATTAGTAAAATAATTTACAAACGATATAGGAAAAACACATGGGCATACTTTAAAGACCTTGAAACATTTCTTTGAAATCATGAACCACTCTTTATGTTACTTCTAAGCTATATGGTTCACCCTACAATCTGTAATTCCATGGGCTATATGGAATCCGCCTTGACTAAGCGGCCAAGCCTCTAATCCAAGTTTACCAGAAGTATTGGAGTATCAGTAAGGGAAGACACAAAAGACCATACAGCATGGTTCCATGATCCCCAATCAAATTAACATATCATGATAGTGCACAAGACTACAAAGCATAGCTCCTAACCATAGTCTCAATTTGGGATGACATAAATCAAGGTACACAAGACGACACAGGATGGTACCATAACCCTGTGTCGGCAAATCACAGCTTTTAGCATTGAGTTTTTCAACTCCTACTTTATTTGGGTAACCATCTAACTCTCTTTAAGACCATTTTTAACCTTTTCTAAACATTCATCATTCTACACTTCAAAATCTAAAAATCTAAAGAAAATTTTGCATTCTATTTTGTTTTGAGTTTGTCATGGCATTTTCTATTTTGGTATAATCATACAAAGACTTGCAAGTTAGATATTTAAGCCATACAGTATCATGATACAATCTTTTCATTCAAAACATAATGCTTTGAACACTAAACCATTCAAATAGTACAAGAGAATTTGTAGATCAAAATTCATGAAAAACTTATGCAAAGATTCTCTCTTTCTATTCACAAACATGTGGTGGTCAATTACCTTGTAGTAAACTATGCAATTCTTTCAATAATCATCTTTAACATTTATAAATAAGAAATATCCCTCTCTTCAATTCACATCCAACATAAAGTTCATAAATGATAGTAAAACCCTTGGTTCATGCTTTAAGATATGCAACAGACTAACCCATAACTTGTAAATCAAGAAATAACACAATAAGAGAGAAAAATACCTTATTCATGCTCTCACTTCATATTTCAAAACTGAAAACACATATATACATATACATGAGTAAAAATACAAATTTAAGGGAAGGCATCAAGATCAAAACGTTCACAATGTATACTTCTTAATGTAATTCAAAACCCTTCATAAACATATGATTTCTCAATTTAAAACCTTATTGAAATGATTTCATCATGCCCATGTAGTTTAGAAAAAAATCCACGTACCTTATATTGATTAGTTTGAAAATTCGCAACCTAATCTTGACTCTTTTCTTAAAAATCTTGAAGTTAAATGGGTTGAATTCTTGTTTTGGAGAATAAGAGTTGAATCTTGTTTCTTGGGAGGTCGATAGGGTTTTTCTTTGATAGAAAATCTAATAAAGAGGCAGCTAATTCTCATTGAGCCTGATATTTTGTGTTATGGATGGATTTTGGGTGAGGGAATAAGACCAAAGTGCCCCTAGACCCTTAGAGAATTGAACAGCATGTGAAACAGCTTCAGGTTGCATTAGATATCGTGTCGAGGAGAGCAATGCATCGCGTCACTATCGCATCGACTTAATGCCTTTCACGAAAAAGGCCATAACTTCTTACTTGGGTATCGAATTAAGGAGGAATTAGTATCGGTGGAAAGATGAGTCAATTATCTACAATTTGGTGGGTATTGTGTTGAAAAATTACACATATATCAAAAGTTATACATATTCAAAGTTAACCCTTGTAGAATCGAATACCAAACTTTGGACGATTCAAAGGCTCTTAGCTCAACTTTGCTCTAAGTGATTTCCATGAATATTTTCACCTTATAATCACTTAACACACTAGGATAAAGATCATGACACATGAATTTAAATATGAGCCATGGGATTAGAATTTACACACGCAGGAAAGATGGTCCAATATCTAGCTCAAAAATATGGGGCGTTACAAAACCTGCACTTGCTCAAGTAAATTTCATGTTTACCTTATTTAATGTTTTTAACGAACTGAACTGACTTGAGAGATACGACCATAGACAGATGATGAAAAATGCCGATAAAATCTTTTTTGGGGTTTTCTAATTTGACAATTCACATAAAAATGACACCAACTATGAAAAAAAAATCTTTTTGGAATTTTCATTACATGAAATGTACAAAACTTCTACCATATTTAAAAAAACAATCTTTTATAAAAAACTTCTATTGAAAGAAATCTTTTTGAAATTTTCAAATTATGAAAGCTTACTAAATAAACAAATAAAAATCTTTTTTATGTTTTTGTTTTTGACAAAATGAGTGCAAAAGGTAAAAAATCTTTTTGAATTTTTGAATTGTGAAAAACAAAAGCCATAAAGAACACTAAAAGTAACGAAACCCTTTTTAACTCACTTTTTCTTTTTTTTTCCTTTTTTTTTTCAAACACACCTTACTTCTAACACATGCTTTCTCAGAATCAGTCCGTCAAATGACCACGTTACCCTCAAAGACGCAACATTTAGCACGTAGGAATTCTTTCGAGACGAGTCTCCTACAAAGGGTCAAGTGGACCCCGCTAGGTCTCAATATGATGCACATAAGCATGACCCAAAGGCTGACCTATGTTGGGGTTCACTAACAAGGCTGTTCGGGAGGGCGTATGGTTGATAGTGGCTGCAATAGTTTTCCACCCACTCCATATGTCCAGCGGCTCCCCCTCCTAAAATAAGGGTGACTCAACTAGAGTCCGTGTACACGATGTGCACTCCGAGACTTGTTGCAGAAAGAATTGACTCGGGTTATGCAAATGATGCCAGATATAAGACGGTAACACAAAGAAAAATCATAAATAAAGAGCATGTAGGAACTCAACAAGGATAAAATAAATACAAATGATAACACAAACAATATCTATACACTCCTAATGTCAAACTAAGCCGATACAACTCCAAAAAAATAAGCTCAAATTCTGAAAGATTCCCCAGCAGAGTCGCCAAAGATGTCACACCCATTTTTTAACTCCAAAAAGAAATATTTTTAAGTTTCGAAAGAGTTTTTATTATTAAAGTGACAAAATGAAGAACTATTTTGAAAAGGAATTTTTAGTATTCAAAACTCAGAGTCGCCACTTGACATGGTTCGAGTGTGCCAAGTCACCCTTGGATATCCTTTTTCGAAATGGTTTTGACTCTTTTAAAACTGGTTTGTGAACAAAGATTCCAGTTAAGGAATTCTGTTGACCGAGGGGAAGGAGTTAGGCACCCCTCGATCCCGTGGTTCGACCACAGTCGCTTAATGGAGCGTATCATCTAATTTGACGCTAAGAGTGTATAAACCACATAAAACACCCAAACAATTAAACAAACAAACACAAACCAAAACAATCCAAATTTAGTGTCCAATCCGCTTATACAGTCCCGAAAAATGAAAAATGAGAAAATGTAAATCTACTTTATTTTGAAATAATCCTAAACTATTTCTTAAACTAATCTCCACCCGACGTTCCGGGCCTTGATCGTGTGCCATCTTCAAATACATAATACATCGGGGCATTCCCCTGTGAATAAATATAATTCCCTCGGGGCATTACCCGGCAAATGAATACAATTTCAATTTCATGATATAAACTAGAAAAGCATTCAATACATTCAACATTCCACTCATTCAATCCAACATCATTCCTAAATTTGCCTACCCGAACTTAAAATTTTGCCTATTTATTCGATGGCCTAATCATGATATTGTCACATTCGACCTTCGTATTTGTTCTAAAATAGCCAACGACAATAAATCCAGACTAAACAATATTTATTTTTATCAATTCCTATCCTCCAACTCCCCACATTCCTTTTTAACACCAAATTTCAACAAATTTAAGATTACTATTTCAACAATCCACAACTATCTATTTAACGAAGTTGAGCAAAAAAAATCAATATCACCCAATATTCAACCAAATATCACACAAATCAAACACATATAACTAACTAAAATGAGAAGAGATAGAGTTGGACCTTTCTATAACTGATTTTCGTCGATAATAATATTTAAGAAAATCCAGACATGGAACCTCTAATAAAATAACCTCAACTTTGATGAATCCAACTCGGTATAGAGAAGATTATTGTGAAATCGATTTGAAACAAAGAACCAGCGATAATAATGAACCCCAAAACAGAATGAAGAAGAGAACCAATAAATTCCACCAAGCTGGAGCTCCGGCGAGCGCCGACAGAACAAAGAATAGAGAAAACCACTCAGGTTTCGACTATGGTAACGTATTTCTAGTGAGAAACGGCTGAAAAACAACAAAATCCCCGCACTTTTCGGTTCAACACGAAGTCTCAAATCTCTCTCTCTCTGCTGCTCCCTCTCCCGATCTACTCCTTTTTCTGGGTGGTATATTTGGTCAATTTCTGGGTGTAGTATGTGGGTGTACGATGGTGAATCAAAGTAAAAAAGATGATGTTGCCTCTGTTCGGTAAAGCTGGGTCATGTATGAGTGCAGTTCAGTGGAGAAGAAAGAATGGAGTCCTTCTATGCATTTTCTCTAAAACTGAGAATTCTGTGTATGTGGAATTATCTCGCAATATCTGGTGGTCCCCCTCTTTTTTGCATTGTTCTCTTTCTTTGTGAAGAAGAAATGTAAGGGGGTCATGTGGATAGGGTAGTGGGGTATTGGGTGGTGAGGTGTGAGGTTTTTTTTTTTTAATTGTAAAGGTTGTTAGGGTGTTTAAAACAAGATAAAAATTCTTAGGAATTTTGTTAAGGGTTGTTATTTTGTCTTTTGGTAGAAGAATAATCACATGGGTGAAGGAACGTGGTACGGTGAGGTCAAAAATGGATAAATTGGGTTTTGAGAGGGACAAAATTAGGTGTCTACAATCATAATAGGTCCAACTTGTTTATGAATTGCATTAACTATTGTAGTCTTATCGACCTTGGCTTTAAGGGAAGCAAGTTTACTTGGTCTAGCATGAGTTATAAGAACAGAAATGGCCTCATCCTTGAAAGACTTGATAGATGCCTTGCTAATGACCTTTGGGTCTATCTCTACCCTGAGGCCTTTGTCACTCACCTTCCTAGAATTCATTCTGACCATGATCCTCTTCTTCTGAATTTTGTCTCCCCCCTTACAATTTAGTCAAAACCTTTTAGAGTTGAGTCTATATGGCTCACCCAGTAGGAATTTCCTAACCTTGCCAGGGATTCCTTTCTTGACAATTCCTGCACTACCCTGGCTACCTTGGACTTTTAGGTGAAGGCCAAGAACTGGAACAAGCTCACCTTTGGTAATATCTTCACTAGGAAAAAAACAACTACTGGCTAGGTTAGCTGGGATCCAAAAATCCCCTAGCTACCCAACTGGCTCCTTCCTGCATGGATTGGAGCATACACTCCTGATAGATTTCAACCGCATTATAAACCTTGAGACTGAGTTTTAGAAACTCAAGTCTAGAATCTCTTGGCTTCTTGAAGGGAACTCCAACACCAGATTTTTTCACACTTCTACCCTTAATAGAAGGGGTAGGAATAGGATCAATTCTCTTATGGAAGAAAGTGGTAACTGGTACTATCATCCTGTGGAAATTGCCAGCACAGTCTTTATTTTCTATACTAATCGTTACACCATTGAGCATACCATTGGGCATAAGGCCACCCAGCTCAACCCTTCCTCTGTGGGCTCTATTATCCACCTTGACCATGACCTGCTTGATTCCATCCCTTCCATGGAGGAGGTCAAAAGAGCTATCTTTTTCTTCAAGCCCAATAAGGCCCCAGGACCGTATAGGCTCCACCCCTTTATGTACCAAAAGTTTTGGGACATTCTAGGTCCTCCTTTAGTAAGAATTTGCTAGGACACCTTTGCCTATGGCTCCATGGACCCCGGGGTAAACACAACCTATCTTTGTCTCATTACTAAAGGCATAAATGCTACCACCTTACAAAACTTTAGACCCATAGGCCCATGCAACACCCAGTATAAAATTATTACTAAAATCATGAGCTCTAGGATCAAGCCTCACCTTGAAAAAATCATTAGCCCAAACTAAGCTAGTTTCATGGCTAAAAGAAGGTATACTGATAATGGCATCATTGTCTAGGAATTTGTTGACCATTTCTCAAAAATGTGAGGGAAGCAGGCTAGTATGATACTGAAAATTGACAGGATTGAATAGTCTTTCTTTAGACAAGCTCTTTCTTCCTTCAGCTTCCCTAAAAAGTTGTCTCAGCTCATCCTTTCCTGTATGTCTACTTCCTCCATTTCTATCCTGGTCAATAGAGGGAAGACCCCCCTTCCCCCTCCAGAGGCATTAGCAAGGTGACCCTATGTCACCTTACCTCTTTGTCCTTTGTATGGAACTTCTGTCCAGAAAAATCAACTATGAAGTGGATATCCTCCTTTGTACCCTATTTCTATCTCCAACAAGGGCCCCTCTATATCCCATCTTTTCTTTACTGATGATCTCACCCTTTTTGTAGGGCTGATTCTATGAACTACAACATCATTAATAGGACTCTTCTCCACTTCAGCTCCCACTAGGGGCAAAGAGTAAACTTAAACAAATCCAAAGTAATCTTCTCTACAAACTGCAGGCAGGAAGACCAAAATAACGTTGCCTCTATCATTGGCATCCACCCCTCAGAATAGTTTGGTAAATACCTTGGGTTTCCATCTTTCGCAAAAACCTGCTAAAGAGGATTTCCAGTTCATCATGGATAACCTCTCTGGAAAGCTGGCTGGGTGAAGACGAAATTTCCAAATATGACTGGCAGAGTCACTTTAGCTAAATCCTCTTTGGGTTTCATCCCCAATCATATTATGCAATATATTCATCTCCCTAATAGCACTCTTAAGATAATTGATAGGACTTAGAGGAACTTTATTTGGGGAACTACTGAAGCCAAGAGAAAAATGCATCTCCTAGGTTGGGACACCATCACACTTCCTAAGAAGTAGGGTGGGCTTGGCATGCAAAGGGATTCTATAAAAAACAAAGCACTCTTATGCATCCTGAGCTGGAGAATGTTCTCTGAATCCTCCTCCCTTTGGGAAAATATCCTTCTCTCCAACTATGGACGTAATGGGGTGTTAACCAAAAAAGGATCCAGGACTTGGAACAATATCACCAACTCTTGGAGCTTATACAGGAATGCCTTATTTTGGGCCATAAAAGATGGAGCTAAGGTTAGAGCCTGGGAAGATATATGGATCCTTGGCATGACCCCTCTCTCTACAATTATGGAAGGTGTAACAACCAACCCAAATGCCCTCATCCTAGTCAATCATATTTGGAAGGAAGGGAATTGGGACTTCACCACCATTTCTTTTAAAATCCCTCCCAAGATTATCCATAATATGCAGAATACCTTTCACCAGAGTAGACATCTTACTAAGGACACTCTTCTTTGGAGACTCACAGATGATGGCACCTTCTCCTGCAAAAGTGTCTATCACTTTATCTCCAACCAGGAAAAGGGACCCTACATATCCAACAAATTGTTCAACTGGATTTAGCAACTTAACACTCCTAATAAGATCAAAACTTTTACATGGATTTTGCACCACAATAGCCTCCCCACCAAGGTGACCCTTTCCAAATGAGTACTGAACCTACATACTTGTTTCCACGCCTGTAGTGACCAGCCTGAAGATCAACATCATATCATTATTGGTTGTGACACTGCAAAGTCCTTTTGGCAGGCTCTTATTCAGAGATACAAAGGACCTCTGAACATTCTTCTTCCCTAGTTTAACACCACCAACTGGGTTTCAACCTGGAAGAGCCTGAAGAATGGGAAATTTGATACTAATACCTCCTGGGCTACTCTCTTTCTCTTCAGCCTGTAGCACCTCTAGAAAACTAGAAATGCCAACCTCTTTCAAGGCTCCTCCTCTCCTTCCTGTTTCAGCATACCTTATGCAGAAGTAGTGGAGTATCAACACCTGAGCAACTCGCATGGACATGCTAATAGAAGTATTATTAGGCTTTATTGGTCCCCTTCTGCAACGAGTACCTTCATGCTAAATACAGATGGATCTTTCCTGGATAACCCAAGAAAGGGTGGAATTTGAGGGGTCATTCGTAATGATAGAGGGGATTGGGTAGTGGGTTTTAGTAAAAGCTTCACTCATGATACTAATAACCTCATGGAGCTCATTGCCCTTAAATAGGGCCTCAAGTTTGCCCTCCAACAAAACCTTAAACCTCTTGAGGTTTGTGTAGACTCCAAGGAAATTATTAAAATGTTACAAAATGGTTAGCTGCTATATGACTCAATTTTTTATGAATGCAGATCTCTACTAAGAAAGTTGGGGAATCCTCCAGTCCACCGGTAGAATAATAGAGTAGCGGATCTTTTGGCGAAGCAGGGCTGTTTCCAAGACTTCTTTGAGAGACTCCATGTCTATCCAACACCACCAGCTAGTGTAGGTACAACTTTTTGGGAAGATTTCAAGGGGAAAACTTTCTCCCGACTTGTGCCTAGTAACGGGGCCTCTTCAGGAGCCTCTTATGTTTTTGTGCCTGACTAAGCGTGGCTTTGTAATGAACGTTCACCTGTTTACTTAATCGCATTCTTCTTTTCACCAAAAAAAAGTCATCATGACTTTTTTTTTCTTAACTGTATCTATTATAAATTTAAATATACATGTGATGTTATCTTTAAAATTATCCTTTTTAGCATTAGAAGATTATCATCTCATATTTAAATAGAAATAGATAAGTTACCACAATTTATAATTATTTAATATTTTCTTAAATTGCATACATGTGTGAAATAATTCACTAAATATTTGATAACAATAAATCTAAACCTAATAAATTGAATGATTGATGCAGAATTTCAAACTTGAACTCATAATGTTCAAGTTATGAATTCACCTCTATTCAATGTTTTAAGAGATGTGGTAAATAACCTATTATAATAGAGAAAAGTTATATTTATGTAAAAAGCTTTTGCAATAACAATGTGTATACGTAATATATAGGTTAAACTAAAAGTGCATGAAAACAATAATGCTAGGATAATCATATGTTTTCTCAAAAGATTATATATATATATATATATATATATATATATATATATATATATATATATATATATATATATATATATATATACAATCAAATCAACATTATGACTTTTAAGAAAAAAATGTCAACTCTTGATATGTTTGTAATTTGCATGAATTAACCAAGAGCTAGCAAATATATAATACATCATCTTTACAATATAGATTATCATTTTAATTATTTTCAAACTTATATATGTATATATATATATATATATATATATATATATATATATATATATATATATATACTATCAAATAACCATTATGACTTTTTTAAAAAAATGTCAACTCTTGATATGTTTGTAATTTGCATGAATTAACCAAGAGCTGGCAAATATATAATGCATCATCTTTACAATATAGATTATCATTTTAATTAGTTTCGAACTTACTACAAATAAGATGTCATAAGTTATCCTTATTGAAATTAAATATGCCAATAACATTAAATTTGATTGGTGTTTTAGTACATTTTGTTGTTCATCCCGAAATATGTAAAAAAAACTCACAACATTATATTAAATAATTTAGTTATCACATAAAATAGAAACACACAAAATACTGTAAGCATTTATTTTTTAAATATAATTATACAAAAATAATAACAAAAGTTAATGTTCAAGAAGAGTCAACTTAATTTCTCAATTAAAGATAGTTTATTTTTTATCTACATAATAAAGTTTCTTTTTATCAGAAATTAATTAAACAGAAAAAATATTACTTATTTGTATTCAAGCTTGGATGTAGTGAAAATAAATTAGACCATTATAGCACCATCAGTTATCTGCATATAAAAATAATTTTTTTAAAAAAAAAAAAAATATGAAGAATGCAATAAATAAATTTACGAATAAATTTAATGATCAATAACAAAGAAGGAGAAGAAAATTTAACATTATATATCATTGCAGGAGAGAGAGTGTATATATATATATATATATATATAAAAGAGAGTTTAAAAAGTTAGAAATCTATTCCAACTCAAATTCATTTAAATTTAATTCCATGAGTTATCCCAAGGTTCATGAAAACTAGCTAATTGTGGTATGATTTATATGAACTCATGTGGAACTCTAGAATTACAAGTTGGATGTTGTATCCATGATATTGTTATATGTAAATTGATGTATGAAATTCCCATGTTTCCCATGTGTGTTAAACTATGACCCTCTTATGTTGAAATCCTTGAATGGTGAATTGGTTGTTGTAGTCATAATGTATTAGTCTGTTATTCATGTCCAAGTATAAGATTACGCCTCTCATGTGTTTGTAAAAATACTCATGTGAATGAATCGTACTTTGTGATCCATTGGTGATCTAAATAATGAAATTCATGCTAACACTGTATGATCAAAATGACTCCCATGTTAAAGCTATACCTTGCAAGTATTTGCTGAATTGTTTGGAAGAGTTAAGTAATAAAATTATATCATGTTAGTTTGTATACAAGTTCATGTCATGGAAGTGTTTGTCAAAATGCCCCAATGAATTGGTGACAAAGTATATAGTTATCATGTCTTTAAGATTTGCTTTATGTATGTTTCTTTATGTTATCGAGTCCTGGGGGTATTTAACATTCGACAATTTAGCTGTGTGCCTAGAGCCAATGTCAGTTTTCAAGATACTCTCAGGCAAGCCATAATCAGTAAAACTCAATCAGTTACATGGCTCAGGAAAAACTCAGTAAATTCAGTATCAGTCCAGTCCCATTCAGTACTCAATAATCTCAGTAAACTCAGTATTAGTACAGTCCAGTTCAGTATTAAGTTCAGAACTCAGTAGTATTCAGTATTCAGTATTCAGTATGGACCTCAGTAAACTCAATTAGTTAACAGAATTCAGTACATTCCATCAGTCAACAGAACTTAGTGAACTCAATTCGGTTCAACTCAGTATAATCAGTGCAAAGTCTATTCATTTGGGAGTAGGATTCAGCACGGAGCGAGAGTAAGGATGACAGCTTCTCCGTCAGATAGGCAGAGTCATTAGTAGCAATCCCTGTACTCTAAAACTGCGTAGCCAGCGCAGGATGAGGAGCCACCCATCAGACTAGGCTTGACTACCTACCAGGGGTCACCCGTCAGAATAGGCTTGACTCCGCCCAAGTGTCACCCGTTAGTTAGGCTTGGCATCCTGGTTTATCTTATGTAAGTATCCGTGCCAAAGTATTAGCACCCTTCCAGCTGGGGTTACAGGTTGAACCCTAATCAATTTAGAAAGGGGCATGTCGGTTAGATGATTACCTCCCACAGTTTCAATTTTAGATTTAATCTTCAGAATAGAGCTAAGTTCAGTTCTACAGAAATCAAGAATGTCAGACACAGTTATTCAGCTTAGTAAGGAACTCAGATAGTTCTATAGATTCAGGACTGTCAAATACAGTTGCTTATCTCAGTATAGAACCCAGATAGTTCTATAGATTCAGGACTGTCAGAATCAGTCACTTAGTTCTTAGTTATTAGTAACACAGTATCAGTAGACTCAGTTACCAGTTATCAGTAGTACAATCCATAGACTTAATTATCAGTTGCAGTTTACATAAGTTAAATCAGTGTATAGAATCCAGTATCCAGTGTTATCACGATCTCAGTTGCAGTTTACATATTCATGAATGTACTCTCATTCAGTTATACTCATGTCATTCGGTCAGTATTGTTTATGCATGTGAACCCATGCATTTCAGCCTACCTCACTTAGCATACCAGTACATTCAAAGTACTGACTCATACTTTTCTCTTGCGCTATGGTGTCTTATATCGTAGGTTCAGACACTTGGACTCCTGACCGTTCTTAGTAGCCCAGATCATCAAGAACAGATTTTGTGGTGAGTCCTTATAGTTCAAGGACGTGTTTATTCTCATTATTTTCAGTTAGTTATTTCAGCAGCCGGAGTTAGTTGGGGTCTTGTCCCATCAACTCCTCAGTCAGACAGTTAGAGGCTTTCAAACTAGATATTTACCAGTTTGCAGTTTTTATAGATATTTCAGTTTTGGTATTGATGTACCGTACTTTCAGATGTTATGTTTTATTAGTATTTCAGATATTTGAACCTTATGGCGTTTCAGCCATTTTTTTGCATTTTATAGTATATTATTCAGTGCTCAGTTACATATATCATCATGGGTTAGCTTGTGGTTTCTCAGGATTGTAAACACCATGTAGCATCCGGGGTACCAGATTCGGGGCGTTACAGTTTTTTTATTATTATTATTATTATTATTATTATTGTTATTATTATTATTATTATAATTATTATTATTATTATTATTATTATTATTATTATTAATAATAATAATAATAATAATAATAATAATAAAGTTACTACGCAGTGACAGATCTACACTATGGTCAGATGGTTCATTTGAACCCCCTTCGGCGAAAAATTATGTTATATATACATGGTTAAAAGTATTTTTTATGTATATATATTAGGTGTTGAACCCCCTTCGATTATTTTTTATATTCACCTATGAACCCCTTAGCGAAAATCCTGGCTCCGCCACTACTACTATGTACTTTCTGGTTTATCAGTATATTGTCACTACTACTATTTCAATATTTATTAATTTATTATTATTATTAGTACTACTACTAAACATAATTCGTACTACTATTTTTGTACTATTATTTATTGCTGTTATATTATATTTTTATTTTTTAGTTAACTTTTAACTAAATAATATTTAGATATATTTTATAACATTTAAATGTTAAAAGAGATAAATCTATAAAAGAGTAAAAATCTATTTAGAATTTTTCAACCATGAGTTTTTATTTTTATTCTAATGATTTTTATTTTTAAATTCAAATACTTTCAAAATGTAGATTGTCACTTAGCTAATTGTGGAGTTTCGTCCTCTGCTTTATAATTTATATAGATAGATAGATATAAACTTTTATAGTTTCTTTTAAATTTCAAATTCTCAGTTACTTGAAGTTTTTATCGTTTTTAATTGTTAAGTGTTACAGAATAATTTAAAGACCAAAAATTAGGAACTTTGAAATTTTTTAAGTATTTACTTTTATTTTTAACAGCTTTTTTTAAAGATCAAATTTGCATTTTAAATTTTTACTATATTTTAATTATCATTTTTACTGTGTTTTAATTGGTAAGTGTTACACAATAATTAAAAGACCGAAATAATAATAGGAACTTTGAATTTTTTTTTACACTTTTTATTTATAAAAATTAAGTGATTTTACATGTGGATTCCCACTTTCCATGTCCCATTTGCCCCACGAAATCCTTATATGTTATGATTTTTTTTTTTACAGTAAACTAATTACAATTTTCATAATATTTGTATATCTCGATTTAATATAGTTTATCAAATAGAGGTTTCTTCCCGCATGAAAACTAATTTTCCGTTTCAACCCTTTTTCAGTTTCAAATTTTTAATATTCTTTATGACAAAATTTTTAAAAAGTTTTTTATAACTTCCTGAAATTACTTAGACCTTGTCTATCTTGTGGGTTGAAAAGATTCATTAATTAATTTTTAGAGCATAGTTAGGACTCTTTTATTTCCCTCCTTTATTTTCAAATTCAAAATTTTAATATTCTTTAATACAAATATTTTATTACAATACTTAATAGTTTTGTCCTAAGAATTGCCGCGTGGCTTAGCAATAGCTTTCCACGTGGCTGCTTCTAGTGGTCCGTCCTTTGCTTTATAATATGTATAGAAGATGAGATAAAATCAGTCTTTTATGACATAAAATTTCAATTTTTTCAAAAAGCATGATTTGAGTTTAATTTAGTAAAGAAAAAATTATCTCCATCATTTATATTTACTAATTATTTATTTTATATTTACTAATTATTTATTTTATATTTACAACACCTCAAGCGTTTTTTATTATGCCTCGCCTCATTGCGAGTCCGAACTACTTTTTAAAACACTTTATGAGAATGAAGACTAATAAATACTCTATTAGGACATGTTTGGTTAGCAACAAGTTATTCCGGATTAATTATTTAAGGATTAGTTATTTCAAATTCAATACGGAATAAATATAATACTATATTTCCAATAAATTAATACTTTATCTGTCACGGAATAGTTGACATATTTAAGATTGTTATTTCAAATTCAATGCGGGATAAAAATAACATTATAATTTTAAATAACTGTTGTTAGATAATCATTCCGTGATTTTATCAAAACTAAATATGAGATGAACTCATCTTAAAATTAATCCTGTAAAATTTTAATTCCTAAGAAGAAGAAAACTCCACTGTTAATTTAATTATTGATGGATTAGTCAGATAAATATGAAGTGTAATAACAAGAGTTAAAAGGATAAATTAATCAAAAAAATTCTTAGTTATGATTTCTCAAGGCAGAAGTAAAAAAGAAAACCGACAAGAAATTGAAGATGAAAGGAGTCATTTCTAACGGCTTAATCAATACAACATCAATTAATATGGATATATTGTAATAAAATACGAGTGTCAATTATTATTTACTAAACAATCCTCTATACTTAAGTAATAGTTGTCAAATTTAAAATTATAAAATGTTATTAACATATGAAATTAAATATCTTCTATATAAAGGGGCGACTTGGTGCACTAAAACTTCCGCTATGTATCGATTTGAAAAAGTAATCATAAAGGTCTATTGTACGCAACCTCACTTTACATTTCTGCAAGGGATTGTTTTCATGTAGAAATGTACAATAAAGTTGACTACAGTAGACCCGTGTCATCCGATCCTCATATAAATACATCTCTTATATAATTTTGGCTTCATATGTACAAAATAATTTTTTGATGAAGAGTACTCCTTTGCATCCATGGAACTCCGCCCTCAGTTATTATAGGGCTATTACAATAGTTATTTTAGGGCCTATTACAATAGTTGTTATATATAGGGCTATATCAATGTTTATTACTAGACATTGAAGGCCCGTGCTCAATATGGGCCGAATATATATTATTATTTTTTTTATCTTAGTTTATGTGATATAAAAAGATAATCAATTATTAAGATAATTTAAATTTTTAATTATTGTGATTTATAATACTTTTTCTTCAATTTCAATTTAAGTGACACTAATATAAGTTTGAGTGTCAATTGAATATTTTATATCTTGTATATTTTTAAGTAGTTAAATATGTGATTTATAATGCTTTTAGTATAATTTTTTCATCAAATATTAATGCTCTCTCAGTCCCAGTTTACGTGTCTTCTCATTTTTGAATAATATATGTTACTTTATGACTTTCTCTGCCTCATTGTAATTTCTGTGACACTAATATACACTACTAGAAAATGCAGCTATAGTAACGCAAATTGGCGACGGTTGTACAACTGTCGCTATAAAGCACACTATGGCAACTGTTATAACCGTCACCTAAAGATAGATACCCTATTGGGACACTTAAAAGGAAAAAAACGTCATTTATTATATATAACCGTTCCATTAGATATTTATATAGCGAACTGTCGCCATAAAACATGTAAGGAGACAGTTATTTTGCTAAAAAATTAATTGCCAGGAAATTTCCCTCCACAATTTATTTTACCCATTTTTTAATAAGTTTTATTAAAAAATTAATTAAAAAATACATTTGCTCATTTTAGAAGCCTAGGGTTAGAATCTCATCAGTTCATTTCCCTATTTTACTTCTACTCTAAATTGCATGCGGCCAAATTCCTCAAAAAATTTTCCTAATTTTCTTCAATTCTCCACCAAATTTTCTCAACAATTTAGAGTAAAATTATATTTTCTCATTGTTTTCTCAAGAATTTGTTCATTTTTCCTAATTTGCTGAAATTGCTCTCAGTTCAGTCATGAAACAGTGATAATTGCGCCATTTTGCTCTCTTCGTAGCTGGATGATTTAAGCTCAGACATAATTTCTCTTAGTCGTTGCATTTGTGGCTTTAGTAAGAAGTTTAGTTCAGATCAGTTGTTTTATTTCATGAGGTACTGTTGTTTTCTTTGATTTTTGCTATGTTATTTGAGAAAGAAATGAAAATTTAGTGTGTCTTCTTCTCTTTTGTTCTTCTCCGATTTTAGTGGATTTTATTCTCTGAAATGGTTTGCATGTAAAAATTAATCAACCTACTCTCTCTCATATGCGTTGCATGTGCCTTTGTGGTTTGATTTTAGTAAATAAACCTTTATTTTCTAGAAATGAATAGTTTCTTAAGGGTGTACCCAAAATGAAACAACAATTATTTAGGAACGGAGAGAGTATGACTTACCGTTTTCTCTTTTTCTTTCATTTTCCATTAGTGTAGGGGTCTTTCAAGTTCTCTTTCTTTCAAATTCTGAGGGTAAAAATTTTTTTAGCATAAAATTTCATAGTAAAACGGCTAATGAAGACTCATTGGTGATGAAAATGTTGAGCACCTATTTTTTAGGTGTCCATATTCGGCAGACATATGACTCAGGCTCCTTCATTGGTTAAATATTCAAAACAAGAGCTGGAATGGGCTATAAGGTATGCAAATAGTATTTTTTAACAACAGTGAAGAAAGCTATGGAATTCGGAAGAATTTTCGTGAGAGTTAGCTAAAGTTATTGGCAAATGAACTTGAAAGGCCAGAAACAGAAAGAAGAATCAAATAGAGATCAACAACTAATCGTACAATTCATTGACTATTCAAGTCTTTTTAATAACCATTATCATCTTAGTCTTCATAATCAATTGTGAAAACATGTACGTCTCCCTCATAGTCATATTATAAATTGACTTAGACTTGTGGAGATTGTTAGCTTGTGAATATAGATGATGTTGTCTTACACTTTATTGACAGGGCTGAGTTACATATATACTATTGACCTAATAACTAAGGTGGGGATCATGTAACGACCCCAAATTCTGAAGCTAGCTAGGACTAACATTTAACGAGCCACAACCCACTAGTCGAACCATAGCATTCAATCACCAAACTTAAAATAAAGTCTGAATTCCCATTCTTCCCACCACTTCCCAAGACCACTCACTAGGATTCCTTCATCTTAGTTAATACCTTTTATCATATTTTGTGGGACAGGTTGAAGTAATAGGATAAAGAAGTAGTTGACAGGCAAACCACAGAAAGATGAATCAAATAGCTAGATCTAGATTTCGAATTTCAATATTATTCAATTACAATTCATTAACTTCTCAAGACTTTTAAATACTTAAAGTGCTCACTTTTAACAAATCTAAATAGGTAAATCAAAACTGCTTAGAAGTATCTTCGAGAAATAATTTCAACCACCCTCATCATATTATCATGTTGTCAATATATTCAAAAGAAAAAATCTTTCTGTTACACCTTTCAGTCATAAAGAAAAATGAAAAAACAAGAGACTTTCCACGTGATCTAACCTTTCCACCGTTTGAAGAAAAGTTCAGTAATAAAAGCCTCTGTTTGAGAAAGAATGTTGAACAGTTGCAAAGAATTTGTCAGAGTTGTTGAACTAGTTTGCTAAATGAAATAGGTTGATCTAGATTTGAACTAGTTTGCTAAATGAAATAGGTAGATCTAGATTTTCATCTCCAAGATTATTAAAATACCAATAGTTTATTATTATTTTACTAACCTATTGTTATTTAGTTATCCAATTAGAAGCACAGTTGGTAGGGCAGCCATGTATTATACAAGTAAAGTAATATGGATCATATTTTAACATTGTAGACATCTTTAACAATGCTAATTTCTACTATAATAGTCAGAACAGTAGGCTCATAAGCATCTGTTGGTACTGCCATTTCCAGAAGGGGAGCCTTAGAGTAACTGTTAAAGTTGTTATTAGGAGGTCACGGAACAACCTCTTGCAAAAAATGATTACAATGAGAAGTAACAATTATGACATATATAAGAAGTCAATGTACTCCCAAGACTTTTATACTACCTCAAACATAGTGAATTCCCAGGGTCTATCGGAAATGGCCTCTTTGCCTTGTAGGATAAGGTCTTCGTACATGCTATCCTCCACAGACCCCACTTATGGGATTGTATTGGCTATGTTGTTGTTGTAGTAACTTAGTAATGATGGAGATAAGGATCGATCAATTGTGAAAGAATTTCGCTAAAAAAGTAGTTGAACGGGCACCAACAGAAACAAGTGTTGTTTTGGGTACACAATCTGTGTGTTACTTCACATAAACTTCAACTAAGTTCAAGAACAAACTTGTCAAGAACAACTAGAAGTTTCAAACCTTCAGCACAAGATTAAAAATGACCTTTCAATAGAAGTTTGTTAATCAATTTTTTGAAAGAAAAAAGATGAAGCTGAATTTGAGTCTAGTCCTCCGATTTTACGGAGTTTCCATAAGGAATAAATTCCACTCAAGTACTTGAGGTTGTGAAATTTTTTCTCCCAAGATAAAATGGATCACAATCTGACAGTAATGGTACCTCAAACTATCAAATTCTTCAAACTCACTCAATGGGAGATGATCATACAGAGTTTTTAAAAGACAAGAAGTGTTTTTAATGCAAAAATTTTCATACTCAACCTCTGAAAAAATGCAGATATATATAGCTATGAGGTGCCCCTTTAGAAAGGAGGCAATGGTTCATTGGAAAGGTGTATTGTTAGGGACTGTGAAGTTTTGATGATGGACATATGAATGACACATGTTTTGCTAGTTGTTCCATCTAAATGAACAAAGCTGTAGGCAAGTTATTAAAAAGATGAATCTGCGTGCAAAATAGGAGTGGATAACACTTATCACAATAGAAGTCGAGTTGAAAAAAAGTCTTACAGAAGTTGAGTTGAACAAGAAGTCTTGCAGAAGTTGAGTTGAACAAGAAATCTTAAATAAGTTCAGTCGAACAAGAAGTCTGGAGAGAAGGCAGTAAAGAATGAGTGAAACTACCTGGGAGTCCTAGTGAGGATAGAAATATACATCAACTAAAGGAATCTATCAGGTGTTGGCTTAAATAGAAGAAACAACTTTCAAAGCAGTCACTCATGCACTAATAATATAATCAACAATCAGCAAAATAGTTCACTTATTTGAAGAAGAACCTGGTCCCTTATTTAGCAAGTCTTAGATTGTTTGTAGTAGGTAGGCTCTTTGAGTTGTAATGAGTCATTCTAGTCTCAGTGATCTATAAACTGAGTTAGAAGTTGTGTCTTCAAGTTGGGGAACTCGAAGACTTAGGTACACTTATGTTGGGAAGATTTGTGCTTTTGTAGTTATAGGAGTTAGAAGTTTAATTCTTAGTTTACAGGAAGTCTTGTAAATTTGTTGGTTGTTAAGGATCAAGAGTTATAGTGAAGTTGTGTTAAATCTTGTAGAGGTAAAGTTCATGGTTTTTTACACCTTTCTTGAGCTACGTGTTTTCCACGTAAGAACACTGTGTTCAGCTTTTACTTTTGTGAACCACGTTTACTTACTTGTTCCACAGATAGACAATCAGTAGAGTATAATATTAAAATTAGTAGGGCTCGTACTTTAACAAGTGGTATCAAAGTGAGGTTGTCATAAATAAGGCTAGCACCTAATAATGGATCAACATGATGAATTTCGCACCTCCAACTGGTCACAGTGAAGGTCAGTTAACTACTAGACCTCCATTTTTTGATGGATCTCACTTTATCTAGTGGAAAGCTACGATGGAGATATTCATCCAAGGTGAAGTCTATGAATTATGGGATAGGATTACTGATGGTCCCACTATTCCAATGAAGTTGGTTGATGGAGAACAAGTCAAGAAAGTAAGGAGGTAATTTACTCCTGATGACTTGTTGGCTTTGAAGAAAAATGAAAAAGCTAAGAACATCTTGGTCTGTGGATTAGGACCTTCTAAATACAACAGGGAATCAACCTGCACTATTGCTAAGCAAATTTAGGATGCACTAGTGAATGCTCATGAAGGTACCTTTCAAGTAAGAAAATTCAGGATCTCTCTCATTTTCACTGAGTATGAGACATTCAAAATAAAGGAAAATAAAACTCTGCATGAGATGATGACAAGGCTTACTACCTTGACAAATGAGCTGACTTCCTTAGGAAAAGTCATCTCTGAGGAGGAACAAGTTGGAAAAGTACTAAAGGTATTATCTAAATCAAAATGGAATGTTAAAGTTACTGCAACAGGGAAGCAAATAAGGATCTTGCAGGTATGACCCTAGATGAACTAGTAGAGAACTTAAGGACTTATGAAATGGGAAGTTGATGGAACCAAAGAACAAGCTCCTCCTGAGAAAATCTTGGCATTAAAAGTTTCTGATAGTGATGATGAATTTGAACTTGATAAGGAGCAAGTTGCCTGCATAACTAAGAACTTCAGCAAATTCTTTAAGAAGAAAAAGGGAACAGGCACTACGAAATGTTCCAATGACAATCCAAATGGGTGCTACAAGTGTGGCAAAATTGATCATCAGATCAAAGACTATCCAGTCTGGGAAATAGAATGGAAGAAGAAAAGGGTTGAAAAGAAACTGAACGAAAAGGCAAAAAGAAAGGAGGGACATGCAATAATAGCAGCCTGGGGATCTGATTAAGATGAAGATGAAGTTTATGAAACTGCATTCATGGATCTTGGAGATTCAGACTTAGATAAAAAGGATGATGGTTCTGAGGTAAGTATACTTGAAATTAAATAAAAACTACAATTTTTTTCAAAACCAAAACTTGTTTCCTTGATGAATTCATTGACTGATGATTTCCAAGAGTTAACCTCTAATAGGGATGAATTGTTCAACAGTATTGCAATCCTCAAATTTGATCTCATTGATTTAAGGGCTTGCACAGGTATAGTTGACAAGGAAAATTACACTCTCAATAAACAGGTTATAGAAATTAAGATCTCAAATAACGATTTTAAGTCTGAAGTTCTCAAATTAACTTTCACTGAAAATGGGAAAAAGGCCATGAGTAAAGAATAAGAAAATGTTGAACTTGAGCTAGTTAAATACAAATAAGAATGCAATGATTTAACTGAAAAATGAACATGTTGAGTCAAGAAACTTCTAAACTAAAACTTGATCTTGAAAGGGCAAACAGATGGACAAACTCCTTAGGAATGGTTCACAAATTGAGTGAAAGAAATTACAATAAAAAGGCAGATTTAGGATTTCACAAAAGTGTTGATGACCCTGAAGATTTATGTTATATTTGTGGAAACCTTGGACATCCTACCACTGAATGTCTAGTGACTACAAAAAGCAGATCAAACAGTCAAAACTTAGCTTACAGATTTTCTCAGATCAAAAAGAAAAAAACTAGTTCTAGTCAGAGAAACAGGTTGCACTACATGTTACCTGCATGGACTAGAAGAAATTTAATTCATCCTTTCACTCATAAAATAGGACCCAAGCTTTTTTGAGATCCTAAGTCTAACCATTGATTTCTTTTGCACGAGAAGGTGAAAGAAAGCAAAAGGCACTAGTACTTAGATAGTGCTTGGTCAAGACACATGACTGGTGATATGAAAAAATTCCTTTCACTCTTCAATATAGATGGAGGAGGAGTTTCTTTTAGTGATGGAAAAAGGGGAATCATTACTGGAGTTGGAAAGATTGACTCATCTGAGTCAAAAGCATTGGAGGATGTTTATCTTGTAGAAGGATTAAAGCATAACCTGCTGAGCATCTCAAAACTGTGTGACAAAGATAATAAAGTTAGTTTTACTGCTGCAGGAGTCATGGTAAAAAAAAATGGACATCAAAGAGATTGTGCTCACTGCAAGGAGATACAGAAATGTATACAAAGCTGACATTATGGCACTACCAGGAACTAATTTAACTTGTTTAAGTGCTATAGAAAATGATCCCCTCCTTTGGCACAGAAGACTTGGTTATGCAAGTCTCCGAAACAACTAAACATACTTTCCTCCAGAGACATGATATTGAGATTACCCAAGACTAAGTTTAAGGAAGAAAAGTTATGTAGTGCATGTGTAAGGGAGAAGCAGGTAAGATCTTTTTTGAAAGTCAAAGAACCATGTGAGCACTACCAAGTGCCTTGACCTGGTTCATATGGACTTATATGGACCCATAAGAATTCAAAGCAGAGGTGGAAAAAAGGTACATTTTTGTAATTATTGATGATTATTCCAGATTCACATGGACTTTGTTTCTAGCCTCTAAAGAAGATGCCTTTGATGTCTTTGAAATCTTCATTAAGAAAATTGAAAAGAAACAAGGCTCTTCATTAGTTTCCATAAGGTTTGACCATGGTACATAATTTGAGAATGTAAAGTTCTTAAAATTCTGTTCAACAAATGATATAGATCATAACTTCTTAGCTCCTAGAATACCACAACAAAATGGAGTGGTGGAAAGAAAAAACATAACCTTAGAAGATATGGCTAGAACAATGATGCTTGCAACAAATGTTGCTAAAAACCTTTGGGCTGAGGCAATAAATACTGCAACATATATCATAAATAGATGCATGATCAGACATATGTTAGATACTACTCCCTATGAATTACTAAAAGGAAGGAAGCCTAACATTTCTCACTTTAGAACCTTTGGTTGTAAATGTTTCATACACAATAATGGAAAGGATAATTTGGAAAAATTTGATGCAAAAAGTGATGAGGGAATATTCCTAGGTTATTCACTTCATAGTAAGGCTTATAGGGTTTTAAACAATAGTATTAACTGTGTTAAAGAAATCATGCATGTGATCTTTGATGAATCCTATGTTAAGACTAACCTGCTGGAAGGAAGTGACACTGTGGAATAGGTTAAACAACCCGGTTCATCAAATGGAGCTGTCAAACATGGAGGCACTTTAACAGGGGGAACTGAAGTTGAAGGCACAGTGACAGGGGGAACTGAGCCACAAACTACCCAAGCTCAGAACATTAGAAGTGATCCTAGTAGCTCATTAGGCTTAATCCCAAAAGGATACAAGTATTAAGGATCACACCCTATTGAGAATATTATTACTGATCTCATATCTGGGATCACCATAAGGTCTGTATTGAGAATTATATGTGCCTTCAAGGCATTCTTATCAAAGATTGAGCCAAAGAAGGTAACTGAGGCTTTGTTTGATACTGATTGGATCTTAGCCATATAGGAAGAATTAAATCAGTCTGAAAGAATCAAGGTATGGCACTTAGTTCCTATCCCAGAAGATAAATCGGTAATTGGGAGTAAGTAGGTGTACAAAAATAAAGTTGATGAGCATGGAACAGTCAAAAGAAACAAGGCAAGATTGGTGGTTCAAGGATACAACCAACAAGAAGGAATTGAATTTGATGAGACTTTTATTTCTATAGCAAGACTTGAATATATAAGATTACTTGTTGCCTTTGCTGCTTATATGAAATGGATGTGAAGAAGGCATTCTTCAATGGCATTCTCAAGGAGAAAGTTTATGTTAAGCAACCTCCAGGATTTGAAAGCAAGGAGTTTCTTGATCATGTATATAAACTGGATAAGGCTTTGTATGGGTTGAAACAAGCACTAAGGGCCTCCTGGTATGAGATATTATCAAAGTTTCTACTGGATCATGGGCATACTAGAGGTACAATTGACAATACTCTTTTCTTAAAAACTAATATAAAGGATTTGTCAGTTGTGCATGTATATGTGGATGACATTATATTTGTCTCAACGAACATGAATATGACTTATGAGTTTGCCAAACTCATGATCTGTGAATTTAAGATGAGCATGATGGGGGAGCTGAATTACTTCTTGGGTTTGCAAACAAAACAATCAGCATCAGAGACAATGATCCAACAATAGAAGTACACCAAAGAGATTCTAAAAAGATTCTCCATGGAAGAGGCAAAAGAAATCAGTACTCCCATTGCCACTGCCACAAAGCTTGATCTGGATAAAAAAGGTTTTGATATAGAGCAAAAGATATATAGAGGTATGATAGGGTTTTTATTGTACCTCACAACAAGCAGGCTTGACACTGTGTTTAGTGTAGGACAATGTTCTATATTTCAAGCAAAGCCAATAGAATCTTATCTAAAATCTGTGAAAAGAATCTTCAGATACTTGAAAGAAACCGGTGATCTTGGATTATGGTATCCTAAAGGTAGTAACTTTAATTTGGTAGGATAATCTGATGCTGATTATGCAGGATATCTGGTAGACAGGAAAAGCACTACAACCATGGCACACTTTCTTGGATCATGTTTAATTACCTAGTCCACTAAGAAGCAAAATTCAGTAGCCTTGTCTACTATTGAAGTTGAATATGTTGTTGCAGGCTCTTGTGTGCTCAATTGATATGGATTAAGAAATAACTTATGGACTTTGGTATAGATGTTGGTTGTGTCCCCATTTTTTGTGATAATACAAGTGACATTAACATAGCTAAAAATCCTGTTCAATATAAAAGAACCAAGCATATTGATATTAGACATCCCTTTCTTAGAGATAATGTTGAAAACGGTCATATATCAATTATGTTTTTTTCTACTGAGGAACAAATTGCTGACATATTTACTATGGCTTTGAGTAGAGAACATTTTGAAAAGAACAGGTTAGCCTTGGGTATGATTAAAATTGTATAAATCCCCCTCAATGATTGACTAGAATACACTGCTCATAAGTGATTGTTGAGTAATTAAGTCTCACATATGTTTATTGTGTATCCTAATTCCAAGATTTTAAGGTAAATTGACTCAACTATGTATTGATTTTATAGTTAGACTGGAACATCAAGACAGGTTTATTCATTAACTAGTCAGAAACAAGGTATGATTATTGTTTGCCATAGTAGTTTGAAGAGAAACAGGTTATCTACATGTTTCCTTCTGTTACCCCTAAGCCGCCAAAAATCCAAAAGCCCTCTTTTTCAAAAAGGCGGTCAGTCTTTTCCCATCAGAACTGAAGTCATCATTCAGCTTCCTTTTCCAAATACAACTCATCCATGATTCATCTTCATCTTCTCCTTCTTAAATACATTTCCTCCCTTTATTCTTATTCATTACTCTTATCTCCACAAAGAAATAACTGGTCATCACAAATTTCACTATGGCATCCTCTTCTTTACCACCTACTGACTCCACTTCTACTCCATCAAAACCTATTATTCTTTATCCTAATATTACCTTACCCCCACTTATTCATCCCTCACCATCTATCAAGCTATTTGATTTTGCATTGTTCCAGAATTTGCAAAACCCTTTTGCCTATTTTTCTTTCAAACCTTCACCTTTTTCTGAATCTGCACTGCCACCTCTAATTCCTTTTTAGATTCTTGATCAAGATGACTCTCCCATTGATCGAGATGATATCCCTATAGCTAATCTAGTTCCACAAAGATCCATATCCAAGCCACAAAAAACCCCTCTTTCATCTCCATTGAAGCTGATGATATTATCTATGTTGAACCCTCCCCTATTACTTCTACTCCTCATACTCAAGGATAGAAGCAACGAGAAGATGCTTCTCTGGAAGAAGCACTTCATGCTAGTAAAAAGAAATAGGTTTCTACATCTGGTCCCTCATCTACTCAAGCATCTTCCCCTGATATCCTTTTCCGTTCAGTAAGAAAGAA
Organism: Capsicum baccatum var. pendulum; assembly: GCA_030864225.1. Taxonomy (NCBI): domain Eukaryota; kingdom Viridiplantae; phylum Streptophyta; class Magnoliopsida; order Solanales; family Solanaceae; genus Capsicum; species Capsicum baccatum. The sequence continues at coordinate 234,864,104 of CM061555.1, read as the reverse complement.
GAAAAATATTTTGGCCAAAGTTCCTAAATCGTTCTTGTCCCGAAAATCATCTTCTCAACCTGCTTCAAAAGCTTAATCTTCCTCAAAACCCACCACTACTGTCAAAGCCTCTTTTTTCTCAAATATTTTCTCAACAGCTACATTATGTTCGAAGAAACAAGTTCCCAAACCTATTTCTTCTGACTCATCAGACTCAGATCCTAACTATCTTCCTGATACTCCTCCTACTCCATCCACTGAAATTGATCTTGATCTTGACATCGATATTGATGTTGATACTCCTACTGACAAGTCTTCTCATTCAGCACATGTTCTCCACTTTTTGAAATAAAAATTTCTAGAGGAAGGGTTGTCACTAGTTTTGGGGCCCTAATATGGATATTCAGGTCATAAAATTGATAATTCAAGGGTGGTCACATCTATTTTTGTAAGGTGTTCATCAAAGAAAGTTTAAAAAGGATGAAGTTTATGAGTTTTACACCAATGAAGTTGCTATTGGGGAGATGTTCTCCACCACAGTTCATGAGAAAACCATCAATCTCTATCTTGCTGATTTAGCTAGGATTCTGCATGTTTCTTCTGGAGGTTGGGGACATTATGTGAAAGGTGCTTGGCCACCTCTTAAAAATATCCCATCCACTCTTGATATCTCTAGGAAATTATCTGGAAATCTGCATCTTCTTGCTCATCGTAGGGTCTTGAAGAATGAGATGTCCCTCCTTTATCAATTTTATTTTGATGTGGTTCACCAAATGATCCTTTCTAGCCAAGAAAAGAGAATAGTTGCCAATTTTATTGATATCACCTTGATGGAACTGCTAGATTCTCAAATTTCCATAGACCTTCCTAGGCTCATCATCAAACACATGCAAAGGGTCTTACTCTAAGATGCAAATGGCCATGATTTGCATATAAGTTTTGACTTGCCCCTATTTTTGAGGATTTTCATGTTCCTATCAAAGTGTGGTCACTGCAAACCACAAAGTATGTTATCGGATCTGTGAACTATGCTATGTTACCTATTGCTATGAAGAGTGTTGACAACCCCATGCAAAGGTTAAGGAATGCTCTTGCTTCCAAGAAAGGTGAGGTAGAAGTGACACAAGCTGCATTAGAGGTTGCACAAGCAGCTCATGGGGAGAAAAAACAGGTCTTTCAAGATTAAATTTCTTTCCTTACAACTATCTTGGAAAAGAAAGAGCTGAAAATGCTGATATCATTAGGAAGATGACCTCCCTTATCCCCTCTTCATCATCCACTTAAAGCCCTTCTTAGTGCCTTAGGCATCTTTCCTTAATGTCTTTTGGTCCAAGCTGTTTCTCTTTTGATGCTATTATTGGTTTATGATAAATTATACCTTGTTCTATGACTGCAATGGATTTTCTTCTGCTTAACATGTTCTGCTTCTGTTTTCATAATGCATGATTTTTCTCTTGCTTTGATTCTTAAATGTTTTAGTGATAGCCCCAGTATCCATGAATTATTAAACTATTTTCACTTAGAGTTCCATCTTTTCGATGATGTCAAAAGGGTGAAGAACAGATTATACAGTGCTTATAACCCAACTTAACTTGTTTCATTCTGCGATTTTCTATTTTGAATCCTTTATTGAGTATGCCAGGATTGAATAACTGGGTGTTGAGCTACTAAGTTAGTCATTATAAAAAAGGGGATATTTGGTAGGGACTGTGAAGTTTTGATGATGGACATGTGAATGAAACATGTTTTGCTAGCTGTTCCATCTAAATGAATAAAGTTGTAGGCAAGTTATTGAAAAGATGACTCTGCGTGCAAAATAGGAGTGGATAACACTTATCACAATAGAAGTCGAGTTGAAAAAAAAGTCTTACAGAAGTTGAGTTGAACAAGAAGTCTTGCAGAAGTTTGGTTTGAACAAGAAGTCTTGCAGAAGTTGAGTTGAACAAGAAATCTTGAATAAGTTCAGTCGAACAAGAAGTATGGAGAGAGGGCAGTAAAGAATGAGTGAAACTACCTGGAGGATAGAAATATGCATCAACTAAAGGAATCTATCAGGTGTTGGCTTAAATAGAAGAAACAACTTTCAAAGCACTCACTCATGCACTAACAAGATAATCAACAATCAACAAAATAGTTCACTTATTTGAAGAAGAACCTGGTCCCTTATTTAGCAAGTCTTAGACTGTTTGTAGTAGGTAGATTCTTTGAGTTGTAATGCATCATTCTAGTCTCAGTGATCTATAAACTAAGTTAGAAGTTTTGTCTTCAAGTTGGGGAACTCGAAGACGTGGATACACTTATGTTGGGAAGATTTGTGTTTTTGTAGTTATAGGAGTTAGAATTTTAATTCCTAGTTTACAAGAAGTCTTGTAATTTTGTTGTTTGTTGAGGCTCAAGATTTATAGTGAAGTTGGATTAAATCCTGTAGAGCTACAAGTCGTGTTTTGTTACATCTTTCTTGAGCCGGGTGTTTTCCACGTAAAAACACCATGTTCAGCTTTTACTTCTGTGAACCACTTACTTGTTCCACAGATAGGCAATTAGTAGAGTATAATATTAAAATTAGTAGGGCTCGTACTCTAACATGTATCATTTCGGAATAGTCATGTCTGTCCATTCGAAATAGTATGCCTTTTCAGAACATTCACAACCATCTGAATACTCATCCCTTTCCCAAAGTAGTGTGTCTTTCACTCGAAGAGTTGTATCCCTTCCGAGTAACCTTTTAGTGTTTCTGCATGCATTCTGCATGCACGTTAATGAAGAAAAAATATTTTCGCTTTTTCCATGGATTCTTGGATCACTTATTTTTCCCAAGTTTCAAATAAATATGAGAAATAAAAAACACATATTTTTTGGAAACTGATCATATCATCTGTCATTCTTTATTTTGTATTCACAAACAGACAGTTCAGTTGAGACTTTTATAAACACATTGCAAACATCTTTTAACATTGACAATTGCCACAACAAGAATCAAAATAACCCGTATATATTTTGGTTTCTAAGAAGAAGAAAAATGGTGTAATAATAAAGAAGAACCTGTTTAAGGAAATGGTGTAATGATTTACTGCTCTTATCTTTTCACGGTGTGACATTTAGCAATAGAACCAACCCCTTAGCTTGTTTTAGAAACAAAAAGTAGTTTAAAAGCTACTACTTTTACCATCCCCAAATTATTAAAATATACAATTCATTAATCTTCTTAATCAATAATTAAAATGACTTCATTAGCCTTTTTTTTATACAAGTAATAAGTGGAAAACGACAAGGAGAAAAAAACAAATGCTCATCCACTCATATGATTGTCAGGTGACATTTTTGACAAAAGCATTGAGACACATAGAGGCTATAACATGCACCTTTGATTTGATTGTCAGAAATATTTACCGTTCTTAACTTAATGGAGAGTGTAGAATTACATTTTTACGGCTTGTTAATTTATCAAAAAAATTCTTAGTTATGATTTCTCAAGGCAGAAGTAAAAAAGAAAACCGACAAGAAATTGAAGATGGACGGAGTCATTTCTAACGGCTTAATCAATACAACATCAATTAATATGGATATATTGTAATAAAATACGAGTGTCAATTATTATTTACTAAACAATCCTCTATACTTAAGTAATAGTTGTCAAATTTAAAATTATAAAATGTTACTAACATATGAAATTAAATATCTTCTAAATAAAGGGGCGACTTGGTGCACTAAAACTTCCGCTATGTATCGATTTGAAAAAGTAACCATAAAGGTCTATTGTACGCAACCTCACTTTACATTTCTGCAAGGGATTGTTTTCATGTAGAAATGTACAATAAGGTTGTACAATAAGGTTGACTACTGTAGACCCGTGTCATCCGATCCTCATATAAATACATCTCTTATATAATTTTGGCTTCATATGTACAAAATAATTTTTTGATGAAGAGTCCTCCTTTGCATCCATGGGACTCCGCCCTCCTTTGCATCCATGGGACTCCGCCCTCAGTTATTATAGGGCTATTACAATAGTTGTTATATATAGGGCTATATCAATGTTTATTACTAGACAATGAAGGCCCGTGCTCAACATGGGCCTAATATATATATATATATTTATCTTAGTTTATGTGATATAAATATAATTTAGATAATCAATTATTAACATAATTTAAATTTTTAATTATTGTGATTTATAATACTTTTTCTTCAATTTCAATTTAAGTGACACTAATATAAGTTTGAGTGTCAATTGAATATTTTATATCTTTTATATTTTTAAGTAGTTAAATATGTGATTTATAATGCTTTTAGTATAATTTTTCAATAAAATATTAATGCTCTCTCAGTCCCAGTTTACGTGTCTTTTCATTTTTGAATAATATATGTTACTTTATGACTTCTCTGTCTCATCATAATTTCTGTGACACTAATATACACTACTAGAAAATGCAGCTATAGTAACGCAAATTGGCGACCGTTGTACAACTGTCGCTATAAAGCACACTATGGCAACGGTTATAACCGTAACCTAAAGATAGATACCCTATTGAGACACTTAAAAGGAGAGAAACGTCATTTATTATATATAACCGTTCCATTAGATATTTATATAGCGAACCGTCGCCATAAAACATGTAAGGAGACAGTTATTTTGCTAAAAAATTAATTGCCAGGAAAATTTCCTCCACAATTTATTTTGCCCATTTTTTTAATAAGTTTTATTAAAAAATTAATTAAAAAAACATTTGCTCATTTTAGAAGCCTAGGGTTAGAATCTCATCAGTTCATTTCCCTATTTTACTTCTACTCTAAATTGCATGCGGCCAAATTCCTCCAAAAATTTTCCTAATTTTCTTCAATTCTCCACCAAATTTGCTCAACAATTTACAGTAAAATTATATTTTCTCATTTTTTTCTCAAGAATTTGTTCATTTTCCCCAATTTACTGAAATTGCTCTAAGTTCAGTCATGAAACAGTGATAATTACGCCATTTTGCTCTCTTCGTAGCTGGATAATTTAAGTTCAGACGTAATTTCTCTTAGTCGTTGCATTTGTGGCTTTAGTAAGAAGTTTAGTTCAGATCAGTTGTTTTATTTCATGAGGTACTGTTGTTTTCTTTGATTTTTGCTATGTTATTTGAGAAAGAAATGAAAATTTAGTGTGTCTTCTTCTATTTTGTTCTTCTCCGATTTTAGTGAATTTTATTCTCTGAAGTGGTTTGCATGTAAAAATTAATCAACCTACTCTCTCTCATTTGCGTTGAATGTGCCTTTGTGGTTTGATTTTAGTAAATAAACCTTTATTTTCTAGAAATGAATAGTTTCTTAAGGGTGTACCCAAAATGAACCAACAATTATTTAGGAACGGAGCGAGTATGACTTACCGTTTTCTCTTTCTCTTTCATTTTCCATTACTGTAGGCGTCTTTCAAGTTCTCTTTCTTTCAAATTCTGAGGGTAAAAAAATTTTTAGCATAAAATTTCATAGCAAAACGGCTAATGAAGACTCATTGCTGATGAAAATGTCGAGCACCTACTTTTTAGGTGTCCATATTCGGCAGACATATGACTCAGGCTCCTTCATTGGTTAAATATTCAAAACAAGAGCTGGAATGGGCTATAAGGTATGCAAATAGTATTTTTTAACAACAGTGAAGAAAGCTATGGAATTCAGAAGATTTTTCGTGAGAGTTAGCTAAAGTTATTGGCAAATGAACTTGAAAGGCCAAAAACAGAAAGAAGAACCAAATAGAGATCAACAACTAATCGTACAATTCATTGACTATTCAAGTCTTTTTAATAACCATTATCATCTTATTCTTCGTACTCAATTGTGAAAACTTGTACGTCTACCTAATATTAATATTATAAGTTGACTTAGACTTGTGGAGATTGTTAGCTTGTGAATAGACTTGTGGAGATTGTTAGCTTGTGAATATAGATGATGTTGTCTTACACTTTATTGACAGGGCTGAGTTACATATATACTATTGACCTAATAACTAAGGTGGGGATCATGTAACGTCCCCAAATTATGAAGCTAGCTAGGACTAACATCTAACGAGCCACAACCCACTAGTCGAACCATAGCATTCAATCACCAAACTTAAAATAAAGTCTGAATTCGCATTCTTCCCACCACTTTCCAAGACCACTCACTAGGATTCCTTCATCTTAGTTAATACCTTTGTGGGACAGGTTGAAGTAATAGGATGAAGAAGTAGTTGATAGGCAAACAACAGAAAGATGAATCAAATAGCTAGATCTAGATTTCGAATTTCAATATTATTAAATTACAATTCTCAAGACTTTTAAATACCGAAAGTGCTCACTTTTAACAAATCTAAATAGGTAGATCGAAACTGCTTAGAAGTATCTTCGAGAGATAATTTCAACCAGCCTCATCATATTATTATGTTGTCAATATATTCAAAATAAAAATCTTTCTGTTACACCTTTCAGTCATAAAGAAAAATGAAAAAACAAGAGACTTTCCACGTGATCTAACCTTTTCACCGTTTGAAGAAAAGTTCAGCAATAAAAGCCTCTGTTTGAGAAAGAATGTCGAACTGTTGCAAAGAATTTGTCACAGTTGTTGAACTAGTTTGCTAAATGAAATAGGTAGATCTAGATTTTCATCTCCAAGATTATTAAAATACCAATAGTTTATTATTATTTTACTAACCTATTGTTGTTTAGTTAGCCAATTAGAAGCGCAGTTGGTAGGGCAGCCATGTATTATACACGTAAAGTAATATGGATCATATTTTAACATTGTAGACCTCTTTAACATTGCTAATTTCTACTATAACAGTCAGAACAGTAGGCTCATAAGCATCTGTTGGTGCTGCCATATCCAGAAGGGGAGCCTTAGAGTAACTGTTAAAGTTGTTATTAGGAGGTCACGGAACAATCTCTTGCAAAAAATGATTACAATGAGAAGTAACAATTATGACATATATAAGAAGTCAATGTACTCTCAAGACTTTTATACTCCCTCAAACATAGTGAATTCCCAGGGTCTATCGGAAATGGCCTCTCTGCCTTGTAGGATAAGATCTTCGTACATGCTATCCTCCACAGACCCCACTTATAGGATTGTATTGGCTATGTTGTTGTTGTAGTAACTGTTAGTAATGATGGAGATAAGGATCAATCAATTGTGAAAGAATTTCTCTAAAGAAGTAGTTGAATAGGCACCAACAGAAACAAGTGTTGTTTTGGGTACACAATCTGTGTGTTACTTCACAAAACTTCAACTAAGTTCAAGAACAAACTTGTCAAGAACAACTAGAAGTTTCACCACCTTCAGCACAAGATTAAAAATGACCTTTCAATAGAAGTGTGTTAATCAATTTTTTGAAAGAAAAAAGAGGAAGTTGAATTTGAGCCTAGTCCTCCAATTTCATGGAGTTTCCATAAGGAATTAATTCCACTCAAGTACTCGAGGTTGTGAAATTTTTTCTCCCAGGATAAAATGGCTCACAATCTGACAGTAGTGGTACCTCAAACTATCAGATTCTTCGAACTCACTCAATGAGATATGATCATACAAAGTTTTTAAAAGACAAGAAGTGTTTTTAATGCAGAAATTTTCATACTCAACCTGTGAAAAAATGTAGCTATATATAGCAATGAGGTGCCCCTTTAGAAAGGAGGCAATGGTTCATTTGAAAGGTGTATTGTTAGGGGCCGTGAAGTTTTGATGATGGACATGTGAATGAAATATGTTGTGCTAGTTGTTCCATCTAAATGAACAAAGCTGTAGGCAAGTTATTAAAAAGATGACTCTGCGTGCAAAATAGGAGTGGATAACACTTATCACAATAGTAGTCGAGTTGAACAAAAGTCTTACAGAGGTTGAGTTGAACAAGAAGTCTAGCAGAAGTTTGGTTTGAATAAGAAGTCTTGTAGAAGTTGAGTTGAACAAGAAATCTTGAATAAGTTCAGTCGAACAAGAAGTTTGGAGAGAAGGCAGTAAAGAATGAGTGAAACTTCCTGGGAGTCCTAGTGAGGATATAAATATACATCAACTAAAGAAATCTATCAGGTGTTGGCTTAAATAGAAGAAATGACTTTCAAAGCAGTCACTCATGCACTAACAAGATAATCAACAATCAACAAAATAGTTCACTTATTTGAAGAAGAACCTGGTCCCTTATTTAGCAAGTCTTAGATTGTTTGTAGTAGGTAGGCTCTTTGAGTTGTAATGAGTCATTCTAGTCTCAGTGATCTATAAATTGAGTTAGAAGTTGTGTCTTCAAGTTGGGAAACTCGAAGACTTAGGTACACTTATGTTGGGAAGATTTGTGCTTTTGTAGTTATAGGAGTTAGAAGTTTAATTCCTAATTTACAAGAAGTCTTGTAAATTTGTTGGTTGTTGAGGATCAAGAGTTATAGTGAAGTTGTGTTAAATCTTGTAGAGGTACAAGTCGTGGTTTTTTACACCTTTCTTAAGCTGGGTGTTTTCCACGTAAGAACACTGTGTTCAACTTTTACTTCTGTGAACCACGTTTACTTACTTGTTCCACAGATAGGCAATCAGTAGAGTATAATATTAAAATTATTAGGGCTCATACTTTAACAAGTGGTATGAAAGTGAGGTTGTCATAAATAAGGATAACACCTAAGAAAGGATCAACATGATGAATTTCGCATCTCCAACTGGTCATAGTGAAGGTTAGTTAACTACTAGACCTCCATTTTGTGATGGCTCTCACTTTATCTGGTGGAAAGCTAGGATGGAGATGTTCATCAAAGGTGAAGTCTATGAATTATAGGACGGGATTACTGATGGTCCCACTATTCCAATGAAGTTGGTTGATGGACAACAAGTCAAGAAAGTAAGGAGGTAATTTACTCCAGATGACTTGTTGTCTTTGAAGAAAAATGAAAAAGCCAAGAACATCTTGGTCTATGGATTAGGACCTACTGAATACAACAGCATATCAACCTGTACTACTGCTAAGCAAATTTAGGATGCACTGGTGAATGCTCATGAAGGTACCTTTCAAGTAAGAAAATTCAGGATCTCTCTCCTTTTCACTGAGTATGAGACATTCAAAATAAAGGAAAATGAAACTCTGCATGAGATGATGACAAGGCCTTCTACCTTGACAAATGAGTTGACTTCCTTAGGAAAAGTCATCTCTGAGGAGGAACAAGTTGGAAAAGTACTGAAGGTATTATCTAAATCAAAATAGAATGTTAAAGTGAAGACTTGAGTTCAAGTAACTCATAGCCCAAAAACATTTTTTTTCGATACGAGTTCTTTATTCCCCATGAGGGATTTTACGCTGGCCTAGTTCCCTGTGGCGTACAGAGAAAGAGACTCCAACCCTTGCGGAAAACTTGGTTTGGGGGCTTGGCTGTTGAGTTAAGGGTATATTCCATATAGCCTGTGGAATTTCAGAGTTGTAGGGTATACCACCTAGCACAAAAGTAAAATAAAGAGTGTCACAAAGACCAGATGATTTTATAGAGTCTTTTAAATATGCCTATGTGATTCTTTCTATATGATGTATTTATGAACTGTTTTAGATCGCTCTCACATATGTCAAATATAAAGTATTATTTTGGATTTGCTCTGGGTACCAGTACAACTGTATTGACCCCCTACCTCTCAGGGTATGAGGCTTAATCTATAGGTCCGGATAAGCAGTAGAGATTCAAGACTGAAGGGACGTGTCCAGTGGTAAGCCTTCTTTATTCCAAAAGGCATGTTTATTACAAACTATGTTAGCTATTTAGATTTAGGTCTACTAGGGGCCTTGTCCCAGTTTTCAGATAATTACCATTTTATCATGTATTAGAGATTTCGCAGACTGGTTTAGACATTTCTTAGTTGTTTTTGGGTTTTAATTACTATCTTTAAATTAAATTTAGAATGACCATGTGTAACACCCTCGGGATAGAACAAAAATCATCATTTCTATGCGTAGATGATCCAAAAGCCATAAATACTATGCTAATTTGGCATGTTAATCAATTATGTAGTGTCGGAACCTATTTTAGCAAGAATTGAGATCATAAAGGTCCACTAACTCAAGGACGAGTTAAAAGCTTTCCTATCGTTCGAGTTTGAGTAAGCGTCGAAACTTGGGTCAAATTTAATCGATCATAACTATTTGTATATAACAAATTAGAGGGCCTACTGTATATCAAATGAAATCTATTCAAATGATCTTTCCAACAATACTAATTTTGACAAAATTCGATACCCAAGCGAAAAGTTATGGCCATTTTCATGACTGAGACAGTAGCATCACGCGATTAATGTGTGACACACGCTCTGTCTTACGCACTGAATTTTCAGATTCTGTTTTCATATTTTTAAGGGACAAAGTGGTATTTTCACCCCCTATTCAACCATAACACGAGATTAAATCCCTCAAACACCAAAATAAGGTCATTCTCTCTCAAAATCACCAAGAACACTTCTTAGGATTTCAACCAAAAGATCAAAATATCTTAAGATTTCACCATGGTTTTCAATAATTCTTCGAGATTTAGAATCCTTATTGTGAGGGATACAAGAACCACCCATAAATTGTTCGAATAGCATCCCTAAAGCACGAGTTGATTCAAGAGTCATAAATTAAGGTACGTGGAGTTTTCCTAAATTTCATGGGAAAAAAAACCATCTTTAATTCATGCTAACGATTTAGAAATCATGATTTTTAAGAAAAGGGATTTAGAATTTACGATTACTAGCATATTTTATAACACTTGATCAGTATTGTTTTGGCCTTTAGGCCTTCCCCCAAATTGATTTGAAACTCTATATATCTGTATGCATGTGTTTAAGGATGAATGTACAATTAAGAGCATGAATCCTAAAGAATCCCTCTCATGTTATGATTTTTCCCATCTTTTATATGATATGAATTGTATTTGAAATGGCTTGATTATTGCTATGACGTGAATATGATTTTGAATTCAAAAGAGAGGGTTGTGCTTCAAGGGAACGGAATCCCCAAGCAACCAACGTTTCAAAACAAGCAACTAACACAAGTGATTCCACACTTGTCACAAGTGATTCCACAGTTGTATGAACACTCTCAAAGAGCTCTCAAAATATCATATAAGTTATAAAAAAAAGACATAATATGTTCTATTTATTGTCTAGTTTATAACTTATTACAAAATGACTATAATGCAATTAATGAACCAAGACAAAGGGGCGGCCTTCGAGTGTGTATATTGGACGGTTTTGGAGTGTTGGGACTTGTTCTCCATACTTCAAAGCTTGTTACATTGGTTGGGAAGCCACTCGAGCTTTAGTCTTTACGTATTGGTCCACAATCACGATCATACTTGTATCATCCTCCCCTTCTTGAAAAAGGATTCGACCTCGAATCAAAACCTTGCAAAATAATAGGAAGGACAATCAAACACAAGTTTCTCAAGGTATGGGTGTTACGATTAGTGTAATCAATCATACCATCTTTCCAAGGTGGATCAAACTTCACATACACCCAAACATCCCTCTTACCCGAGTACCCTCCCAAGAAAGAGTCAACTAGTCTATCCACATAAGTGTGACAAGAAATAAGGAACAAGAGTTTCTCATCAAGTATGAAACATAGACTTTTCTTGGAAAAACAAGTAGGCTTGAAAGCCGAGATAGGAAGACCATAAATCCCATGCACATTCAAGTCATTCTAAAAGACATCCTCATCACCATACTTCAAATGATCACTGGGATCAAATGGGTGAAGTGTCCATGGACACGGGTTTAGTATGCATTTCCTTTTCCCAATACTACCACTAGTACAATCATATATCCCCTATATACTAGCATGGTCTACAACAAAAACAACTAGAGGGTCATCCATAGTTAGTCAGCCAACATATTCAACATCACTATTTTCACACACAAGTTGGTCTTCATGACTTCCATAAGATAATTTACTATCACTTGCCACAATGGCCTTAACACTAGATGGATAAACTAGTGTATCCATAATCTCAAATTGTACATTATCATCACCAAATGGAGGCACATTTGGCTCACTTAAAGACAAACTACCATTCACACTTAGTTGTCTACTAGCCTCATTTACTAGCATGCAAGAGTTAGTTTGATTACCTTGTAACTCATATATGTTGGGTTCATAGTGTGTTGAATGGAAAATGGAGAAACCAAGTGAAGGGAAGGAGACACCCAAATTAGAAAGTGTACTCTTTAAAGTGGAAAGTTTACTCTTCTCTTACACAGGTAGAAGAATAGAACTTTAAAGTTTATAAAGTGAAACACTTACTTCACATGGTAAGTGAGAAAAGGAAATAGAGATGCCTCGCGTCATCGTCGTCGTCGCTCGCTCGGCTTCAGCTTCGACTTTGGCTTCGACTTCAAATTCGGATTCGGATTTGGTCAAATGATCGATGAGATCTATTTTTTGGAAAAATTTTATTTGAATTACGAAGAATGCCAAGGAAAAAATGCAGTATTTACTGCAGATATTCTTTCAGAACTCCATATATATGTAGTAACAGTGTTTCAGAAATGATGCATCTGTTTGAAACTGTTGCACTATTTCAGATTGTTGCTTCTATTATAGGAGGTTGCACTATTTCAGATTGTTGCTTCTGTTACAGAAGATTGCACAGCTTCAGAGAGTTGCAACTCTTCAACGAAAAAGCACACTGTTTCAGTGAACCAGTGCACTGCTTCAGAAATATACTGCATTGTTTTAACTGAATAGACATGCATGTTCAGGAAGAGTCACACACCTCTATTATGAACCAATGCGACCTTTTCAAAAAGGCATCTAGTGGCTATATAAACCTGGTGTCATCCACAGGTTTATGATATAGAAAAATAGAATTTTTCAGATTACAAACTTCTGCTTCTTGTCTTAAAAATACTCTTAAGTGTGATCATTCTAACCGTGAGTGTGTTCGAAGAATCCGCCTATTTGAGGTACCGCTATAGTCGGATTGAAGGCCATTTTATCCTGGGAGGAAAATTCCACAACCTCGGGTACAGTGAGGGGAATTATTTCCTTAAGGAAAGTTCGTGAATTCGGACGACTTGGTCTTAACTACTTTTCTGTTTTGATCTAATTTTTTCTGAAAAACACACTTCTTTGAAAGATCGTTTTTGATCTTGTGTTGAGGGTGTTACATAACTTCAAAGGAGTTCTTGTTTTGTACGTGAACTAGTGTTGAAGTTCTTCCTCTATTATACAGATTCTACGTACCCGTATTGTCGGAAAATAACATTCTTAAGGAAATAATTCTTACAGAATATGTATAACTTATTTTTGGAGATTAAAGCTTACGCTTTCTACTCCATTTGAATTTAACTTGTGATTAGAAGACATAAAATCTTCATCAAAAGTTGAAGTTCACTCGATTGACGATTTGAAGTTATAAAAACTTCGTCGTTAATTAGAAACAAGAAGGAAAAGTTGTAAAGTTATTTAACTTTATTAAAAGCATTCTGAAAAATACTAATTTTCTGTGTTGTGGTGATAGGAAAAATGACAACTGAAAGTCAAATTATGAGTACGACAACGTCGGTGGGGGCAACTAATATTGCCACATCAACTCACACAAACACTCCGCCAACGATGGCCCCGACGGAGAAGCCCGAAAAATTTTCTGGCATCGACTTCAAGAGGTGGAAACAAAAGATGTTCTTTTACCTCACCACGTTATGTTTACAACGGTTCACTAGCGAAAATGCTCCCGAGGTGCCCGAGGGAACCTCGGAAAAGGACTGATTTGTTATTGTAGAAGCTTGGAAACATTCAGATTTTCTTTGCAGGAACTATATTCTGAGTGGTCTCTAAGATGACCTTCATAATGTCTATAGTGGAACCAAGACATCAAAAGAACTATGGGAGACACTTGAACGGAAATATAAAATGGAAGATGCGGGAATTAAGAAATTCCTTGTTGCACGATTCCTGGACTTCCAAATGATTGATAGCAAATCCGTTTTCTCTCAAGTACAGGAGTTGCAAGTCATCATACATGATCTCCTAGCAGAAGGTATAATTTTGAAAAATACCTTAGTTGAACAAATTAAAAATGTTCATAATACTCACATAAACTATTTTGTAGGTTTAATGGTGAATGATGCTTTCCAAGTAGCAGCAATAGTTGAGAAGCTACCACCTTTGTGGAAAGACTTCAAAAACTACTTAAAGCATAAGCGAAAGGAGATGACTGTTGAAGATCTTATTGTCCGACTTCGGATTGAAGAAGACAATAAAGCTTCCGAAAGAAGGTCAAAGGGAAATTCTACAATGAATGGAGCACATATTGTAGAAGATGTCCAAAATAACTCGAAGAAAAGAAAGAATGTTGAACATGGAAGCAATCAACCGAAGAAAAAGTTTAAGGGAAAGTGCTTCAACTGTGGCAAAGCTGGCCACAAATCAACAGACTGTCGAGCCCCAAAAAACGGGAAGAAAAAGGACCAAGCAAATCTGATTGAGTCCAACAAGGATTATGATGACCTGTGTGCTATGTTCACGGAATGCAACATGGTCGGCAATCCACGCGCTTGGTGGATGGATTCAGGGGCCACACGCCATGTCTGCACAAGCAAAGAGTTGTTCTCGACATATGCTCCGGCTCAAGCGGAAGAAACAATTTACATGGCTAATTCCGCGACTGCTAACGTGGAGGGAATAGGAAAATTTTGCCTAAAGATGACATTCGGAAAGGTTTTGACACTGAATAATGTGTTATATGTTCCGGAGTTACGTAGGAACTTAATTTCTGTTTCACTCCTAGATAAAAACGGTTTCAAATGTGTAACCGTTTCTAGAAAAATAGTAGTTAGCAAAGGAGAAATGTATGTAGGAAAAGGCTATCTCGAGGAAGGCCTTTATAAGATGAATGTAATAACTGTTGAAATGAATAAACATTCAAATTGTTCTTACTTGCTTGAGTCTTATAATTTATTGCATGAACGTTTGGTCCATGTTAATTACAAAACGTTATGAAAACTGATTAACTTAGAAGTTTTACCAAATTTTGAGTGCAATAAATCTAAGTGTCAAACGTGTGTTGAATCAAAGTATGCTAAGCATCCTTATAAGTCTGTTGAAAGGAATTCCAATCCCTTAGACTTAATACACACTGACATTTGTGATATGAAGCCAACACCATCACATGGTGGAAAAAAGTATTTCATAATTTCCTTGGCGGCAGTATATGATCTTCAAGTCCATCAAATGGATGTGAAAACCGCATTCCTAAACGGAGAATTGGAGAAAGAAATCTACATGGAACAACCTGTAGGTTTTGTGATTCCAGGAAAAGAAAATAAGGTGTGTAAACTTGTTAAGTCACTTTATGGACTAAAACAAGCACCTAAGCAATGGCATGACAAGTTTTACCAAACCATGTTGGCAAATGGATTCAAGATAAATAAATGTGATAAATGTGTATATATTAAGGACACACCAAATCACCAAGTCATTCTATGTTTATACGTGGATGATATGTTGATCATCAGTAGAGACATTTGTGACATAAATGCAACCAAAAGAATGCTCGAGAGCAAGTTTGATATGAAAGACCTCGGAGTTGCAGATGTGAACTTAGGTATAAGAATCCATCCAACTCCATAAGGGTTAGCACTGTCACAGTCTCATTATATCGAAAAAGTACTTGACAAGTTCAAGTATATGGAATTCGATATTGCCAAGACTCCATTGGATGCGAACTTTGCACTTCGGAAAAATGAAGGCGAAAGTGATTCTCAATTGGAGTACGTAAGAGTATTGGGATGTTTAATGTATATAATGAACTGTACACGACCAGACATAGCATGCACTATCAGTAAATTGAGTCGGTACACGAGTAATCCCAACAAAACTCATTGGATGGCAATGAAAAGAGTTTTGGGTTATCTTAAATACACTCAAGACTATGGTATGCATTATAATAAATATCCCGCGGTACTTGAAGGATATAGTGATGAGAATTGGATCACCGGATTGAACGAAGTAAAATCCACAAGTGGATATGTATTTACTATCGGTGTTGGAGCAGTTTCTTGGAAATCATCGAAACAGACTTGTATCTCTCGCTCTACAATGGAATCTGAATTTATCGCATTAGATAAAGTCGGTGAAGAATCAAAATGGCTCTGGAATTTCTTAGAAGATATTCCTTATTGGCCCAAGCCAGTGGCACCAGTATGTATACACTGTGATAGCCAAGCGGCAATATGTAGGGCACGGAGCATGATGTACAACGGTAAGTCTCATCACATACGTTGAAGACATAATACCATTAGAGAACTTCTCTCTTGTGGAATTATCACTATAGACTATGTAAAGTCAAAGGATAATGTGTCAGATCCACTTACAAAAGGCCTATTTAGAGAAGGAGTAGAAAGGAATCCAAGGAAATGGGTTTAAGGCCTAGGACAAGTCAGCATGGTGGTAACTCTACCTAGCAGACTGGAGATCCCAAGAGCTAGGTTCAAGGATATCAAACAAAGTTATGTCTGACATGTTCAACATTGTCATTTACCCAACCCATTCTCATGATTTAGACAATGTATAGTAAACAAGGATAAGACTCAAGGTGAAAAGTCTTTTAGTGATTATCTAAATTTGGCTGATTTGACCAAATAGTTCAATCTAAAGGATTGAAATGTTTAGAAATCACCTATGTGAGGGCGAAGTGAAAGCCGCTTCAAAGAGAATGTTAGTAAAGGCCTATTCTCTAAGCTCTCATGAAAACCGGGACGTGTTCATGGATGAAAAGAACAAAACCGTAAGAACCATAAATGCTAAAAGGTTGGTTGTGTGACATGTGTTGTCTAGGTGTACATTAAAGCTCGATGGTTCAAAGATATCAAATCTACCAATTGACCGAGTGCTTCCGATACATGTTCACTACGAAAAATTCAAAGGGAAACCCACTTATCCAGATGCAATCAGTCTTTGCTTGATGATCACATAATGTCCGTAAACGTTTTTTGAAAAATAGCCATTCCCCATTCATGTGGGGGATTGTTAGGTTCATAGTGTGTTGAATGGAAAATGGAGAAACCAAGTGAAGGGAAGGAGACACCCAAATTAGAAAGTGTACTCTTTAAATTGGAAAGTTTACTCTTCTCCCACATTGGTGGAAGAAGAGAACTTTAAAGTGATTATAAAGTGAAACACTTACTTCACATGGTAAGTGAGGCAAGGAAATAGAGATGCCTCGCACTGTCGTCGTCATCGCTCGCTCGGCTCGGCTTCGACTTCGACTTCGGCTTCGGCTTCGGATTCGGGTTTGGTCAAATGATCGATCGATGAGATCTATTTTTTGGACAAATTTTATTTGAATTACGAAGAATGCCAAGGAAAAAATGTAGTATTTACTGAAGATTTTCTTTTAGAACTCCATATATATGCAGTAACAGTGTTTCAGAAATAATGCGTCTGTTTGAAACTGTTGCACTGTTTCAGATTGTTGCTTATATTACAGGAGGTTGCACTATTTCAGATTGTTGCTTCTGTTACAGAAGATTGCACAGCTTCAGAGAGTTGCAACTCTTCAACGAAAAATCGCACTGTTTTCAGTGAACCAGTGCACTGTTTCAGAAAAATACTGCATTGTTTTAACTGAATAGACATGCATGTTCAGGAAGAGTCACACACCTCTATTATGAACCAATGCGACCTTTTCAAAAAGGCATCTAGTGGCTATATAAACCCGGTTTCATCTACAGGTTTATGATATAGAAAAATAGAAATTTTCAGATTACAAACTTCTTCTTCTTTTCTTAAAAAATACTCTTAAGTGTGATTATTCTAACGTGAGTGTGTTCGAAGAATCCGCCAATTTGAGGTACCGCTATAGTCGGATTGAAGGCCATTTTATCATGGGAGGAAAATTCCATAACCTCGGGTACAGTGTGGGGAATTATTTCCTTAAAGAAAGTCCGTGAATTCGGATGACTTGGTCTTAACTACTTTTCTGTTTACATCTAATTTTTTCTGAAAAACACACTTCTTTGAAAGATCTTTTTTTATCTTGTGTTGAGGGTGTTACACAACTTCATAAGAGTTCTTGTTTTGTACGTGAACTAGTGTTGAAGTTCTTACTCTATTATACAGATTCTACGTACCCGTATTGTCAGAAAATAACAATCTTAAGGAAATAATTCTTACAGAATCTGTATAACTTGTTTTTGGAGATTAAAGCTTACGCTTTCTACTCCGTTTGAATTTAACTTGTGATTAGAAGACATAAAATCTTCATCAAAAGTTGAAGTTCACTCGATTGACGATTTGAAGTTATAAAAACTTCGTCGTTAATTAGAAACAAGAAGGAAAAGTTGTAAAGTTATTTAACTTTATTAAAAGTATTCTGAAAAATACTAATTTTCTGTCTTGTGGTGACAGGAAA
The DNA here is from genome assembly GCA_030864225.1 of Capsicum baccatum var. pendulum. Lineage (NCBI taxonomy): Eukaryota > Viridiplantae > Streptophyta > Magnoliopsida > Solanales > Solanaceae > Capsicum > Capsicum baccatum. The sequence continues at coordinate 234,845,769 of CM061555.1, read as the reverse complement.
AATGACAACTGAAAGTCAAATTATGAGTGCGACAACGTCGGTGGGGGCAACTAATATTGCCACATCAACTCGCACAAACGCTCCGCCGATGATGGCCCCGGCGGAGAAGCCCGGAAAATTTTCTGGCATCGACTTCAAGAGGTGGCAACAAAAGATGTTCTTTTACCTCACTACGTTATGTCTAGAATGGTTCACTAGCGAAGACGCTCCCGACGTGCCCGAGGGAACCTCGGACAAGGACTGATTTGTTATTGTAGAAGCTTGGAAACATTCAGATTTCCTTTCTAGGAACTATATTCTGAGTGGTCTCCAAGATGACCTCTATAATGTCTATAGTGGAACCAAGACATCAAAAGAACTATGGGAGGCACTTGAATGGAAATATAAAACGGAAGATGCGGGAATTAAGAAATTCCTTGTTGCACAATTCCTGGACTTCAAAATGATTGATAGAAAATCTGTTGTCTCTCAAGTACAGGAGTTGCAAGTCATCATACATGATCTCCTAGAAGAAGGTATAATTTTGAAAAATACCTTAATTGAACAAATTAAAAATGTTCATAATACTCACATAAACTATTTTGTAGGTTTAATGGTGAATGATGCTTTCCAAGTAGCAGCAATAGTTGAGAAGCTACCACCTTTGTGGAAAGACTTCAAAAACTACTTAATGCATAAGCACAAGGAGATGACCGTTGAAGATCTTATTGTCCGACTACGGATTGAAGAAGATAATAAAGCTGCCGAAAGAAGGTCAAAGGGAAATTCTACAATGAATGGAGCACATATTGTAGAAGATGGCCAAAATAACTCGAAGAAAAGAAAGAATGTTGAACATAGAAGCAATCATCCCAAGAAAAAGTGTAAGGGAATGTGCTTCAACTGTGGCAAAGCTGGCCACAAATCAACAGACTGTCGAGCCCCAAAAAAAGGGAAGAAAAAGGACCAAGCAAATCTGATTGAGTCCAGCAAGGATTATGACGACCTGTGTGCTATGTTCACGGAATGCAACATGGTCGGCAATCCACGCGCTTGGTGGATGGATTCAGGGGCCACATGCCATGTCTCCACAAGAAAAGAGTTGTTCTCGACATATGCTCCGGCTCAAGCGGAAGAAACAATTTACATGGCTAACTCCGCGACTGCTAACGTGGAGGGAATAGGAAATGTTTGCCTAAAGATGACATCCAGAAAGGTTTTGACACTGATTAATGTGTTATATGTTCCGGAGTTACGTAGGAAATTAATTTCTATTTCACTCCTAGATAAAAACGGTTTCAAATGTGTAACCGTTTCTAGAAAAATAGTAGTTAGCAAAGGAGAAATGTATGCAGTAAAAGGCTATTTCGAGGAAGGTCTTTATAAGATGAATGTAATAACTGTTGAAATGAATAAACATTCAAATTCTTCTTACTTTCTTGAGTATTATAATTTATGGCATGAACGTTTAGGCCATGTTAATTACAAAATGTTACGAAAACTGATTAACTTAGAAGTTTTGCCAAATTTTGAGTGTAATAAATCTAAGTGTCAAACGTGTGTAGAATCAAAGTATGCTAAGCATCCTTATAAGTCTGTTGAAAGGAATTCTAATCCCTCAGACTTAATACATACTGACATTTGTGATATGAAGTCAACACCATCACGTGGTGGAAAAAAGTATTTCGTAACTTTTATTGACGATTGCACTAGATATTGTTATGTATACTTGCTAAATAGTAAGGATGAAGCAATAGATGCGTTTAGGCAATATAAAACTGAAGTTGAAAATCAGTTAGACAAAAGGATCAAAATGATAAGAAGTGACAGGGGCGGAGAATATGAATCTCCCTTTGCGCAAATATGTGTAGAGAATGGAATAATCCATCAAACTACGGCCCCGTATTCACCTCAATCTAATGGAATTGTGAAAAGAAAAAACCAAACTTTGAAGGAAATGATGAATGCCTTAGTAATAAGTTCTGGTTTATCGCAAAACTTGTGGGGGGAGGCTATCCTTACGGCCAATCGTATACTCAATAGAGTTCCCCATAGTAAGACACAATCAATTCCTTTCAAAAATGGAAAGGAAGGAAACCCAACTTGAAATATTTCAAAGTGTGGGGGTGTCTAGCGAAGGTTCAAGTTCCTATACCTAAAAGGGTTAAGATAGGACCTAAAAGGGTGGACTGCGTGTTCATAGGATATGCTAAAAGCAGTAAAGCATGTCGATTTTTGGTTCATAAATCCGAACATTCGGATATAAATGAAAATATGGTAATTGAATCAGATAATGCTGAATTCTTTGAAAACATTTATCCGTATAAAACTAGACATGAACAGTCTAGTGGAGGATCTAAACGACCCCGCGATGAACCAAGTGAGAATGTACATAATGAAGAAAATCAAAGACGTAGTACACGTCAAAGAACGTCAACTTCGTTTGGATCAGATTTTGTAATATTTCTCTTAGAAAATGAGCCTCGAACGTTTAAAGAAGCGATGTCATCATCAGACTCATCCTTTTGAAAAGAGGCAGTCAATAGTGAGATTGATTCAATCTTAAGTAACCATACGAGGGAATTGGTTGATCTTCCTCCAGGAAATAAACCTTTAGGTTCTAAATGGATCTTCAAAAGAAAAATGAAAATGGATGGTACTATTGACAAATACAAGGCAAGACTTATAGTAAAAGGTTTCAACCAAAAAGAAGGTATTGATTACTTTGATACAAACTCGCCAGTGACAAGGATAACCTCAATTCGAATGTTAATTGCCTTGGCGGCAGTATATGATCTTCAAGTCCATCAAATGGATGTGAAAACCGCATTCCTAAACGGAGAATTGGAGAAAGAAATCTACATGGAACAACCTGTGGGTTTTGTGATTCCAGGAAAAGAAAATAAGGTGTGTAAACTTGTTAAGTCACTTTATGGACTAAAACAAGCACCTAAGCAATGGCATGACAAGTTTTACCAAACCATGTTGGCAAATGGATTCAAGATAAATAAATGTGATAAATGTGTATATATTAAGGACACACCAAATCACCAAGTCATTCTATGTTTATACGTGGATTATATGTTGATCATCAGTAGAGACATTTGTGACATAAATGCAACCAAAAGAATGCTCGAGAGCAAGTTTGATATGAAAGACCTCGGAGTTGCAGATGTGAACTTAGGTATAAGAATCCATCCAACTCCACAAGGGTTAGCACTGTCACAGTCTCATTATATCGAAAAAGTACTTGACAAGTTCAAGTATATGGAATTCGATATTGCCAAGACTCCATTGGATGCGAACTTTGCACTTCGGAAAAATGAAGGCAAAAGTGATTCTCAATTGGAGTACGCAAGAGTATTGGGATGTTTAATGTATATAATAAACTGTACACGACCAGATATCGCATGCACTATCAGTAAATTGAGCTGGTACATGAGTAATCCCAATAAAACTCATTGGATGGCAATGAAAAGAGTTTTGGGTTATCTTAAATACACTCAAGACTATGGTATGCATTATAATAAATATCCCGCGGTACTTGAAGGATATAGTGATGCAAATTGGATCACCGGATCGAACGAAGTAAAATCCACAACTGGATATGTATTTACTATCGGTGGAGGAGCAGTTTCTTGGAAATCATCGAAACAGACTTGTATCGCTCGCTCTACAATGGAATCTGAATTTATCGCATTAGATAAAGCTGGTGAAGAAGCAGAATGGCTCCGGAATTTCTTAGAAGATATTCCTTATTGGCCCAAGCCAGTGGCACCAGTATGTATACACTGTGATAGCCAAGCGGCAATAGGTAGGGCACGGAGCATGATGTACAACGGTAAGTCTCGTCACATACGTCGAAGACATAATACCGTTAGAGAACTTCTCTCTAGTGGAATTATCACTATAGACTATGTAAAGTCAAAGGATAATGTGTCGGATCCACTTACAAAAGGCCTATCTAGAGAAGGAGTAGAAAGGACATCCAAGGGAATGGGTTTAAGGCCTAGGACAAGTCAGCATGGCGGTAACTCTACCTAGCAGACTGGAGATCCCAAGAGCTAGGGTCAGGGAGATCAAACAAAGTTATGTCTGACAGGTTCAACATTGTCATTTACCCAACCCATTCTCATGATGTAGACAATGTATAGTAAACAAGGATAAGACTCAAGGTGAAAAGTCTTTTAATGATTATCTAAATTTGGCAGATTTGACCAAATAGTTCAATCTAATTGATTGAAACGTTTAGAAATCACCTATGTGAGGGCGAAGTGGAAGCCGCTTCAAAGAGAATGTTAGTAAAGGCCTATTCTTTAAGCTCTCATGAAAACCGGGACGTGTTCATGGCTGAAAAGAAAAAAACCATAAGAACCATAAATGGTAAAAGGCTGGTTGTGTGACATGTGTTGTCTAGGTGTACATTAAAGCTCGACGGTTCAAAGATATCAAATCTACCGATTGACCGAGTGCATACGATACATGTTCACTACGGAAAGTTCAAAGGGAAACCACTTATCCAGATGCAATCAGTCTTTTCTTAATGATCACATACTGTCCGTAAACGTTTTTCGAAAAATAGCCATTCCCCATTCATGTGGGGGACTGTTGGGTTCATAGTGTGTTGAATGGAAAATGGAGAAACCAAGTGAAGGGAAGGAGACACCCAAATTAGAAAGTGTACTCTTCAAATTGGAAAGTTTACTCTTCTCCCACATTGGTGGAAGAAGAGAACTTTAAAGTGTTTATAAAGTGAAACACTTACTTCACATAGTAAGTGAGGCAAGGAAATAGAGATGCCTCGCGCCATTGTCGTTGTCGCTCGCTCGGCTCGGCTTCGGCTTTGGCTTTGGCTTCGACTTCGGATTTGGTCAAATGATCGATCGATGAGATCTATTTTTTGGACAAATTTTATTTGAATTACGAAGAATGCCAAGGAAAAAATGTAGTATTTACTGAAGATTTTCTTTCAGAACTCCATATATACGCAGTAACAGTGTTTCAGAAATGATGCGTCTGTTTGAAACTGTTGCACTATTTCAGATTGTTGCTTCTATTACAGGAGGTTGCACTATTTCAGATTGTTGCTTCTGTTACAGAAGATTGCACAGCTTTAGAGAGTTGCAACTCTTCAATGAAAAATCACACTATTTCAGTGAACCAGTGCACTGTTTCAGAAAAATACTGCATTGTTTTAACTGAATAGACATGCATGTTCAGGAAAAGTCACACACCTCTATTATGAACCAATGCCACCTTTTCAAAAAGGCATCTAGTGGCTGTATAAACCTGGTTTCATCCACAGGTTTGTGATATAGAAAAACAGAAATTTTCAAATTACAAACTTCTTCTTCTTGTCTTAAAAAATACTCTTAAGTGTGATCATTCTAACCGTGAGTGTGTTCGAAGAATCCACCTATTTGAGGTACCGCTATAGTCGGATTGAAGGCCATTTTATCTTGGGAGGAAAATTCCACAACCTCGGGTACAGTGAGGGGAATTATTTCCTTAAGGAAATTCTGTGAATTCGGACGACTTGGTCTTAACTACTTTTCTGTTTTCATCTAATTTTTTCTGAAAAACACACTTCTTTGAAAGATCTTTTTTGATCTTGTGTTGAGGGTGTTACATAACTTCATAAGAGTTCTTGTTTTGTACGTGAACTAGTGTTGAAGTTCTTACTCTGTTATACAGATTCTACGTACCTGTATTGTCGGAAAATAACAATATGTAGCATGTCCACTCATAGGAACTTGATTAGGAAGGCTTGGATTCTCTATGATGTTATCCAACTCCTTGCAAAGAGAGCTTTCCGTCCCTTCTATTCTTCATTCCACTCGGTCCATTATTTTATCCATTCTTTCAATTCGTCTACTAAGATCATGTTTCATATCCATTATGGAAACACTCAAATCATTCATGGTCACCTTTTCCAATGACATAGTTCCTAACAAAAGAAATTCTAAAAAAAAAATACAAAAAACAACAAACTAATTAATGTTAGAAAAGAAAACATCCTCACAAGCTCTCCCACTTTGAAATGCCTCTCAATTAGCCTCACAAGTGTTGGTAACTTGTTTATACTCCAAGGAGATTACTTGGTACCAATTGCGGCTTGAGGTCGAAATAGATTCTCTTTTAAAACAACTCAAAGAAAATACGTACGAACTTCAACCAAGAAACTACAACGAATTTTAAAAAGATAAAAGCACACAAAGCAACGTAGACATGAATAAACGGACCGAAAAACTAATTTACAACCTAGTAGACAATTACTAGTTTGTTAATTAGCAATAGAATCAACAAAATGCACCTAAGAAACAATAATTAGAAACAAAGAAATCAAAAATTTGAGCCTAAATTTGTCATGTGAACAGTAAAACGTGATGTGGCAGCCACATATTGGTTGCGGTCACAACACGTTTTATTTTCCAAAATTTAAAGTCTTGAACAATTTGTGATTTGGAATTGACAGGAATTGATTTAGAAGGAAAACAAGTCTCTAAATCCTATTTTCAAATTCAAAAGTGGAAGACTTGACTTTCTTGTACCATTTCCCTAAAACATGGTCCTTAAATCATGGAAATTTATGGGAAAGTGGTTGAAAATGTGATTGTAAGTCTTTGAGTGGATGTGAAGTCTTTGGACAAGTCTTTCAAGACTAACAACAAAATACACTCTCTTTCTTCACTTTATAAATCAAACAACCACTTTTCTTCAACAAGATTTGAAGATGGTGAAGAACACCAAGAACACACTTTTGAGTCTTGAAGTTCTAAGGTTCAAGTTGGACCTCCCAAACGACAACAAAACCTTATCAAGCTTAAATTACACAACACAATCCTCTTAATAAAAGTTCAAGTCTCAAACCCGCAACAACAATCAGCCACAATTTGGTTCACAACAACAACATCAATATTTCTAGCTCAAATCTAGATCTAGGCTCAAGAGTGTTACTGATGAAGAAACTAACACTAGAAACAACAAAACAAACAAAATAACTTCTAGATCTAGACAAGAAAATAATTTTTTTGGCCAATACAACGACAAAATCCAGATTCGGCCAAGAACTAGAACAAGATGGACAAATTTGCTTCTTTTTTTATTTTTTTCAGCTTTTCAACAATTTTTTTTTTAATTTTCTAACAACCAAGCCCAAGATTGATCTTGTAGGAATAAGATATAGCTATGATCTGATACCAAATGATACAAGATCGACAAGGATAACACTAACGCATACCAAAAAAGTCCATGATTTGATGACCCGAGGACCCCTTTTGGTGATCCCTCTCGGATTCACTACACAATAACAATACAAGCACGATAACAACAATATTCTAAGGTGTTCAACACATATAATAAGCGAGCCACAAACTAAGATTAGAACACAATAACAAGAACAAAATTGACACAACAAGGTCTAGGGTTTGGATACCCAAAACCTAGATAGAACACAACAACAATAATAATATATAATGATAGATAACTTGACACACAATGAACAAACACTATGAACAAAAGTGTATATTGAACACTAATACCCAAGAATTCATACAAATAACATCAAATTCTTACGGTGACACCAAGGGAATGGAAGCCTCAAGCAACCAGCATTTCAAAACAAGCAACCAACACAAGTGATTCCACACTTGTCACAAGTGATATCCGCACTTGTATGAGCACTCTCAAAGAGCTCTCAAAATATCATCTAAGTTATGAAAAAAAGACCTAATATGTTTTATTTATAGTCTAGGTTATAACTTATTACAAAATAACTATAATGCCCTTAATGAACCAAGACAAAGGGGCGGCCTTCAAGTGTGCATATTGGATGGATTTGGAGTGTTGGGACTTGTTATCCACACTTCAAATATTGTTCCATTGGTTGGGAAGCCACCTAAGCTCGAGTCTTTACGTATTGGTCCACAATCACGATCGTACTTGTATCACCCTCATACTTAACTAGAGTATCTCTTCAACACTCTTTCTAAAGAAGTCCTAGTAGCATTAGGGAGCAAAGAATCTTGGTCATGAGTTACACAAGACATCCAACTAAGGAATCACAAAATAAGACTACTCCATAGCATGGAATATAGAGATATAACTCATAAACTAGGATACAATTACCAAGCCTTAGGCAATGATGCTTCTTACTTTCAAGCTTAGCACACTCCTCGAATAATCCCTCAACCATACTATCCCCCTTAATTACCATACTCATTCAATTCAGCTTAAAATTCTCATATGGGCATCGATAAATCTTTCTACTAATATCCAAAGTAGCTTAAATCCTTTCACCGTGATCAAGCCTAACTCTAAATCATAAAATAGAACACGCTACACCACAATATTATTCTAAACCATATGATTCAACCTTATATATATATATATATATATATATATATATATATATATATATATATATATATATATATATATATATATATATTTAATCACATCCTAAGCATAATGTTCCCTAACACTTCAATAACTAACTCTGAACTTTTACTATAGATTCACTAGCATATATTGCGTTCCTCCACTTAAATCCCAACATGTCATTCAAGCTTATCTTTATAACCACATATGAACTTCAAGGCAACATTAATCAAGACGTACTTCATATATTCTCTAAACTACCATCAATACAACTCCCACGTGCTACCCCAAGAACCTACACACATAAATTTTCAATTAACCATCACATGTATCAAAAACTTAGCCCCAAATTTCACTCCACACTTATGGACTTATCTAAAACAAGCATACAATGATCTTCCGTCAACAAGAAACATCCACTCATCACCACTATCATTACATAAAGAGTCACTAAAAGGTTAGAACATAAAACCTTGAAGCATGGAAGGATATTATATGAGACTTGACACACTTAGCTGAGGCCTTAGGAATAACAAATCAAGATAAGGGATTTATCAAAGTAAATCTGAATTGAGGGCATACATGGCTATAAGCTGAATTTTCGCCAATCATTGGGAGTATAGCATGACTTATAGGAACTAAGCATACTATAAAGCATGAGTACATGAGTCATGAGTTGTATGACCTCAATTCGGAGTTCATAGCACATGGAATGTGATTCTGACTACTGAATGAATTGGAACTCCTCCTTTTGGAACTGGAAGAGTACATGATTCTCTATCATATGCATGACCATGAACTATGATCATGGAAATGAAATGTAAGGCATGAGTAGGTATTGGGATAGCTGGAAAATACTAAGATAAGAATGGGTTAAGTCTCACCCTCACTTTCTGATATTCTATATCATACTAGCATTACTATTTGAATCTGAGAGTCTGACTTGGTTACTTGTTCTATCATCTCCCCCTTAGCTTTAAGCCATTATCTTAAGTTCGAGAGGTCCCTTACTTGACTCTAAACTAAACTACACTCACTGCACTCTGGGGTTTGTAATACGACAATACACACAATTAATATATCTTAACCCGAATGACCACACCTGAAAGTGGAAAACTCACTAGTAATATTACCTTCTGAGATACACTCTAGTACTCTATAGCCCCAATAGTCATCATATAATACTTACACATTTAATAACTTTAGGTCTTCATGAGTATCCCCATAGTCAGAGTGCACATCATCTAAAACTTTAACTCTTATTTCTGTCAGTTCAACCTTTAAAAATTCAATCTTAGATTCTAACACTTAACATGGATATCACTAAGCCGTTGATGAATCATACTACTTCCAACATAGCCTACAAATATCGTGACTCTAAAATTACATCTCTCTACTATAAGAATCAAGATCATATAAAAAGGCTCAACACTATCGATCAAAACTCCTTAACTTGGATATTTAGAGAACCATATACCATCTACTAGTATTTTCCCACCTAGCAACTCAACGGTACTACTAGCCACATGCAACATGTAATAGCCTTAGAAAAATACTGCAACCTCATATCACCTTGGCATACTTCTACATCATACATACTACATCATACTTCATTACGAATCAAATAAACTTAAGCTCTTGCATATACTGTTCAATCCTATTAGATCACTTTCATATAACTAGTATCATTAACTAACAAATCATCACATCCACCTTCATGGACATCAGCTGTTCAAACTTAATGTCTAGTGCTAAACATGATTTACCACCCAACATGACACACAATTCTCACAAAAAATTCATCATTAATCTTAAGCCATTATTCTTACATCCACATTCTACATTAAATTCAAGCCTATAGTCTAGAATCAATCATACACCACCAATAAAGGATGCCACATAATATACTAGTCCATCAAATTGGGATATTCTATCCAAATACCTCAAAAATCTACTACATACCTTCTTACAAGTGGTACTAGTTTACAACTACCAACGAAAAGGAAGGTCAAGGGGGTAAAGTCACATAATAGACATGGTCAATTTGAATCTTATATTATAACCCCAATTCGATCTTCTCTATATATTCTATTTTCTCACATCTTACTTACTTACCCAATCATACATTTAGACTACCTTCAATTTCCACAAACAACCATGAGTCTATAATTATAACATACAGTCTAATCTAGCCATTTTCATACTTCAAGCAAACAATAATTCACTTTGACTAGTAACTCCTTCTCTACCTTCTACTAAACTAACATACAAGGACATATCACTTTATTACCAAATAAATCTTATGCAAAAGGATTCGGCTATACATATATTAAATAAGTCTCCCTTACCACTTTTCTTGCCATTACGCCTCTAAATACCCAGTTCCAACCAACACAAGAACAACAAGATGAACAACAAGTTGCTAGTAAATCAAAATAGGCCTCACACGACTTCACTAGACTTTGATTTTTGTGTTTTGAACAAGAAAATGAGATGAATGATAAGGCAACGATGCTAGTGAATTAAAAGAGACCCACACGGCTTCACTAGACATTTTGTTTCAAAATCACAATGTTAACAAGATTATAAGAGATAAAAAACTTGACATACAATATTCAATGACTTATGAATACATATCTTACTCTGTATAAATAAGGATCTGAGCCAAACACTTCCTCTATGGAATACCATACAATCAGCAATTGTCACTGCCACATTAGTCTATTACTATAAAATGGAAAATCATTCTCAATCAATGATTTTTCAACTAGAATAAAATTTATTTACACAAGAGTCACCCTCACTCTGACTTCTAACTTTGTAACTTCATATAACCAACTTCTTGGTCTAATCTCACTACCAATAGATCATGACACCGACACTTTAACTTATACTACATTTGGGTGGAAATACAGTTCCAATATTCTGCAATACCTCATTCCCCCTTAAGCATGACATTTACAACATAAATTTTTGAAAAGGGCTGAACACCCTTAATATCACAGACTAAAAAGGATGATTTCATCAAAACCAAAGTTCACACTAGAATGAATACACTCTAAAGCACTAACGGACTCTTCTCATCCCTTGCACAATTTCCAAATCTCATATGGATCAATTAGGAAGACCACACCATTTAGTCTCTAAAATTCTACACTTGAACACCCCAATCATGAGATATATCTGAGCACATCCAAGTAAGAAAGGAATTAGGATGACTGTTACTTCCGTATGGACAACACCATAGTATAAATTAGAGTATGAAAGAGGAACATTCTGAATCCATAGAACAAACTAGAACATGAAGAAAGAGAGACATTTCTCAATTTCTTATAGCCTCCTACTTATAAGTGTGGCGCACTACATACCCATAAATAAGACTCTACCCAACACAATTTTGTAGACATCCTGGGACCATAAATCGTGCACTGATACCAAGTTTTTCATGACCCAAACCAAGGCCCTGGCCGTAACAGACATCCTGAACCATAAAGACCTGAGAGCCCTTCTAACTTGTAATCATATACACCATTCATATATAATTAGGAATGCGGAAATAAGATCTGCTATAGAGATATAGTCATAATCTAAATTTAGTTTAACAATGAGGAATAAAATCCAATATCAACTAAACACCGTCTGAAAGCCGTCTGCAAAATCTCTACTACATGATCAAATAACAACTGTCTAAAAAGTTGGGACAAGGCCCCAGTAGACCAAAACTATAATAAATAATAACTGTCTAAAAGAAACTAGGCCTTCTGAAATATAGACGGCTTACCAACTAGTACCCTTCACTCCTGTCTAATGAAATCTATTGCTTATCAGGACCCCTAGACAGTGCCTCAGAACCTGGAGGGAGGGAGGGTCAATACAGATGTACTGGTATGTAAAGTAATCCAAAATAAAGCTTCTTTTAAATAAAATAGTTAGAGAGCAATTTGTGAAAATATCATTCATTAAATTGTTCTAAAACACATGGGTACTTTTTGAAAGTCATAAATCATTCTTGTTAATGCAATATCTGATCTTTGCATTACTTCTGGGCTAAGTGATACTCCCCTACAATTTTGATATTCCACGGGCAGTATGGAATCCGACTTTGACTCAGTGGGGAAGCCTCCAACTCGAGTGTTCCATAAGGATTGGAGTTTCTGATTCTGATACGCCACACGACACTAAGCCAATATAATATAAATTACTCAGATCGGCAAATCACAGTTTTGGGCAATGATTTGTCTGAACTTGTGTCTTCTTTGGGAAACCACCTAACATCTCTTATGCCCAATTTTATCCTATTCTGAATCATGAATTATTCAAGTTTCAACATCTGAAAATTTTGACTTCAAACATGCATTCTATTCTGTTCTTAATTATGACATAATCTGAATTGGTGTTGTCACACCAAAACTTGCAAGTCCTCTTTTATAAGCCATAATGTATCATGCATAATTCTTTCATTAAAACACAGTTTACACCACTCAAACATCCAAACAGTCTAAAAGATTTCATGTTCCGAAAATACAAGTCAAAATTATGCTGAGACTATTCAAACATATGGTGGTCATGTGTTCTTTTGGCAAACCATGCTACTCTTTGTTATATGCATATTCAACATTTATCAACATGCATAACCCTTTTTTTTATTTTGAAATCATATTCAAGTCATAGCATAAATCAAGATATTTCATATCATGCTTTCAAGATGCAATTTAGAATAATTCATATCATATGGAAGATGAGAAAAATTATAACAAGTGAGGGGTTCATTATATTTTATGCTCTCAATTGAATATTTATCCATAAACACATTCGTACATATTTATATATTTAATTTTTCAATAAATTTGGGGAAAGGCCTAAAGACCAAAACAATACCATCAACGCTTCTAAAATATGAATATATTCATAAATTTGAAACCCCTTTCTTACAATCATGATTTCTATGCCCCGCGTACCTTAAATTATAAGATCTAAAATATAGAACTCGGATCTAGATAGATGAAATCTAGATATCGATTCATTTCTTGAGTATCTTCACTTAGGAAGATAAATTCTTGATTTATGGAAGAGAAGTAACTTGAATCTTGATTTGTTTCTTGGAAATCTTGAACTTAAGGATTTATTTTCTTGATTTCTTGATCTTGGAGGGAACCCTAATTTCCATCTTGTTCTTGAGAGTAGACAGGATTGAGATGTTGTAAAATTGATAATATATGGATTATAATGCTTAGGGTTCAATTTATATTTGTGGAGAAGATTTTTGGAGTGAGTGAAAGACCAAAGTATCCCTTCAAAACTGTTTAGGAAATGCTGAATTTTATAGGTGACAACCTTGGCTGATAGGCCGTCATATATGTGATAAATTATCACACCAGGTCATTACTCAGAGGCTGATTTTTGTGAGTTACTGCCTTAGGCTGACGACATGGCTGATAGGTCATCACATATGTGATAACTTATTAGCTCAGGTCGTCACTTGTCGACGAACAGACATGATGAAGTAAAATGGGTATAACTTTTTATTTCGATCTCAAATTTTTGCAAAATTGGTATTGTTGGAAAGATAATTTGAAGAGATTTCATTTGATATATAGTAGAAAACCCATTTCATCATATACAAGTACTGATGGCCGATTAAATTTGATCCAAGTTTCGACGCTTACTCAAACTCAAATTATAGGAAAGTTTTCAACTCGTCCTTGTGTTTGGGGACCTCTATGATCTCAATTTATGCTCAAATAAATTCAAACATTATATAATTTATTAACATGCAAAATTTGCATAGGATTTATGGATTTTGGATCATCTACACATAGAAATGATGATTTTTCATTCTAGCCCGAAATGCAGGGTGTTACAATCTAAATCTTGTTGCCTCATGATTCGTACTTTCTTAAGTTATCACTTCCAAATCCTATGTGTGATTTGAGCATAATCACTTTAGATGGAATCCTAAACTCTCAGCATGAATCAGCTCCTTAAAACAAGTAAGGGCAAGTCAGCTCAAAATTCAGTTTCATGATAGAAGTTTAAATATTTCAGAACAGTTACATCCTTTCTTAGAAGACACCTCATGTCCACGTTATTCCATACCTTTAAGCTTCAACATTCCAACCCATCATTCGGGGACAAATGATATCAAGGGGGAGATAATGTAACACCACACATTTTGGGCTAGAACAAAAACTGTCATTTCTATGTGTAGATGATCCAAAAGCCATAAATCCTATGCAAATTTGGCATGTTAATCAATTATGTAGTGTGGGAACCTATTTAAGCATGAGTTGAGATAATAGAGGTCCCCTAACTCAAGGACGAGTTTAAAGGTTTCCTATCATTCAAGTTTGAGTGAATGTAAGAACTTTGGTTAAACTTCAATCGACCATAACTCTTTGTAGATAACAAATTAGAGCATATACTATATATCAAATGAATACTATTCAAATTATCTTTCAAACAATACCAATTTCGTCAAAATCTAATCCCCGAGCGAAAAGGTATACCTATTTTCATGACTGAGATAGTAGCATCGCGCGATTAGCATGTGACGCACGCTCTGTCGCACGCACCCAATTTCCAGGTCCTTTTTTGCCTTTTTAAGGTCAAAAGTTGTGTTTTCCTCCCCCTATTCAGCAATAGCATTAGATTAAATCCCCTAAACACCAAAATAAGGTCATTCTCTCTCCAAATCACCAAGAACACTTCTTAGGATTTCAACCAAAAGATCAAAATATCTTAAGATTTCATCGTGGGTTTTCAATAATTCTTTGAGATTCGGAATCCCCATTGTGAGTGCTACAAAAGAACCGGTCAATTATTTGAATAGCATCCCTAAAGAACGAGTTCATTCAAGAATCATAAATTAAGGTACGTGGGGTTTTACTAAAATTACATGGGCAAAAAACCATCTTTAATTCATGCTAACAGTTTAGAAATCATGACTTTTAAGAAAAGGGTTTTGAATTTACAATTACTAGCATGTTTTAGAAGCCTTGATCAAATTGTTTGGGTCGTTAGGCCTTCTCCCAAATTGATTTAAAACTCTATATATATGTATGTATGTTTTTAAGGATGAATATACAATTGAGAGCATGAATCCTAAAGAATACCTCTCTTGTTATGATTTTCCCATCTTTTATATGATATGAATTGTGTTTGAAATAGCTTGATTATTGTTATGATATGAATGGGATTTTGAATCCAAAATAGATGTTTGTGCATGTTGATAAATGTTGAATAAACTTTTAAAGAAAGAATTGCATGTTTGCCAAAAATACATGACCACCAGATAGTTAATGAAAGAATGAGAATCTTAGCATGGTATTGACTTGTGCTTTAGGAACATGAAATTTCCTATACTATTTGCATGCTTGGTTGGTCTGAATTATGTTTTAATAAAAGAATCATGCATGGTACAATATGGCTCAGAAATAGGACATGCAACTCTTGGTATGACGACACCAACTCAGTTAAAGCCATAGTAATTTAGAACAGAATAGAACACATGTTTGAAATCAGATTTTCAGATTATAAATTCAAAAATGTGCATGCTTAGAAAAGGTTTAAAAATAGGATTAAAGAGAGTTAGATGGTTACTCGAAGAAAGTACCAGTTGAAAGACTCTATGCTAGAGACCGTGATTTACTCACACAGAATTATGGTATCATGCTTTATGATCTTGTGTACCTTTATTCATGTCATCCCAAATTGGTTCTATGGTTAGGAGCCCTGCTTTGTGATCTTTTTCACTACCATTACATATTGATTTGATTGGGGAATTTTCACTCTGCTGTGTGATCTTGCATGTCTCCTATAGAAACTCCAATCCTTACGATAAAGTTGGATTGGGGGCTTAGCTACTGAGTCAAGGGATGATTCCATATAGCTCATAAAATTATAGATTGTAGGGTGTACCATATAGCTCAGAAGTAATACAAAAAGTGAGTCATGGTTTCAAAGAAATGTTTCAAAGTCTTTAAAATGTGCCCATGTATTTTCACATATTATATGTAAAATGTTTTATGAAGTTCTCTCATTTATGTTATATATAAATACATTATTTTGGATTGCTCTGCATACCAGTACATCTGTATTGACCACCCCCCCTTCCAGGTTCTGAGGCTCAATCTAGGGGTCCTAATAAGCAGTAGGTTTTCTCCAGACAAAAGTGCAGAGTTCCGTGGTGAGCCTTCTATATTTCAAAAGGCCTAGTTTACTTCATTCATTTGTCATTATTATGTTTTGGTCTACTGGGGACCTTGTCCAAGTTTTCAAAAAGTTGGGTTTATGCATGTAGTAGAGATTTTGCAGACTGAGTCAGATATAACTCAGGCGTTTTGTATTGTATTTTTCATTAAGATTTGAATTCAGATTTAATGACCATAATTTCGTTTCATTATGTATTTCCATATTATATTTTTCATGTGAAGACAGTGTGTGATTACGAGTTAGAAGGGCATCCGAGCCTTTATGGTTTGGGATACTCATCAGGGCTAGGGCCCCGGTTCATGTCATGACTCCATGACTCCGTATTATATACCATTTCATATCTTCTATTATTGTATGAATTTTGTGCATGACTACCAGATAGAGAAGGGCATTCGGGCCTTTCATGGTTCGGGATGCTCGTCACGGCCAGGGCCTCGGTTTGGGTCATGACAAATTTGGTATCAAAGAACAGTTCATAGTCCCAGGGTATCTGGGAAATTATGTCAGGTAGAGTCTTGTTTATGGGTGTGTAGTGCGCCACACTTGTAAGAAGGAGGCTACTATAAGCTTAGGAATGTTTTCCCTCTTTGTGATTTAGTTCGTGCTTTGGAGTATCATCTGTCCTTTAGTCAATGATCTATTACATTTAATAAAAAATATCCATGCATCCACATCGCTCTAATGATTATAATGCTAAGACTAAGGTCCGTCCCACTCATGGGATGAGGATACATAACAGAGTTTAGACTCTGGAAGTTGTTGTTACTCTTGGAGTCCCACCTACTCAAACCAGCCTACCTAGGGCACCTAGGGCTATCCGGTTGGGGAATAACCACACCCAGCCTTATGAGAGAGAGGTATATAATACAAAATTCAAGAAGTTAATACATATTCTTACTCAGTTGGTGGCCACACAGACTCAATGGTAGAAGGATGTTTGGCCTGTATCTGTTACATCTGAGGCTACTTGTGTAAGTTAGTTCATAAGGATGAACCCTACCAAGTTTACTGGAACCAAGGTAGAGGAGGATCCATAGGAGTTTGTGGATAAGATGGAGAAGAATTTTAGGGTGGTACATATAGACAAGGTAGAAGGGGGGAAATTAGCAGTTTATCAACTTAAAGAAGTTGCAAATTAATGGAATAGCGATTGCGAAGATTTGAAGGGTGAGAGTGCTGAGCCCATAGTATGAGGCAAGTTCATGGAAGCCTTCCTAGATCGATTCTTTTCTCTAAATTTGAGGAAGTCCAAATCTAAAGTGTTTATGAACCTAAAGCAAGGAAAAATGAGTGTCAAGGAGTACACTTTGCGTTTCAACCAATTAGCCTATTATGCTCCAGAGTTGGTTGGTAATATGAGAGCCCGTATGAGGAAATTTACATTCGTTCTTTCAGATAACTTAGTGCTCGACTGCAATGGGGAATGATAAACAAGGATATGGACATCTCTAGACTGTCAGTCCATATGTAGCAGGTGGAGAAGCAGAAAAAAAGAATATTACTAGATCTAGGGAGAAGGACAGGCAGACCAAGAGGGCCAGAACAGTAGATCAGGTCCACAATCATCCACAAAGTGGTAATTGGGGTAACAGGTGGAAGAGGAAAAAGAATTGGGGTAATGCTTAGTTTGCAGGCAGCGCCCAAGTGCCCATACCCCCATTTGACCGATGATCTCAGAGTTTTCAGACTAATCATAGACCCAGGGAATAGGACACACATTCGTAGGGGAGTGTGGCATAGCATACAAGATCGTATCCTCGAATTAACTCATGTGAAATGCACCATCCAGGGAGATGTCATTTTGGCATCATGGTATTTTATTTATACGGCAAACCAGGCCATATCCAGCGGGAATGCCCAATAGTGAGAGGTAATGTTGGGGGAGCTAAGTCATAGGAAAATTCTTTTGCACTACGGCAACCTCAGAAGGGCACTACTTTAGCTGTCGGTAGCAGTCACAACCGGTTGTATGCTTTGTCAAACCGTCAGGAGGCAGCGGCCTCACTAGATGTAGTCACCGATATGTTACAAAGTTTCTCTCATGATGTATATTTTTTACTTAATCTTTGGTATACCTTGTCCTATATGACCCCTTATGTGGTTGTTGGTTTTGCGTTTGAGTCCAATGTAATTGCAGAATATTTCTCTGTTTCCATTAAGATGGGTGATTCTGTTGTGGCTAGAAGGGTTTATAAGAATTGTGTTGTGTTTGTTTATAGCCGGGATATTGTGCCAGACCTCATAAAGCTTGATATTATTGATTTTGATGCCATCTAAGGAATGGACTGGCTCCATTCATGTTATGGCACACTAGACTATCAAACCCGAAAGGTTACTTTTTCTTTCTGAGTGAACCAGTGATAGTATGGGAGGGGCATTCTTTAGCACCTAGTGGGAACTTTATATCTTACCTCAGAGACCATAAAGTCATTTCCAAGGGTTGTTTGTCCCATCTTGTTTGGGTTAAAGATGCCAATACTGAAAGTCCTTCTCTTTAGTTTGTCCCAGTGGTAAATGAATTTCTAGAAGTCTCTCCCGACAATCACCCCAGTATACCACCTGATAGGGAGATAAGACTTTGGTATTGATTTATTGCCAGATACCCATCCCATTTTTATTCTTCCATACAGAATGGCTTATGCAAAACCGAAAGAGTTAAAAGAACAACTAGCAAACCTTCTAGATAAAGGTTTTATCCATTCTAGTGTTTCTCCCTGGGGTGCACCTGTACTTTGCGTGTGAAAGAAAGATAGTTTCCCGCATATATGCATAGATTATCACCACCTATATAAGGTCACTGTTAAAAATAAATATCCTTTTCCTAGGATTGATGATCTCTTTGACCAACATCAGGGTACTAAATACTTTTCAATGATAAACCTTCGTTATGGATATCATCAGCTGAAGGTTAAAGAGTCAAATATTCCCAAAATAGCTTTTCGAACCCGATACGGTCATTATGAATTCTTAGTCATGTCTTTCGGGTTGACTAACGCCCCTGTAACTTTTATGGACCTAATAGATAGGGTGTTCCATCAGTTTCTAAATCTGTTTGTTATAGTTTTCATTGATGATATTCTGATTTATTCCAAGAATGAGTAGGACCATGCCAATCACCTCTGAATTATCCTTCAATTCTCAAAGATCATAAGTTGTATGCAAAGTTTTCCAAATATGAATTCTGGCTTAATGTTATTGCCTTCTTGGGGCACATTATGTTTAGTGACGGGATTAAGATTGATCCCAAAAAGGTTGAGGCAGTGAGAAGATGGCCTAGAACCATGACTCCAACCAATATTCAAAGCTTATTAGGTTTGGCGGGGTATTACAGAATGTTCGTAAAGAGTTTTTATTCCATATCTACTCCACTTACTAAGCTGTCTCATAAAAAGGTGAAATTTGTGTGGTCTGATTCTTGTGAGAATAGTTTTATGAAGTTGAAAGACAAGTTGACAATTGCTCCTGTTTTAACTCTTTCGAAAGGTCCAGAGGATTTTGTTATGTACTGTGATGTGTCCCGAGTGGGACTTAGGTTTGTACTTATGCAACACAGTAAGGTGGTCGCTTATGCATCTAGGCAGTTGAAAGGCATAAGAAAAATTACCCCACCCATGACTTAGAGTTATCCGCGATGGTGTTTGCACTTAAAATCTGGCAACATTATCTTTATGAGGTACATATCGATATATTTACTCACCACAAGAGTTTACAATATGTTTTTTTGCAGAGAGAATTAAATCTCCGGTAGAGGAACTAGTTGGAACTTTTGAAGAATGATGACATGAGCCTGCACTATCATTCGGGCAAGGCGAATGTGGTAGCCAACCCCCTCAGTGGGTTATCTCTAGGCAGTCTTTCTTATGTTGAGGAAGGGAAGAGAGAGATGGTGAAGGATATTCATCGACTTACAAATCTAAGGGTGCGAGTCTTGGATTCCAAAGATGGAGGAGTGGTTGTTCCTGAGATAGATACATCTTACCCTTATGCAAAACTTAAAGAGAAGTTGGCCAAAGATCCCAATTTGATACAAATTAAGAAAGATGTGGGGCAACAGAAGGTGATGTTTTTTTTAAATTGGTGGTGATGGGATTCTGAGATATCAGGGTAGATTATATGTGCTAGATGCAAATAATTTGTGCAAAAGAATCCTCAATGAATCTCACACTTCAAGGTATGTTGTTCACCCAGGATCTACTAAGATGTACCATGATCTTAAAGCTATATATTGGTGGAATAACATAAAACAAAATATGGCTAACTATGTTTCCAAGTGTTTGAACTGTCAACAAGTTAAAGTGGAACATAGCTTTTCCTTTATGAAAGTGGGAGATGATCAATATGGATTTTATTATGGGACTTCTGAGGTCCAGAAACCAGTATGATTCTATTTGGGTAATTGTGGACCGGCTGACTAAGTCAGCTCACTTTTGCATGTGAGGACCAGTTATTTAGGAGATGATTATGCCAAGTTGTTCATTACAGAAATAGTTCACTTTATGGGGCGCCCGTATCCATTATATCTGACAGAGGTACATAATTTTTTTCACATTTTTGGAGGTTTTTTTAGAGGGGTTTAGGTTCCCAAGTGAACCTAAGTACTACATTTCACCTTTAGAAGGATGGGCAAGACAAGTGCACCATTCAGATCCTTGAGGATACGTTGAGAGACTGTGTAATTGACTTCAAGGGTAGTTGATTAGATCACTTGACACTCATAGAGTTTTCATATAATAATAGCTACCATGTCAGTATTAACGTTGCCCCTTTTGAGGCATTGTATGAGAGAAAATGTAGGTCACCAATAGTATTGTATGAAGTGGGTGAGACATGGTTTTTTAGGCCTTGATCTTGTTCATCAGGCAATGGAGAAAGGTAAAATCATTAGAGAATTACTTAAGACGACCCAGAGTCGACAGAAGTCTTACGCTGATGTTAGAAAAAGGGATCTAGAATTTTAGATTGGTGATTTAGTGTTTCTCAAAGTCTCTCCTATGAAAATTTGGCATGTTAATCAATTATGTAGTGTGGGAACCTATTTAAGCATGAGTTGAGATAATAGAGGTCCCCTAACTCAAGGACGAGTTTAAAGGTTTCCTATCATTCAAGTTTGAGTGAATGTCAGAACTTTGGTTAACTTCAATCGACCATAACTCTTTTTAGATAACAAATTAGAGCATATACTATATATCAAATGAATTCTATTCAAATTATCTTTCAAACAATACCAATTTCTTCAAAATCTAATCCCCGAGCGAAAAGGTATACCTATTTTCATGACTGAGACAGTAGCATCGTACGATTAGCATATGACGCACGCTCTGTCGCACGCTCTGTCGCACGCACCCAATTTCCAGGTCCTTTTTTGCCTTTTTAAGGTCAAAAGTTGTGTTTTCCTCCCCCTATTCAGCCATAACATTAGATTAAATCCCTTAAACACCAAAATAAGGTCATTCTCTCTCCAAATCACCAAGAACACTTCTTAAGGTTTCAACCCAAAGATCAAAATATCTTAAGATTTTACCGTGGGTTTTCAATAATTCTTTGAGATTCGGAATCCCCATTGCGAGTTCTACAAAAGCACCGGTCAATTGTTTGAATAGCATACCTAAATAATGAGTTCATTCAAGAGTCATAAATTAAGGTACGTCGGGTTTTACTAAAATTTCATGGGCAAAAAAACATCTTTAATTCATGCTAACAGTTTAGAAATCATGACTTTTAAGAAAGGGGTTTTGAATTTACAATTACTAGCATGTTTTAGAAGCCTTGATCAATATTGTTTGGGTCTTTAGGCCTTCTCCCAAATTGATTTAAAACTCTCTCTCTATATATATGTATGTTTTTAAGGATGAATATACAATTGAGAGCATGAATCCTAAAGAATACCTCTCTTGTTATGATTTTCCCATCTTTTATATGATATGAATTGTGTTTGAAATAGCTTGATTATTGTTATGATATGAATGGAATTTTAAATCCAAAATAGAGTTTTGTGCATGTTGATAAATGTTGAATAAACGTTTAAAGAAAGAATTGCATGTTTGCCAAAAATACATGACCACCAGATGGTTATTGAAAGAATGAGAATCTTAGCATGGTATAGACTTGTGCTTTAGGAACATGAAATTTCCTATACTATTTGCATGCTTGGTTGGTCTGAATTATGTTTTAATAAAAGAATCATGCATGGTACAATATGGCTCAAAAATAGGACAAGCAACTCTTGGTATGACGACACCAACTCAGTTAAAGCCATAGTAATTTAGAACAGAATAGAACACATGTTTGAAATCAGATTTTCAGATTATAAATTCAAAAATGTGCATGCTTAGAAAAGTTTTAAAAATAGGATTAAAGAGAGTTAGATGGTTACCCGAAGAAAGTACCAGCTGAAAGACTCTATGCTAGAGACCGTGATTTGCTGACACAGAATTATGGTATCATGCTTTATGATCTTGTGTACCTTTATTCATGTCATCCCAAATTGGTACTATGGTTAGGAGCCCTGCTTTGTGATCTTTTGCACTACCATGACATATTGATTTGATTGGGGAATTTTTCACTCTGTAGTGTGATCTTGTGTGTCCCCCCTATAGATGCTCCAATCCTTACGATAAAGTTGGATTGGGGGCTTGGCTACTGAGTCAAGGGATGATTCCATATAGCTCGTAAATTATAGATTGTAGGGTGTACCATCTAGCTCAGAAGTAATACAAAAAGTGAGTCATGGTTTCAAAGAAATGTTTCAAAGTCTTTAAAATGTGCCCATGTATTTTCACATATTATATGTAAAATGTTTTATGAAGTTCTCTCATTTATGTTACATATAAATACATTATTTTGGATTGCTCTTCATACCAGTACATCTGTATTGACCACCACCCCCTTCCAGGTTCTGAGGCTCAATCTAG
The DNA here is from genome assembly GCA_030864225.1 of Capsicum baccatum var. pendulum. Taxonomy (NCBI): domain Eukaryota; kingdom Viridiplantae; phylum Streptophyta; class Magnoliopsida; order Solanales; family Solanaceae; genus Capsicum; species Capsicum baccatum. The sequence continues at coordinate 234,822,289 of CM061555.1, read as the reverse complement.
GGGTCCTAATAAGCAGTAGGTTTTCTCCAGACAAAAGTACAGAGTTCCGTGGTGAGCCTTCTATATTTCAAAAGGCCTAGTTTACTTCAGTCATTTGTCATTATTATGTTTTGGTCTACTGGGGACCTTGTCCAAGTTTTCAGACAGTTGGGTTTATGCATGTAGTAGATATTTTGCAGACCGAGTCAGATATAACTCAGACGTTTTGTATTGTATTTTTCATTAAGATTTGAATTCAGATTTAATGACCATAATTTCATTTCATGATGTATTTCCATATTATATTTTTCATGTGAGGACAGTGTGTGATTACGAGTTAGAAGGGCATCCGAGCCTTTATGGTTTGGGATACTCATCAGGGCTAGGGCCCCGGTTCATGTCATGACTCCATGACTCCGTATTATATACCATTTCATATCTTCTATTATTGTATGAATTTTGTGCATGACTACCAGATAGAGAAGGGCATTCGGGCCTTTCATGGTTCGGAATGCTCGTCACGGCCAGGGCCTCGGTTTGGGTCATAACAAACTTGGTATCAAAGAACGGTTCATAGTCCTAGGGTATCTGGGAAATTGTGTCAGGTAGAGTCTTGTTTATGGGTGTGTAGTGCGCCACACTTGTAAGAAGGAGGATACTATAAGTTTAGGAATGTTTTCCCTCTTTGTGATTTAGTTCGTGCTTTGGAGTCTCATCTGTCCTTTAGTCAATGATCTATTGCATTTAATAAAAAATAGGCATGCCTCCACATCGCTTTAACGATTAGAATGCTAAGACTGAGGTCCGTCCCACTTATGGGATGAGGAAACGCAACAGAGTTTAGACTCTGGAAGTTGTTGTTACTCTTGGAGTCCCACCTATTTAAACCAGCCTACCCAGGGCACCGAAGGCTATCCGGTCGGGGACTAACCGCACCCAGCCTCATGAGAGAGAGGTATCTAATGCGAAATTCAAGAAGTCAATACATATTCTTACACAGTTGGTGGCCACACAGACTCAATGGTGGAAGGATCTTTGGCCTGTATCTGTTACATCTGAGGCTATTCGTGTAAGTCAGTTCATAAGGATGAACCCTACCAAGTTTATTGGCACCAAGGTAGAGGAGGATCCACAGGAGTTAATGGATAATATGGAGAAGATTTTTAGGGTGGTACATATAGATAAGGTAGAAGGGGTGAAATTAGCAGTTTATCAACTTAAAGAAGTTGCAAAGTAATGGTATAGCATTGGGAAGATTTGAAGGGTGAGAGTGCTGAGCCCATAGTATGAGGCAAGTTCATGGAAGCCTTCCTAGATTGATTCTTTTCTCTAAATTTGAGGAAGTCCAAAGCTAAAGAGTTTATGAACCTAAAGCAAGGAAAAATGAGTGTCAAGGAGTACACTTTGAGTTTCAACCAATTAGCCTATTATGCTCTAGAGTTGGTTGGTAATATGAGAGCCCATATAAGGAAATTTACATTCGTTCTTTCAGATAACTTAGTGCTCGACTACAATGGGGAATGATAAACAAGGATATGGACATCTCTAGACTGTCAGTCCATATGTAGCAGGTGGAGGAGCAGAAAAAAAGAATATTACTAGATCTAGGGAGAAGGACAGGCAGACCAAGATGGCCAGAACAGTAGATCAGGTCCACAGTCATCCACAGAGTGGTAATTGGTGTAACAGGTGGAAGAGGAAAAATAATTGGGGTAATGCTTAGTTTGCAGTCAGCGACCAAGTGCCCATACCCCCATTTGACCAATGATCTCAGAGTTTTCAGACTAATCATAGACCCAGGGAATAGGATACACATTCGTAGGAGAGTGTGGTGATAACGCTCAATCTACAGCTCTCGTAGGAGTGTAAAGCGTTCGTTAGCAAATATAGAACCCAACCTGGGTTGGGTATCGATCCCACAGGGAATAGCTTGGCCAACAAGTAAGCAAGGATTACTAGACTTTCAGTGTAAGTCTCGTAAAAAATGGGGGAGTCTTGTCGTGCAAGTAATGTAGACAAAGTATTAAAGTAAAAGCTGAAAATAGTAAAATAAAAAGAAAGAATGTTACGTAAGTTGTAAACAATGAGAATTGAGGCGTTGGGGTTATGTCCACCTTCTGAGTTATACGTCTCTATTGGCTATGAGTGTGTAGAATTCAGACATGCATGTGCTTATAGAGAATTGTATTCGATGGTAAATCCAGGCGTCTTTCAACCTATTCGTGGATTATTTCACTTTAAATCTTTCGAGCTTAAAGCGTGTCTAACGGTACAAATTCTCCAAAAGGTTAATCCAGTTACGGCACTAACTTTTTAATAGGGGATGGGACCCTACTACCTTGACATTATCTCTTTTCCAGACAAATAACCTTTCTTTCGAACAAGTTAAATGTTATATTGGCGTATTCTTGCGTTTGCAACCACAAGGAATTTAGATTAAGATGAAGAGAATAATGATATAAGCAGCATACGTGTCACGAACTCACAAACTCACAGCAATAGATAGTATCTCATTCGGCTTCCATAACCCCAACAGAGAAGTTTAGTTACCCATGAGTGCGAAGGAGATCACGATTGACATTGTTATTAGACCACAATATTGATTGATTTCGTGTAGCACAAGTGGTAGGCGTTTAGGCGTGAATTCCTAGGCAAAGTAACATTTCTCTTGTTGCAGAATTTAAGAATAGAGGAATAGAAGAAGAAAATAGAATTTAAGGGAAGAATTTGGAATTGATAAGTAGAAGAAAAGGATGATTTGTTGTGAATTAAAAGTTGTAGTGAATGATGAATAAAAATCTCTAGCATGATAGGGTATTTATAATACCCATATCCTAATCCTACTAAGCTAATGAAATATCTAACCACATCCTACTAGGCTAATGAAATACTTAACCCAATTGTACTAGGTTAATGTAACATTCTCCTAATCCAAATAAACTAATGAAATAGTTAACCCAATTGTACTAGGTTAATGTATCATTATCCAAATCCAACTAAGTTACTGCTAGTCCCCAAAGTCTTCAATAATGTTGTTTTAGCCCGGGACAGATTTTCCATGCATCACTTTTGGTTCTTTAGGCGTCCAAACTCCCTTTCCTTCCTTCGTGAGCTTTCTTTGGCGTCAAGTTGTCCACAAAATGCTGAATTCTGCATCATTTATACCTGAAACTTTGCTAATCATGTTCGTTAGCTCACTTACAGGAAAAAGGACTAAAAGTGCATGAAATATATAATTTGTTCTCAAATCATGGCACAAATATGGGCAAAATATATTGATATAGGCGTGTAAATTCGCCTATCATCAACACCCCACACTTGCAGCTTTGTTTGTCCTCGAACAAAATATCATGTCCCTCTAAACATCAACTTAGGGTTTCACAGCAACAACACAAAACATTCGTCAAGACAAGCACAACAATTATCAACAAAGAGTAGTTTTCCGATCATTAGTATAAACCATTTAACCTCTAGCATAGACTCGTGATGGTGGTCAAGTCGCATTCAAAAGGTAAGGCACAAGGAATCATATAGAACTACCCAAAACTCATCAACCATGTGTGTCTCACAATATATTACCCATAATCACTCGCAAGAATAGCATATTTTTTTTCAAACATGGGTATCAAAATATCCTTGCTCTCGCTCTCACAAAGAATTCATATGTAGTAACAGATGACCATAGGCTTTCCCTTAGTGTAATACTCCACTAAATGTCGGAATGCTAAGCTTAGGATCAAGTAGGTCTTTTGATGGTTGTAATGTAGGCTAAGGGACGGGTAGGACTATTTTGGCCAGAAATAGTGACTAAGTTCCTAAGCGCTTTAATACATCACATTGTATCATTGACACTTTTTTTCTTTCAACCTTTCTTCTTTTTTTTACTCTACCACCCTTGTTCTCCTCTTTTGTTTTTCAATTTTAAGCATAACTCACTTTTCAGCTTTCTTTTCCCTTTTTTTTTCTTTTCATAACATGCCTCTTATGATAGCACTTCCGTTTTCATAACAATTTCAAGCACCATTACAATTTAAAGATTCATACTCACCCAATTTCCTCTTATTTCGTCACATGACTTTTCACTTTGAAGCACTTAGGAATTTGGATCAAATTATGGTCTTGAAGAAAAATGGATTAGGCTTACATACAAGGTTGTCAAAGAAATAGGCTAAAGGCTCAAAAGGGTTTAACTAGGATGATGTCCATGGGTAGGTAAAATGAAGGTAAGCATGTATAGGTTGCCAAAGAAATGCCTAAATCATCTCCTAAACTTACACTCCTTATTTTTGCTTTGCATACATACCAGGCAAGTTCTAGCATCAGTCACAAACATAGAATATACTATTATCTCACACACACAAGGCACATGGTCGATGTTATTGGAAGTAATATAGACTCTCGACCCAACAAGTGAAGGAATTGAACCACACAATATCACATAATGAGTCACAAGTAGAGCCTAAACGTCTCAATAGTCACAATTGTAGCACATACTCTTGCTATATTCTCATGCTTCCTATTAGAATAACTTCATGCGAAGCTAAGTAAAAAAAATTTTACTACTAAAAAAAATGAAACAAACAAGAAAATGACACAAAAATAAAACAAAGTCAACAAACATAGATGCGATAGAGAAGGATAGCATGCAATAGCGCCACCCCAAACTTAAACGGGACACTGCCCTCAGTGGAAAGTAAATACGAAGAACCTGGTCAGTCGGACTCTTCCTCAATGTCGAGGGTCATACCCCCTTCGTCGGAATCATCATAAGAGTCGTCGTCAGAGTTCTCCTCCGCGTCGGAGTCTGGAAAGCATGATCATCATCGGTCGGCACATCATCATCTAGAGGTTCCTCAAAGTATGTGCCCACTCCACACATCTCCTGTACATGCATGTTCATTGGATAGTCATGGTCCAGCTGTTGGAGCTCTGCAGCAGTTGGAACACGTCCACCACTCATCATTGTAAATCGTGTCATGCCATAAAGATGACGGAAAAAACTTTCATCTCGAGCATGTCTCTCCGCAGTAGTAAGGTTGACACCATGTGTTGTTTCAGCATCTTTGACCTTTGTGAGGTCAACCTTCTTCGAGTTATGTGGGAGTTTGTAATCAGCTGGTTCCTCTTCGATATCCTCCTTCCGCAAGATTGCTGTCAACAGATTACCAAAAGTGAAGTGGGACCGCTTGTGGAGTCTGGATTTCCGCATTGTAGAGCGAATGATTGCCCCAATGTTGATAGGGACATTCATCATCAAAGAATAGACAAAACACACTCTATCTCTTGATATTTTGGTGTACTGAGTCCCAGGAATAAGGCATGAGTTGAGAATACGCAACTAGATTCTTGCTTCCCTATTTAGTAGAGCATAGGGGAAGGTGTTGTGTCGTCCGGTGTCTTGGTGTCTGCTCCACCTTGCCATGGATCTACTTCCACAAAGTGTGTGTCGTATTGCTCTATAATGAGGTCTACTGTACAGCTCTTTGAATGGTGCTGGGTCGATCGAAGGTAAGCCAAGAAAGGAGTTGATCAAATCCGCGTTGAGCTGTAAAACTTGGCCCCGAATCTTGACTTCGTTGCCGATGGTTTTCGGCGACCAGTTGGCGTAATTGCATTGAGGATGATTCTCCTTGGTCCTTGCGACCCCTCTTCTTGCCCTTTTGGGAAGTGGTACCCTTATCTTGTCGTGCTTTAGGTGCCATTGTTCCTGAGACTTGAACAATATTCATGTTAGCATCACTCAAAGGAAACAATCTATAAACAAGCTATAGGGGTACCACCCCATACTTAGGTTCGTTGATACAAATCAGTGAAGTAAAGCTGGTCGATTACTTAGATTTCGTCGACATACGTTTTAGGAGCTATATTCCGACAAGAAAATCAATGATGTATCACTTCTTGGAACCTTTACACTACTTTCATGTTAAGTATAACAAGACTACTACATAGGGGTTACATCATGGTGTAGTTTCTATCAACAATCACAACCTCCTATGTCGGTAGGCAACTATAAGTTTTATCCCGATGAACGGGATCTTCTAACATAAAGGTATGCATGTGAAAAGATTATGCAATGTTCATAACCATAGCAATTCCGCAAAGAGTATAACAATGCAATTAAGACCAAATTCAAGTCGGAAACAATTCAAGATTATCCTAACGTACATGTTCACTCACATGGTTTTGTATCAACAATCCAAACATATTTAACATCACCAATATTTCTTCAAGATGTAGCAATTCATAATAGACATAGCAATGTAGTACTTACAAAAAATAAATGAAGAACAAAAGAGTACTTACGTGATTGAAGCCTTTGGAGATGTTCTTGTGAATTGAAAGAGCAAAAAGAAAAATTTTGCGATGATTTGGAGAGGGTATGTGGCGCCTTTAGGTCAATTTTCAATGTGTTTATGTTTCAAGATTAAGTCCCCTTTATATAGGAAAAGAATGGGTTGGGTTTTGACCCATTTAAAAATGGTTTTGGAGACAAAAAGGGTCCATAGGTAGCACATAGTGCATGGCATATGCATGGTATAGGCGGCGCCTAATGCAAAGCATAAGCTAGCATAGGCGGAGCCTAGTGTAATGCATTTAGGGACCATAGGCGGAGTATAGTGCATGGCATATGAGATACTGAGACAAAATGCTTTAGCATAGGCGGCGCCTATGCTATAGCATAATTGAGCATGGGCGGCGCCTATGTCTTTGCACACTAGATTCCGAGACCTTAGGCTATAGTACAGGTTTTGCCTTGTTCGTGGCCTAGTTTTACCTAGGCCTAGCCTTGCTCGATGCCTATTTTGTAATGAGCAATGCTCAATCCATAGCCTTGTGCATCTATATTCCTAACTTACCACCTTTACCACACAATACGTCCAAATCGTCATTTGAAACCAATCTCCTCGTTGAATACCTCTTGCACCTATATTTGCTCAAAACCAATGAAAAGCGATTAGTACGATGGGTTGCCTCCCACCAAGCGCCTTAGTTTTGTTCGTGTCACGACTCTTATTTTTGGATTTTCATTTATCAAAAGCAAAACAAGTACTAGAACGAGAACGATAAACGATAAACGATAAACGATAAATGATAAATGATGGGTTGCCTTCCATCTAGCGCCTTATTTATTGTCGTGGATCGACATCATTACCTTGAGTACTTAGACTTCGTCAAGATAAGTGATGGCCATATAATTCATCAAATCAAGAGGACCGATATAAGGTTTAACACGTTGGCCATTCACTTTGAAGACAACACCATTATTCTTTTCCAATTCGACTACTCCAGACGAGTAGACTTGGATAACTTTGTATGGACCAGACCACTTAGACTTTAACTTACCTGGGAAGAGATTCAATCTGGAGTTGAAGAAAAGTACCATATCATCTTTTTGGAAGTTTCGTCGAACAATCCGCTGATCATGATAATTTTTCATCCGCTCCTTGCATAGGTCTGACCTTTTATGTGCATGGAGAAGGAATTCATCTCATTCGTTCAGCTGCTCCAACCTCAGATTCATTGCATCATCCCAATTCAAATTCAATTACTTCAACGCCCACAATGCCTTTTGCTCGAGTTCGATGGGTAAATGAGAAGCCTTCCCATAAACTAGTTGATAAAGAGACATGCCAATGGGTGTTTTGAATACAGTCCTATACGCCCATAGTGCATCATCTAGCTTCCGAGACCAATCCTTCCTATTCGCATTAACCGTCTTCGCAAGGAGTTGCTTGATCTCCCGATTGGAAACCTCTACTTGTCCACTAGTTTGTGGGTGATAAGTCATAGCTACCTTATGTTGCTTGACACCATACTTGGCCAACGCGGATTTAAATAGCTTGTTGCAAAAGTGAGATCCTCCATCACTTATGATAGTACGTGGTACTCCAAAGCGAGAGAAGATATTCTTCTTTAAGAACTCTACAACACGCTTTCCTTCGTTATCGGCCAACGCTACAGCTTTCACCCATTTCGAGACACAATCTACAGTAACTAAGATGTACTTCATTCCAAACAAATTCACGAATGGACCCATGAAATCAATACCCCACACATCAAAGAGCTCTACCTCAAGAATTTTGGACATGGGCATCTCATGGTGTTTCGAAATAGCACCATGATGCTGGCATTGGTCGCACCTTCTAACATAGTCGTAGGCATCTCTAAATATCGAAGGCCAATAGTAACCACTTTGCAATACTTTTCTTACCGTCCGATTTCCTGCATGATGTCCTCCAACTTGGGAAGTGTGGCATGCTTTCAAAATATTAGGCACCTCTACATGGGATATACATCATCGAATAATACCATCCGCACATCCTCGAAACAGGTATGGCTCATCCCAATAGTAGTGTTGTATGTCATGCATAAACTTTCTCCTTTGGTGGTAGGATAAATTGGCAGGTAGCACATTACTTACCATGAAATTTGCAAAGTTGGCATACCATGGTAATTTATCCATTGTTGTCGCTAATATCTCTTCATCCGGGAATGCATCATCAATCTGAATTTCAGGTTGCGCCACCTTCTCATTCTCGAGTCTAGATAGGTGGTCGGCCACTTGGTTCTCGTAACCTCTTCTATCTTTGACCTCGAAATCAAACTCTTGCAGCAGCAATACCCATCGAATTAACCTTGGTTTTGCATCCTTCTTTGTCATTAGATACCTAAGAGCTGCATGGTCTGTATGAACGATCACCTTAGTACCAAATAGATAGGCACGAAACTTCTCAAACGCATACACAACCGCTAAGAGCTCTTGTTCTGTCACAGTGTAGTTCCTTTGGGCCTCATTTAGGACCTTGCTTGCATAGTATATAGGATGAAATAATTTCTCCTTTCTCTGAACAAGAACAGTTCCAATGGCTACACCATTAGCATCACACATGACTTCGAACGGGAGAGACCAATCTGGTGCTACCATGATAGGGGCTTCAATGAGTTTTCCTTTGAGGCATTCGAATGCCTTTAAGCAATCTTTATTAAAGTCAAACTTCGCATCTTTCTCCAAGAGTTTGCACAATGGACTAGCAATTTTGGAGAAGTCTTTGATGAACCAATGATAGAAACCTGCATGGCCGAGAAAACTACGAACTCCCTTCACCGAAATTGGAGGCGGTAGCTTCTCAATTACCTCTATTTTTGCTCAATCAACCTCAATCCCTCTTTCAAAGATCTTGTGCCCAAGAATGATACCTTCTTTAACCATGAAGTGGCACTTCTCCCAATTCAACACTAGGTTGAACTCTACACATCTTTGCAATGCCATGCTTAGGTTTGCCAAGCACGCTTCAAAAGACTCACCAACAACTAAAAATTCGTCCATAAATACCTCCAAAGTGTCTTCAACCATGTCAGAAAAAATAGACATCATACAGCGTTGAAAGGTTGCTGGTGCGTTACATAACCCGAATGGCATACGTTTGAAGGCAAACGTGCCATATGGACATGTAAACGTTGTCTTCTCTTGGTCTTCGGGGGCAATGTAAATCTGATTGTAGCCTGAATAACCATCAAGGAAAAAAAACCATCCTTTCCCCACTAATCGATCTAGCATTTGGTCCGTAAATGGCATTGGGAAGTGATCTTTGAGTGTCCAAGAATTCAGGTTTCGGTAGTCCATGCATACTCTCCATCCAGTGATGGGTCTGAGTGGAATAAGCTCATTCGTTGCATTTGCGACCACCGTCATGCCTCCTTTCTTGGGAACATATTGTACTGGGCTTACCCATGTACTATCAAAGATAGGCTACACAACCCCCGCGTCTAACCACTTGATAATTTCTTTCTTCACCACTTCTTGCATAGGTGGGTTTAGATGTCTTTGATGCTCAATGGTGGGTGTGCAATTTTTTTGAAGCTTAATTTTATGTGTACAAATCCCAGGTGGAATACCAATAATATCCGCAATGGTCCATCCAATGGCTCTAATATACTTCCGCAGAATAGCAATAAGAGCTGTAACTTGTTGCTCACCCAAATCGGCTGCCACAATGACTGGAAGTGTGTTCCCGCTTCCTAAGAATGCATACTTTAAATGACTTGGCAGCTCCTTCAATTCTAACGTGGGTGGCTCTTCAATAGATGACTTAGCTGGTGGTGTGGGTCGATTCTTGAGATCAAGGTCCAACTTCTTGGCAGCATAGCAATATGTCCCTAATCCTGATAGAGCACAAATAGCTTCTTCACAATTTTCAGCATCCTCATTCTCTCCATTCATGAGAACAACCTCCAAAGGGTCATCAATAATTTTCTCTTCTTCAAGTAATTCATTCTTATCATCAAAGAAAACATCAGCCACCGAAAATATACTCAGATCTTTGGGTTGCTTCATTGATTTGCAAACATCAAAGCGTACCACTTCGTCATTTATTCGGAATGAAAGCTCATTAGCTCTCAAATCAATAAGCACACTTCCAGTAGCAAGGAAAGGGCACCCCAAAATTATGGGAACTTCTGAGTCTGCCTCACAATCCAAAATAACAAAGTCTACCGGAAAGATGAATGAAGAAACCTTTACCAATACATCACATAGAATACCAATAGGTCGTTTTACCGACCTATCCTCCATGACGAGCCTCATATTGGTTGGAGTAGGATCACCCAACCCCAACTTCTTATAGATCGATAATGGCATCAAATGGATGCCGGGTCCTAAGTCACATAATGCTTTGGCAAAATTCAAAGATCCAACGGTGCAAAGAATAGTGAAAGCTCCGGGGTCGGCCTTCTTCTGAACTATTGATCGGGTAGCGATTGCACTACAATGATGCACATCTTCTTTCAACTCATAGTTTGCTTCCCTCTTCTTTGTCAAAAGATCCTTCATAAATTTTTCATACCCAGGCATTTGTTCAAGTGCCTCCACCAATGGAACATTAATGGTCAGCTGTTTTAACATAGTCATGAATTTGCTGAACTTTGTGTCATCCGCTACCTTCTTCAATCTTTGGGGAAAAGGTGGTGGTGGGTATGGAAGTGTTCTCTTCACGGCTTTCTTCTCCTCTTGCTTCCGTTTTTCCACTTTTTCAAGATGCAATTCCTTGGGTGTGACATCCTTGACGTCAAGTGTGGCTTCCGCAGATTCCTCTCCTTGTGAGATATCATCCATGTTCGCAGCTTCGTCAACCACTTGCTTGCCTTTTGCTGAAGTTTCCAGCACCTTACCACTTCTGGTAGTGATGGCCATGCATGACCCATCATTCCTTGGGTTTTGCACAGTATCGCTAGGTAAAGTGCCAGCCTTTCTTTGATTGAGTGCTGCTGAAAGTTGGCTCCATTGCTGCTCTATTTGCTTGATTGAAGTGGAATGTGAATCAACTAATTGTTTCATAGAGGACAAATCATTAATTGCCTCTGTTACTCCCGCGCTCGTTGCTTCCACTCCTTTCAATAATTTAGTCATCATGTCTTCCATACTTCCAGAATTAGATGTGGTGGTGTCACGTCTACCAGGGGGAACATACAAACCACTCTTTTCATTCTTGTTCTTCCAACTACCTTGGTCTTTGTTTCAATATTTATCATAATAGTTCCGACCTTGGTTTCCTTGGGCATTCCCGCGGAAACCCCACTGATTGTTCAAGTAGTTGACCTCCTCTTCCATATCAGATTTGTCTCTTCCTTTTGACGCAATAGCTTTCACGTTTTCGGTCTTTCCTGATAATAAATGCTTTGTAAGAAGATCCATTTGTGTTTTCATATGCGCCATATCTTGATCACGTTCTTCTTCTCTTCTTCTTTGGTCTGCAGTCATGCCTATAGATAAAGTGGGGCTTGCTACCTCAGAATCCCTGGTATGCCAAGCTCTACTTTGTTTCGTCATACGATCTAGCATATTGCTTGCTTGACCAAAGGTGAGTTCCATAAAAGATCCTCCAGCTGCATTATCCACCACTGGTTTAGTTATTGAATTCAAGACTCTATATAATATCTCCATTAGGTGAACATTAGTCATATGATGGTTTGGGCATCTCGCTAGCTTTGTCTTGAACGTCTCCCATGTTTCATGAAGAGCTTCAGTGGGAAGCTGACGGAAGTTGCTGATTTCGTCATGCAATTGTGCTCTTTTGGATGGCGGAAAGAATCTTTCTAGGAAAGCGTCTCTTAATTGCCTCCAATTTGTAATAGAATCAGGAGTCAGCCCATTCAACCATAGAGTTGCCTCCCCAGACAGAGACAATGGAAATAGACGTAATCGAATTGCATTCTGACCAACACCAGGATTGTCAAACGACTTACATGTAGAAATAAAGTTGATGAGATGCATATTCGGATCATCGCCTGCTAGTCCACCAAATAATCCCTTGAGTTGCAATAACTGAATCATGGTTCTTGTGATGTTGAACTTGGCCCCGGGTGCTAATAGTGGAGGAATTATGGCTCCTGTGGCTCCGGCTCCATCAAGATCATCATCATCGTCGTCGAAAGTTGGTTGCATGGGTTGGCGATCATACCTAAACCGAGCTTGTCGACCTCTTTGGTTGGCAGGTGTTATGATTTCAGCATCACGCCTAGGGTTTAGTAACTCGTCATCACCTAAATCCTCATTGTCGGGATTTGTTGCTCGCCCAGGATTATTAATGTTTTGTTGTTGAACTTGAGCAGTGGCAAGATCAGCTAATCTCGCTTGTTCCTGTTGAGCAGCCATCCTTTCGATTTTGGCTTGTGCTTTCATTCTACCAATGCGTTGTGGTTCAGGATTGATAGGTAATAACGGTTGACCAGAACTTCTAGTATGGGGCATGCACTGAATAAAAACCTGCAATAAACAAAAACAAAAACTAAAAGTAAAAGTACGAGAATCTTTGACCAAAGGGTCTAGTAATTATCACGAACTTGATTGACACTCGTATTCCCCGACAACGGCGCCAATTTTTGATAACGCTCAATCTACAACTCTCGTAGGAGTGTAAAGCGGTCGTTAGCAAATATAGAACCTAACCTGGGTGGGGTATCGATCCCACAGGGAATAGCTTGGCCAACAAGTAAGCAAGGATTACTAGACTTTCAGTGCAAGTCTCATAAAAAGGGGGGAGTCTTGTCGTGCAAGTAATGTAGACAAAGTATTAAATTAAAAGCTGAAAATAGTAAAATAAAAAGAAAGAATATTACCTAAGTTGTAAACAATGAGAATTGAGGCGTTGGGGTTATGTCCACCTTCTGAGTTATACGTCTCTATTGGCTATGAGTGTGTAGAATTTGGACATGCATGTGCTTATAGAGAATTGAATTCGATGATAAATCGAGGCGTCTTTCGACCTATTCGAGGATTATTTGACTTTAAATCTTTCGAGCTTAAAGCGTGTCTAACGGTACAAATTCTCCAAGAGGTTAATCCATTTATGGCACTAACTTTTTAATAGGAGATGGGACCCTACTACCTTGACATTATCTCTTTTCCAGACAAATAACCTTTCTTTCGAACAAGTTAAATGTTATACTGGATTATTCTTGCATTTGCAACCACAAATAATTTAGATTAAGATGAAGAGAATAATGATATAAGCAGCATACGTGTCACGAACTCACAAACTCACAGCAATAGATAGTATCTCATTCGGCCTCCATAACCCCAACAGAGAAGTTTAGTTACCCATGAGTGTGAAGGAGATCACGATTGACATTGTTATTATACCACAATATTGATTGATTTCGTGTGGCACAAGTGGTAGGCGTTTAGGCGTGAATTCCTAGGCAAAGTAACGTTTCTCTTGTTGCAGAATTTAAGAATAGAGGAATAGAAGAAGAAAATAGAATTTAAGGGAAGAATTCGGAATTGAGAAGTAGAAAAAAAGGATGATTTGTTGTGAATTAAAAGTAGTAGTGAATGATGAATAAAAATCTCTAGCATGATAGGGTATTTATAATACCCATATCCTAATCCTACTAAGCTAATGAAATATCTAACCATATCCTACTAGGCTAATGAAATACTTAACCCAATTGTACTAGGTTAATGTAAAATTCTCCTAATCCAAATAAACTAATGAAATAGTTAACCCAATTGTACTAGGTTAATGTATCATTATCCAAATCCAACTAAGTTACTGCTAGTCCCCAAAGTCTTCAGAAATGTTGTTTTAGCATGGGACAGATTTTCCATGCATCACTTTTGGTCTTTTAGGCGTCCAAGCTCCCTTTCCTACCTTCGTGATCTTTCTTTGGCGTCAAGTTATCCACAAAATGCTGAATTCTGCGTCATTTATACCTGAAACTTTGCTAATCATGTTCGTTAGCTCACTTATGGGAAAAAGGACTAAAAGTGCATGAAATATATAATTTGTTCTCAAATCATGGCACAAATATGGGCAAAATATATTGATATAGGCGTGGAAATTCGCCTATCATCATGTGGCACAGCCTACAAGATCGTATCCTAGAATTATCTCGTGTGAAAGGAACCATCCAGGGAGGTGTCATTTTGGCATCATGGTATTTTATTTATACAGCAAACCAGGCCATATCCAGCGGGAATGCCCAACAGTGAGAGGTAATGTTGGGGGAGCTAAGTCATAGGAAAATTCTTTTGCACTACTGCAACCTCAGAAGGGCGCTACTTCAGCTGTCGGTAGCAGTCACAACCGGTTGTACGCTTTGTCAAACCGTCAGGAGGCAGAGGCCTCACCAGATGTAGTCACCGGTATGTTACAAAGTTTCTCTCATGATGTATATTTTTTACTTAATCTCTGGTCTACCTTGTCCTATATGACCCCTTATGTGGCTGTTGGTTTTGCGTTTGAGTCCAATGTAATTGCAGAATATTTCTCTATTTCTATTACGATGGGTGATTCTGTTGTGGCTAGAAGGGTTTATAAGAATTGTGTTGTGTTTGTTTATAGCCGGGATATTGTTGCAGACCTCATAAAGCTTGATCTTATTGATTTTGATTCCATCTAAGGAATGGACTGGCTCTATTTATGTTATGGCACACTAGACTATAGAACCCGAAAGGTTACTTTTTCTTTCTGAGTGAACCAGTGATAGTATGGGAGGGGCATTATTTAGCACCTAGAGGGAACTTTATATCTTACCTCAGAGCCCATAAAGTCATTTACAAGGGTTGTTTGTCCCATCTTGTTTGGGTTAAAGATGCCAATACTGAAAGTCCTTCTCTTTAGTCTGTCCCAGTGGTAAATGAATTTCTAGAAGTCTTTCCCGACAATCACCCCGCTATACCACCTGATAGGGAGATAAGACTTTGGTATTGATTTATTTCTAGATACCCATCCCATTTTTATTCTTCCATATAGAATGGCTTATGCAGAACCAAAAGAGTTGAAAGAACAACTAGCAAACCTTCTAGATAAAGGTTTTATCAGTTCTAGTGTTTCTCCCTGGGGTGCACCTGTACTTTGCGTGTGAAAGAAAGTTTCCCGCATATGTGCATAGATTACCACCACCTATATAAGGTCACTGTTAAAAATAAATATCCTTTTCCTAGGATTGATGATCTCTTTGACCAACTTCAGGGTGATAAATACTTTTCAATGATAAACCTTCTTTATGGATATCATCAGATGAAGGTTAAAGAGTCAAATATTCCCAAAATAGCTTTTCGAACCCGATACGGTCATTATGAATTCTTAGTCATGTCCTTCGGGTTGACTAACGCCCCTGCAACTTTTATGGACCTAATAAATAGGGTGTTCCATCAGTTTCTAAATCTGTTTGTTATAGTTTTCATTGATGATATTCTGATTTATTACAAGAATAAGTAGGACCATGCCAATCACCTCTGAATTATCCTTCAACTCTCAAAGATCATAAGTTGTATGCAAAGTTTTCCAAATATGAATTCTGGCTTAATGTTATTGCCTTCTTGGGGCACATTATGTTTAGTGACGGGATTAAGATTGATCCCTAAAAGGTTGAGGCAGTGAGAAGATGGCCCAGAACCATGACTCCAACCAATATTCAAAGCTTCTTAGGTTTGGCGGGGTATTATAGAAGGTTCGTAAAGAGTTTTTATTCCATATCTACTCTACTTACTAAGTTGTCTCATAAAAAGGTGAAATTTGTATGGTCTGATTCCTCTGAGAATAGTTTTATGAAGTTGAAAGACAAGTTGACAATTGCTCCTGTTTTAACTCTTTCGAAAGGTACAGAGGATTTTGTTATGTACTGTGATGTGTCCCGAGTGGGACTTAGGTGTGTACTTATGCAACACAGTAAGGTGGTCGCTTATGTATCTAGGCAGTTGAAAGGCATAAGCAAAATTACCCCACCCATGACTTAGAGTTATCCGCGATGGTGTTTGCACTTAAAATCTGGCAACATTATCTTTATGAGGTACATATCGATATATTTACTCACCACAAGAGTTTACAATATGTTTTCTTGCAGAAAGAATTAAATCTCCGGTAAAGGAACTAGTTGGAACTTTTGAAGAATTATGACATGAGCCTGCACTATCATTCGGGCAAGGCGAATGTGGTAGCCAACGCCCTCAGTGGGTTATCTCTAGGCAGTATTTCTTATGTTGAGGAAGGGAAGAGAGAGATGGTGAAGGATATTCATCGACTTACAAATCTAAGGGTGCGAGTCTTGGATTCCAAAGATGAAGGAGTGGTTGTTCATGAGATAGATACATCTTCCCCTTATGCAAAAGTTAAAGAGAAGTTGGCCAAAGATCCCAATTTGATACAAATTAAGAAAGATGTGGGGCAACAGAAGGTGATGTTTTTTAAAACTGGTGGTGATGGGATTCTGAGATATCAGGGTAGATTATATGTGCCAGATGCAAATGATTTGTGGAAAAGAATCCTCAATGAATCTCACACTTCAAGGTATGTTGTTCACCCAGGATCTACTAAGATGTACCATGATCTTAAAGCTATATATTGGTGGAATAACATAAAACAAGATGTGGATAACTATGTTTCCAAGTGTTTGAACTGTCAACAAGTTAAAGTGGAACATAGTTTTTCATTTATGGAAGTGGGAGATGATCAATATGGATTTTATTACGGGACTTCTGAGGTCCAGAAACCAGTATAATTCTATTTGGGTAATTGTGGACCGGCTGACTAAGTCAGCTCACTTTTGCATGTGAGGACCAGTTATTTAGGAGATGATTATGCCAAGCTGTTCATTACAGAAATAGTTCGCTTTTATGGGGCGCTCGTATCCATTATATCTGACAGAGGTACACAATTGTTTTCACGGTTTTGGAGGTTTTTTTAGAGGGGTTTAGGTTCCCAAGTGAACCTAAGTACTACATTTCACCTTCAGAAGGATGGGCAAGACAAGTGCACCATTCAGATCCTTGAGGATACGTTGAGAGACTGTGTAATTGACTTCCAGGGTAGTTGATGAGATCACTTATGACTCATAGAGTTTGCATATAATAATAGCTACCATGTCAGTATTAACGTGGCCCCTTTTGAGGCATTGTATGGGAGAAGATGTAGGTCACTGATAGTGTGGTATGATGTGGGTGAGACACAGTTTTTTAGGCCTTGATCTTGTTCATCAGGCGATGGAGAAAGGTAAAATCATTAGAGAATTACTTAAGACGACCCAGAGTCGACAGAAGTCTTACGTTGATGTTAGAAAAAGGGATATAGAATTTTAGATTGGTGATTTAGTGTTTCTCAAAGTCTCTCCTATGAAGGGAGCCATGTGGTTTGGGAAGAACGGTAAACTGAGTCTTTCCTGCAAGCTTGGGTTCTGTCCATCCAGTATTTCATGTGTCCATGTTGAAGAATTGTATTGGAAGCCATTCTTTAGTGTTGCTTATAGAGGAGATCAAAGTTACAGACTCCTTATCTTATGAAGAAGGGCCTGTAGAAATCTTGGATCGCTAATTTAGGAAATTGAGGAGCACAGAGATAACCTTGGTTAAAGTGTTGTGGAAAAACCAGAAAATTGAAGAAGCTACTTGGGAATCAGAAGATGACATGTGAGAAAGATATCCAAACCTTTTCTATCCGCTGAATGATGAAATGGAGGGTACAATCTTTATCTTATAATTTTATGTCCTTAGTATGCTTAAAAATCATGCTTTTCTGTGTTCTACATCATCATTCGGGGACAAATGATCCCAAGAGGGACATAATGTAACACCTAGTAGTTTTTTTCGACTTGATGTCACCTAGAGGCATGTGTGAGAGGCTAGCAACTTTAAAATACACTAAGTGTAAAAAGGAACTTAGTCATTTTGAGATCTAAATCCTTGATGATTCTATTTCCGACCTTCCCGATTCTCAACAGTTGATATGTTTATTTCATAATTCAAAAGGTCAATAGTTGTTCCCGAATAAGTTTTTGATTTTTCAGAGCGTTAGGACCTCGTTCGGTGTTCAAAAGAGTGGAACAATGCGATCTTAGCGTGCCGCATTGCCCATTGCATTGGTCAATCTTTGTGCAGAATAAGTACTGAGCCTCAATGCGGTAGAGGCACGATGTGTAGATTATCGCATCGCTGCCCATGACGCGCCGCATCACCTACAACATCGATGCCCAGTTGTTTTAGCTTTTAAAATCCGCGTGATTAAGGGCAACTGGGTCATTTTCCCTTATCCTAATATGCCCCAAAAATAATTTAAAACACCATATTAGCACTTTAGTAGGTTTTGATAAAAAATTAACTCCCTTAACATCAAATTGAAAACCTTAGCCTCTTCTTTGAAGATCAATTATCCATCCTTGTAAGTCAATAGTTTCAAGAATTAAGTTGAAATTCGGAATCCGCTCTTCCTCCTAAACAACATAAGGTACATGGGTTTATCCTAAAACTAGATTGGCTTATTAAAACTTTCAAATATGGTTTAAAGTTTATCAAACATGAATTTAGAAAGGGGTTTTGGAATCCATGATTTTTAATTATGCTTCATGAATGTTTTGGTGATATTGTTGTTTTGGCCTTTTGGCCTTTCCCCCTTAAATTGATTTATATGTATATATATATGTATGAAAATTAAGATTGAAGATTGTTTGAGAGCACGAATTACAAAATCCTTCTCTTATATTGAATTAAAGTTATGATCTTGTCGGAAAAGAGTTGAAATACATGTTTTATGATTTGGAAGTAGTTTTCTCAATGTCATAGCATTTGAACATGATTTAGAGAATGACGAGAGGGTGTTTTCTTGCTATAATTAGGTTTTGCATTAAAAAGAAAGAATTTGCATGTGATTTGAAACTTTGCTTTGATTTATTGATATGGTGGTCCCAAACCTTATATTTTGAAAACAGAGATTTTAATGTGTTATCAATGGCTTAGAGATATGACTTACAAGTCAATGGTATGACGATACCATAAATGTGTATGTCATAACAGAGTTAGAGTTTTCAGAGTTTGTTTTTCGGAGAATTCATTTTTTAAAGAGTTAAAAATGGGCAGAAAGAGTGTTAGGTGGTTTCCCAAAGAAGGCTTGAATTCAAGTAACTCTTAGTCCAAAACCATGTTTTGCTGATACGGGTTCTTTATTCCCCCACGAGGGATTTTACGCTGGCCAAGTGCCCTGTGGCGTATAGATACAGAGACTCCAACCCTTGTGGCAAACTTGGGTTGGGGGCTTGGCAACTGAGTTAAGGGCATATTCCATATAGCCCGTGGAATTTCAGAGTTGTAGGGTATAATACCACCTATCACAGAAGTAAAATAAAGAGTGTCACAGAGTCCAGATGATTTTATCGAGTCTTTTAAATATGCCCATGTGATTATTTCTATATGATGTATGTTGACACCTAATTTTTGCCCTCCATGACTATGTTTAATCTCCAGTTTCTTCGATTTTTAAATAAAATCACAACAATTATTTTTTTCAAATAAATGCATTTTAAAATATTTATTTTGGCTAAATTTGTCATTTAAGTGATAATTATATACTTTTTCGTATTTTACATATACGAGATTGGATAAATAATGTCATTTAAATTAACATTTTAATCAAAATTGGACTTTAAATTAAGAATTATTTGGAAAATAAATTTAAATCCTTAAAACCCTGTTTTAAAATGTAATTTACTATTGAAAATAATTTATTTGAAAAATATTTAGTCGATTTTATTAAATCAAGAAGCTCAGAATTAAACAAAGTATCAATTCATATCTAATTTGAATTTAATTTGGCCAATCTATTCACTTTGGCCATAATTGTAATCAAATGTCAGAAATTTTAATGCAATTGGACAATTGATTCTCAATATTGGCTAAAATTCAAATAAATTTAGCAATTTCTTATTTGGGTTATTTCATAAATAACCCCAAAATTACCTAACCTATCCAAAATTCCTTTTTCTTTTAACCAGCAGCTCTTTTCCATTTTTGGGCCGATCACCAGCAAACTTTAACAAAAATTAATAGCCAGCCCAATATAATAGCAACTTAAACAAGCCCAACAGCCCAACCAACCCGGCCCATTTTATTTTCCTCTTCAACTTCAACAAACAACAGTCAACAACTTCCACACTAAACAGCGACCAAGATCTGAACGAATCCAACCTGAACCATCTCTAAATCGTCCAACAATACCAGCTCCGACCCAGTTTCTCTCCTCACGTGACACCACGCGATGGTATTCTAAGAAAGAGCCAAATTTTCTAGAAAAAGGTCTAGGTGGCCTCCCAAGCGGTTTGATTTGTACAAATTTGTACATATTTGTAAAAATTTCATTGGCTATTGCGAAAATTCCCCCATTACCCCCAACTTCTATTAGTTCATCTGGTCAAATTTCTCCGAAAAAAGAAGAAGCCAATTTTCCTACAAAATTATGAGCTGGAAATTCCTTTCTTCAGCCTCAATTTTGAAATTATCCCTTAAAAAATTTCCAAAATACCCCTAACAATCAATTGTGATGCTTCTAGTCCAAATTTTTGTCCTGATAAAGTATGTTGTGTGTTATTATATTGATTGCATCACTCTGCCATATTTGAATTACTGTCTACTGTCTCCCAGTTCATTTGAATTACTATAGTTGACTATTTGTCTATCAATTTGTTATATTATTTCTCCATGTAGCATTTCGTGTTTTGGATGTGTTTTAATTTTGTTTCTTCTTTCTTCTTTTGCATGACAATTCGCTGGAGTCCAAACGGACTCTTTGTATTCTATAATGGGCCAATAAGACGCATCCATTGAGTCATGCCTGAAAGAGTCTAGGTGCGTGGATAAGAAAATCGGAAGAAGGAAAACGGATTAAAGCTCCATCTTTGCAGTGTCAACATGATTCGATAGTCTTCTCTTTCTTTATTTATTTATTGTTGTATTATTTATTTAGTTATCATTGTCTTATTTATTTATTACTTTAGTTATCTATTTGGGGCCTCAAAGCCAAAGTTTTAAATTCAATACGGGTGGAGCAAGACTCGAGCCAAAGGCTCGAACACTAGATTAGGATAGGTGAAATGGGTCGAAAGCCCAATTAGACTAAGACAGGTCTCGTTGATTCGGGCCTAATGGAATGAATCCTTTACTTTCTCCTCCCTTCCCCCTTTTATGTGTTTATTTGTTTATTAGTTTTGTTTAGACTTAGTTAAAATTCCTACTAAGTCGCCTAAATTTATTTTACACAAGTCTTTTCTAAAAAATCAATCCTTTTACAACAAATTAATCTTTTTAGAAGTTAATCAAAAGATGTTTTCAAACAGTCCTGATAACTGCAAGTTAGCGGACGTTTTAGGTTCCTAACACCTTCCTAAAAACGTTAATAGTAACCGCTTAGTCAGAATCTTTGAAACTTAAAAGATTTTTCTGTTTGGATCGTTTAAAGTATTTTTAAAGGTTTCTTAATTCCTTTTCAAAATTAAGTGGCGACTCTAAAAAAGTCAAAATTTCTCCTCAATACAATGTATTTATGAATTGTTTTAGATTGCTCTAATATATGTCGAATATAAAGTATTATTTTGGATTTGCTCTACATACCAGTACAACTGTATTGACCTCCTACCTCCCAGGGTCTGAGGCTCAATCTAGAGGTCCGGATAAGCAGTAGAGATTCTAGACTGAAGATATATGTCCAGCAATGAGCCTTCTTTATTCCAAAAGGCCTGTTTATTAAAGCTTATGCTAGCTATTTAGATTTGGGTCCACTGGAGGTCTTGTCCTAGTTTTCAGACAATTATCATTTTATCATGTATTAGAGATTTCGTCGACTGGTTTAGACATTTCTTAGTTGTTGTTGGGTTTTACTTACTATCTTTAAATTAAATTCAGAATGACCATGACTCTGTATTATATACCATTCCGTATCTTCTGTTATTATATGAATTTTGTGCAAGATTATCATATAGAGAAGAGAGTTTGGGCCTTTCATGGCTCGCAATGCTTGTCACGGCCATGCCCCCGATTCGGGTCGTGACATGCATGTTGCACAGTTTTTATTTCCAGTTATTCACACGGCACATGATCGGGATGGTACCAAAGGTAGAGTACCAGGTGTTGCTCTCTATTTCAATGTATTTTGTTAAAATAACAAGTTCCAAATGTCTCTGACACACAAATAGTATAACATAAACAGTCCACAAATCTTATATAAGATCTTTTTTTTGTTAAACTCCTTATATATTCAAAGTAATTTACATAGATTTCAACAGCGTTAGAAAGTAAACTGTATCTATGGTACAATGATTCCTCAAAATAGATGTCCCCACCAAATGGGATGCATTCATTGGGTCACCCAATCAACACAATCATGAGGATATACCAATACACTAATCAGGTTCATATTCAGAACTTCTGAACATATATATATATATATATATATATATGTGTGTGTGTGTGTGTGTGTGTGTGTGTGTGTGTGTGTGTGTGTAGTAAAAGAAGGATACTTGGGGTGTTAGTGTTTGATAGGTCTTTTTTGGCCGTTGTTTCAACTAAATATTGACCATTGAAACATCATTAATATGTGAGTACAAGTTATTCGGGTGGACAAGTGATTTTGCAAGATGAATTTTGGGACTTCGTAAAATGTGTGACACTTGTTGATGGCTCCAAATTGAGAAAAGCAAGCATCCAAACAGTGTTGATCCTGAATGTTTAAAGGCATAGCCATAGTGCGAGCAGCACCAGTAATATCAATAGAAGTACCAAATCAGGATTTAACTATATATAAAAAGAGCCTAAAGAATAGATCAGTACCCGACGATCAAAGAAGATGAAGATATACTGTTTTCCATCTTTGGAAGATGCAGTTATATTTTTCGTTCCCTCTTTCCAATCGTCTTTTTAGGGAACAACACATCTGTTGGTAAGCGTTGCTAATTAAGAATTGGGGCCAATATTAGGTTTGCTCTATTTTTTTTGTGGCATTTAAAAAAAATATTTTAGGTAAATAATAACGAGGGTATTTTAGTAATTTCACTTTAAGTTTTTTGAGTTGGTTCTTTTAAGGTAGTATAGATATAGATATAATATACACTATTATTACGATATGCTCTCATCTATTTTGTATAAAAACATGTTATTTTGAGTTGTTTCACATACCAGTACTTTTATATTGACCCCCTATATTTCAGGATCTGAGATGCAATCCCGGGCTCCCTCTAGGTTGTAGATTGATTGGTCAAAGATTTACAGTTGGTGATCCTCCTTTATTCCAGAAGGCCTAATGTTTAAGTCATTATTATTTTATTTTGATTTATGGTCTTATTGGGGCCTTGTCCCTGTCTTCAGACAGAGGTTATTTTCAGTTAGTAGAGATTTCGCAGATTAGTGTTAGATGTTTTTGATCTTTATGAACTCATTTCAGTATTGAATAGTTTGAAAAAAAAGTAGACCATGATTCCATTTTCTATGTATTTCTGCATTTCTTTTTAGTACATGAATGGTGTATATGATTGCCAGATAGAGAAGGGCGCTCGGTCCTTATGGTTCAGGATGCCTATCACTGCTAGGGCCTCGGCTTGAGTCGTGACAAACTTGGTATCAAAGCACTATTCATGGTCCCAGGATGTCTGCAAACTCGTGTCTAGTAGACTCTTGCTTATGGCTGTATCGTGCACCACACTTATAATCAGGAGGCTATCGGTCATTTAGGAGTTGTTTCTTATTCTTTCATACTCTAGTTCATTCTATAGCATCGTTCATAAGAAAGTTATCCAAATTCCTTCCTTACTCTAATTTCATAGGCCATGCCTCACTGTCAAGGCTATACAAGTCTAAGAGTCTAGCTCCCCCAATGATGTGGTTCTCTCTGATTGAATTATCCATAAAGTTATGATATAGCATAAGGACTTGAGAGGATTCCATTAGTGCTTCAAGGTGTATTGATTTGATTGTATGCCTTTATTCTGATGAAATCGTGCTTTTCATCCTGCGGTACAAAGTTTATCCAGTCGCCTTTCAAAATTCTTATTATAGATATCTTCCGTAAGGGTAATAATGTGTAGCAGAATATTGGAACTGTATTTTCACCCTAGTAGTAGTGTATGTTAAAGTGTCATGACCTATAGGTAGAGAGATTGGCCAAGAAGTTGGTGATAGGAAGTCACAATGTTAGAAGTCATAGTGAGGGTGACTTTTGCGTAAATAAATAGTTTTAGTTGTATAATCGTTGATTGAGGAGTGGGTTGCCATTGTATAGTGATAGACCAATGTGGTATAGTGATAGACTAAGGTGTAGCAATATTTGTAGATTGTATGGTAGTCTATGAAGGAAGATACAAGATATGATTATTATGTATTTAGAATAGGGAAGGATCTTAGAATGGATGGTTATGGTGGTTGTAGAAATCATTTATAGGTTGTGAATGGAAAGGGGTGAATTAGTTTATAAGTTGTAGGTAGATACTCATAAGTGTTTATTAAATTTTGAAGATCATTGTGATGCATAGTTAGGTAAGTAAGTAAGATGTGAGAAAGTAGAATATGTTGATAAGATTGAAATGGGTTATGTTCTAGGATTAAGATCAACTAATCTCATCATGTGACTTTACCCCCTTTGGTGGTCTCTTCTTTAGTAGTAGTACTACTACTTCATGTGAGAAGGTATGTAGTAGATTTTAAATCATAATAGCGATGTCATGGAGGGGTTGTGATTGTAGGTAGAAGTTAAGTGAAGTAAAATATTTGGGTTGATATCAAAATTTGATGGACTAGTATAGTATGTGGCATGCTTTACCGGTGGTATTTAATTGAGGATAGACAATAGGCTTGAACTTTAGATGTGGGGTGTAGTGGTGAGAATAGTAGCTCGAGATTGATGATGCATGTTTTGTGGAAATTAATTAGTAGGCTTGATAGGGTTCATAGGGTTCATCTTCGTACTTACGAGTTTCATTACCTTGATCATAATCACTCAAAGATCCTATACTCAGCTCTTTTCGCTACAATCATAGTAACTAATATCATCTCCACAATAATTCGAAGCTATGGATGACATTCTCCCTTATATCACCTTTTGTACTTACAAACCTAGCAAACAAGTTAGTAATAAAAGCCTCACGTCACTCTTTAAATGAACTCTCAACTCACCTTCTATGACTTCTTTCCTAATTGATAGTGTTACTAGCTTTGCTCAATCAATTCAAGGTTATCTATTCTTATGGAGAAATGGATCCTTGTGACTCTTTAAAGAAGGACAACTCAAATAAAACTAACGAACTTGAATCAAAAAAATTAATAATGAAATAAAACTAGAAAAGCACAAGAAAAAAAAAGAACTTGATAAGATCTAGTCAAGGGAGTGTGTCATAGCAACTTTGACCATAACTCAAGGTAGTACTGGATTCTTATCTCAACATTTAATGAAACATACTGGTTAACTATCTATTTTATTAATCTGCAACTAGTTTTATCTAAGTGTTGATAACGATATATTGAGTTATTAATCTCAATCTGGCCTATAATTTGATTGACTTATTAGTCTCAGATCTCTTTCAATCCCAGATAATGTGAAGGTGACATATAACCATATATACATTAAATTACTTGAATCCTTTATTATTGAATTTTTCATGTCTCATTCTATAAATTCAACTCGTTCGATCTTTATTATTACTTGCTAACTTGATCACATACACCATTTCAGCAGCTTAGAGGTATGTCATTTTCCTTTTTCTTCACAAAACTTCTTTCTTGGTAATTACTATAAGCTATATGTTCTTTACGTGATTTATCCGGTTGTTAATTGTTATTTGTATTCTGTGTTTATTGTATTCTTTTCTCCTAATATTTGTTGCGGTTGTTGTGCAGTTGATTGCTACCATTCAGCATCCTGTTTTCATATCTTCCATTGAATGGTTAGTTGTTAGCCTTCATTCTTGTAATTTTAGTAAAGCATAACAAATAAACATGCGTTTTAACTTGGCCTCGGCTGGCGTCGTCGATGCCCTAAATTTAGGGTATTCGCTAGTAGGCACTTAAACTTGTATAAAGTTGAACAAGTAGGCATACACATCCAACATGACAATTCATGTAAGATACACTCGAACTAATTTGTGTCATGAAGGATGTGCTGAAGAATGAAGAAGAGAGTGGAGAAGGATCTAGAAGAAGCAATAATAGACTAGTTTTTTTTTGTTATAACTGTTTTCAGTTAGTTACATAAGTGATAACGGCTAATTTGTTAGTTAGTTAGCCTAATCTCTAGCCTATAAATGTATATGACTATACACATTGAAGAATAATGAAATCGGCCGATTCTCTTCTCCCTCATCTACTTTCTCTCTCAGTTCTCTTTCTTTTTCTCTTCTCCTACAACTATCATACTCTGTACTTTCTCCATTGTTGAATAAACAAGAAGACTACTGCTATCTTGTATAATTACATGGTATCAAAACCATTACTCACTAGAAAACTAGTAGAGAAAGGTCGATTCTAGTGTATTAAATCAAGATCAAGAAGTCTGCAATCAAAGGTTACAAAGCTACTACAATGGACAATCAAACTTCTCCTGTGAATGTTGTTGAAACAAGCAGAGCTACTCCCAGTTCATTGGATTATAATCATCCTCTCTTTCTTAGTCCCTTTGATGTAAGTGGCATCCAAATCATATCTTTTCAATTGACAGGAGTTAGAGAACTTCTCAATCTGGTTTAGATCCATGCATATAGCTTTACTAGTGATACACGTGCAACTAGATCAACACCATTCACACGTAGCCAAGTTCGGGAGTTACAAAAACTCCAAGCCATGTTCATGCAAATGGCCTTGTATGAGTGTGTAATTAATTCATCTAAGGGATTCCATGTTTTGAAGTGTGAAGAGGGTCTTTGAAGTGTAAGTTTATTACACTCCAAAGCCACCCAAGACCAAGGCTAGAATGGTCATTTTCCTTTCATTTTGTGGAGTACTATAAATAGAAAATAATAGGGTTATTTCTTGGACTTAGTTCATTTTTATTATGGAAGTACACAAGTCTTGTAATATTTTGAGAACTTCTCTCTCTTGTTCTTGAGAGTGAACCCAAAACTAGACAACAAAGTGTAGTAACACTTTTGTTGTACTTTGGCTAGAAACTTGGGGGTTTTGAGGTTCATGAGTTCCTCTTGATTCAAGTAAGAATTTGGTGTAAATATCTTTTAGTATTAGGGTCCTAATCTTCATGTTAGGGTTCTTAGATTCTAGGATATTTTGTGTCAAGTTACTATCCATCATTTTGTAATCTTGTTGTTTGTATCTTGATATAGTGAGGTCGTGTGGGGCTCTTTCGATTCACAATAGTTATTGCAATCCTGTGTAATTTATCTATGTTGTTGAAAATTGTCGTTGTTGCCTTGAAAACCTCGAGAAGCCGAGTGGGGCCTTTGATTCTCTAGTGATGTTGTTCTTGTTGTTCTTACAAAACCAATCTTGGGAAGCTCTTACCAAAAAGTGTGTTCTTGAACATTTTGGTCGAAAATTGGTTGTAGATTTACAAAAGATTTTACTTGTTTAGTTTGTTTCTTGTGTTGGTCTCTTCCCCACCAACACAAAAAAGTGTCTAAATCTAAAGTTGAGCTTAATAAGAAGAGACTTGTTGTTATGAAAACTTGAAGTGGCCTTGAGTTTGACTTGTGTTGGATGTTGGAGTGCCATTGTGGTGTAATGTTATTTTGTTCTTGAAGGTGTTGATGTTGTGCTCATATTATAAGTTTCTCTTCATCCTATGTCTTAAAAGTTCAATAGATCCAAAAAGGTTGCAAGACAAAATTGAAAAAGTTATTTGTGAGAAGACTTGCCAACATCGCCTTTCTAGACTTGACAACCACTTTTCCCTTAAAGCAAGGAACCTTTTCTTGTGGAACTAGTAAGGTCAAACATCACCTTTTGAGTTTAAAAAAGTTGAAAAAAAAAAAGTTACAAAACTTTATGTTTCCCTCCCAATAACTAGTCATCCATTACACAAGAAATAAAGGGACCAAGGCTTCAAGTTGATGAACAACGTATATGGACCTGTGGCCAATGACATGCTACCACGTCACCCTAGTAACTTTTCACATGATAATTAAGCTCAAATTTTGATGTTCTAGTTTCTAATTATTGATTCCTAGATTCATCTAATTGACTTGAGAACTAATTAACAATGTAATGACCATTCAGGTCATTAGCCGTATTCTTGCTTATTTTGCCGATAGAGCTCCTCCATAGCCATCCCAAGTCATTAGTCACTTTCCAGAATTGATAGTTCGGTTACCTGACAGTTCGTTTTATTTTTAGAACCACTTTTATAATTGGAAGTCTTCGTTGATTCCAAACGGCCGCCAAACGAAATTTCAGTAAAATAATTTTGCATGAAAATCTCGACTATTCCAACATCTATGTAAGATCAATTTTAGGATAGATATACCCTTGGTTCGGATCCCATAGCACTCGAGCTCATTTTGACCAATTAGTCGAAAAGTCAAATATCAAAATATAGGAGTGTGGGACCCAAAAATAGTCTAAATTACCTCGTATGAAAACTTTGACTTCACCAATGCATCCGGAATGTTGAATTTGGTGGGGTTACATAGTTCGTTCACAAAAAACGGAGTCCGAATGAGTTTGGAAGGTCAAAAAATAAATTTTGACCTTGCGGGCCCATCTAAAACCGTATAAAAAGGGGCTTTTAACAGATTTTGAGCATTCTTCACCTCTATTAAAACCCTAGCAGCCCTAAAAGAGTGGTGACTCAAAAATTGGTCTTGTGGGTTGATTGGAAACTTAAACATCTTTTTAATCCATCTTTTTACTACAAATCCAAGGCAAGAATTCCTCTAATTTGATATTAATTTCATTATTTCTTGACTCAAAACCCTAAATAATTGTGGGTCAATTTTATCCCCAAATATTGAGTGTTTGACTCAAATTTCTTGATGGTTTTTAACTCCCTAAAGATAATTAGTCTATGGTAGGTCTTGGAAACTCCTTTCCAAGGGTGAAACCTAATTGGGGTTTTGGTGTCTATTTGAAACCCATGGCACAATGATGCTATAATGGGTATTTTCATTCTTACTGTAGTGCTTACATTATATTGTTGATAGCATTGCTTGTGGAAGAGGAAGCTTCTCGAAAAGAAAAGAAAAGCTCGTTGGTTCTTGAGTTGCTCGAATTCAAGGTAGGTTAGGCTTACCCATAGTATAGATTGAGCTTGTTTGTAATGTAATCATTGATATCTTACGAGATTGGGCAGGGAATTCAGACGATAGTTGATTAAATGGTAAACTTGGGATTTATTAATTCCTATAGTCCATTGATTTGTAAGGTATGATATTTGACCCTTAGCCTAGGACCTTGGTTAGCTTGATTGTGGTCTCATGACTAGTGTGTGAACATTATAGTTGTCTAAGTAGACATGAATGGTATACTTATCTATCCTTAGGAGTGTAATGACCTATATAAAATGCCTAGATAGGAGATGATCTTGGTGTTTGGTTGTCTTAGGAAGAATACTTGAAGAAGATTTCTCTTATATGCTTAGTAAGGATTGATAAGACCTTATGGTGTGACTTAGATAACCTAGCCTAAATTCAGGGAGAAGTTTATCTTGTAGAAGTGACTTTAGTATTAGTGGGAGTTGGAAGTGGGACTTGACCCACCTTAAGCTTGAACTATGTAAATCCTTGGTGACCCAGATACTTGATGAGTGTCTAAATTATGTTATTGAGATTATAAGGGTTAAACCCGGTTGTCGGTTTATGAATAAGGTTGATGGTTGAAAAATGTGTATTCTTGATTGTTGTCTTATTACCATGTTAGGGATAGCCGAGGAAATATTGTAATCGTGTATGTTATCTAGAAACTCATGCCTATGCTTTTACTCACATGTCATGATGATGACTAGTAATAAAGTGTGATGGTTTATGCATCTTACATCTCTATTACTCGATTATTGTGAACTTATGTATGTTTATTGATTTGGGGCCATTTATGTTTGTATATTGTTGTCTTGGAAAATATTGATACAATGATGATGCCCGGTAAATCCGGAGAAATTATTGATACTATAATGATGCCATGTTAATCCAGAGGAATATGTGATATTATGATGATGCCCGGTTCTAATCCGAAGGAATATGTGATATTATGATGATTCCCGGTTTGAGTCCGGAGGAATATGTGATATTATGATGATGCCTGGTTCGAGTCCAGAGGAATATTTTATATTATGATGATGCTCGATTCGAGTTCGGAGGAATGTGTGATATTATGATGATGCCCAATTCGACTCCGAAGGAATGTGTGATAATATGATGATGCTCAATGAATTCGGCAGAATATGTTGATATTGTGTTGATGCCCGGTGAATCCGGAAGAGGTAAGAACATTTTGATGCCATGTGGGGCAAGTTTCTTATATGCATTGGTATTTGTAAGGTTAGGCCGTGTGGGTCCAACCGCTTATGTGCTAGAATTATGAGGTCTCTATTGGTAAATTATTAATTGTTTCTTGTTCCAAATCACTATATAAGAGGTGTGACCCTTTTTGATGCTAAACTAGCTACTAGAGGAAATTTATGCCTAATATTGAGTTAAGGCTTAGTGCTTTATGTAAATTTGCATAAAAATTCAAGGGCTAACCTAATATATATACTTGACTTGAATAAGAGATTATATTATGAAATATTGCCTAGTAAGGTGGCTTATGTTATAATTAGCTGCTTCTAAAATATATTATTATTAGTTGGAACCTAGAAGCCTAGTAAACTAGTTGGTGGACTTTACTTGATTAAAATATGGAAATTAGTCCTTAAGGTTGTGACATGCTTGGTGATGATAAATCTAGTATTGCGTGATGGATGGTTAAATTATCTCCTAATATGTGAAGTTGAGATGCCTTACTTGATATCTAGAAGATGAACTAGATTCCTTAACCTAGTTTGGGGTATAGTATGCCTAATTATGAAAATTATGGATTAGAAGTGGAATCGTTCGGTCCACTTAGGTCTAAGCTTGTGTTAAGTCCTGTGGACTTAGTTGTCGATGTTAGACATAGATGAGGCTAGTAAACCTTAGAATAAGGTTACTTGGTAACTAGTATTGATGTTCTCGAATTGTGCCTTTTGATTTATGGTTTTGATACTCCTTGTGAAAGTGATTGGACTATAGAGATGTTATTTCCTCTTAGACTTGATGATTGTCCTATAGAGTTGTTATTTCCTCTTAGACTTGATGATTGACCTACGTAGATGTTATCTCTTCTTAGACTTGATGATTGGCCTATAGAGTTGCTATTTCCTTAGTCATGATTGTTGGTCCTATAAAGACTATGTTTCTTTTGAATATTTAAATTGTCCTATAGAAGTGATATTCCTCATTGTCATGATGTATGAGCTATTGATATATGATATCCTGAAGACAATTACATGTCTATCTGTATTATGCCTCATATATGTGAGATGTCTCCTATATATGAGATGTTTAGGGATATGCTATGACTTATAAATATGATTATTGATATGAGTTTTGGATGTGTGTATGGGTATAAAGCCATGATTATGATGTTGTGATTATTTTGGAAAGATTAATGGGCAAAGGGACATGTTATGATATTAATTGTATAGTCAAGAAGTGTTTATCATTATAAACAATGTGATTACAGTTTATGAATATAAATATATATATATATATGTGTGTGTGTGTGTGTGTATACTCATCTCTCTGGTATGGGACGGAGGAAGATGCAGCATGATGTTTTTTTTTATTCCACTGATTGAATATGTAACACCTCGATAATTCTTAATATTTATTTTAATATTTTAGATGAGTATAACTCTTAATCTATGAAGCCTTGCGTGACGGAATAATGGTAATGGCATGCATAGATTTGGCACGTTCATGATTATTTACCATTATAACTGATGTGATTACAACTGAAATATGATTTTATGACTGCTCTTCTTGTTAGACGATTGAGCTATGCGGTAACTAGTTGTCTATTCGGGGATTATAGCACTTGATGGTTAGGAATCCAATGTATTAGTTAATGAATCTTGCTAAGTTAAAACATAGTAGCTAATGATGGTTCGTTAAGGAATAATGTCTGTTGACAAAGATGGTTGGGTGACAAGTAGTAATGTGTTGTCTAGTAATGATTAACGGATACAGGATGAGTAGTTGATAATAATGAATGGTGGATAAATGACGGTTTTGGTCTAGTGATGAACATTGACTAGATGTTAGATGTTGACTGTTAAATAAATAGTGGTTAGTTGTTATCCCGTGAATTAAGCATTTGTGAAGGATAAGGTTTGGGATAATAACTAGAGGTTATGTGATGACTAGTGAACTAGTGATTCTATTATAATAAGTGTTGTTTAACTAAAAATGAGTGATTGGGAAGTATTGACTAGATAGATATTCTATGATGATATGATTATATTTATGAGTATTTTAGCATATGTTATTCGGTAAGGACTATTATGATGCTCATACTCGGCAAGGCCAGAGAATATATGGATGATACGTTGATACCCCACAAGGCCGGTGATTGATTACAATGATGATGGTCCTGATGTGGGCAATTATGATGAGTTGTGATATTAATCATCTACCTTGCATTCATTCCTTCATGCACGTCACCTGTCACCAATTTGTGCCTATGTTTATCAGCTAGTATGGGATGGTTGCATTGATACAGGTGAAGAATATGCCTTATGTTGTTGTGTGTTGATTGAACTTTTTGAGTATAGGGCGGTGAGGGTACTCATAGGCTCGGCTAGGTATTTGGTTGTCTGGAGTAGCTGGTTATTCATGTTGTTATTGATATTGTTGTTATCATTGTTATGATCATTATTATGGAAACCTTATGACAAATTGGTCATTGATCCAGTATCAAAATTAAAGGTGCGTTTTCAGACTCTCCTATTTTATGATTGCATTATTACGTAAGATTATTTCACAACTAGCCATGTGGATTAGAAACCCTGAGTATGATATTATTTAAATTCTGATAAGTGTTATAATGAGGTCTTAAATGAGAATATAATGATAGAGGTTATGCTTCGAGACGACCTCATGTTTATATGTATATATTTATATATATATCTAGCTATATGAAGATATGGCACTACCGTATATCCCTTCCTTCGTTGTTCATTTTGTATAGTCATTACTTCGCCTTGTGTATTATTATATATCTTTCTTTCTCTCCTTATCGTATATGTACCTGGGATATATGGTATAACATTGACGTATATTGAATGTAGCTGGAATAAGATAGTTCACCCTGATACTTCCTTAGTCTTATTTTGTTAGACTTTTGGACATGAACAGGATAGTTTTCCCTTATTTGTCCCTTTTGAGATTCTCCGTGTAGTCAGCAAAGTGGCCTATGAGTTATCTTTACCTCCATACTTTGCTGCTGTTCACCCAGTTCTCTATGTCTCTATGCTGCAGAAGTATATTCCTAACCCATCACAAGTGCTTAGGTGGGATTCAGTCTAGTTAGATGGATAGTTGACCTTTGTAGAGGAGCCCACACTTATTTTTGCTAGTAATGTGAGGCGGTTGCGTACTAGAGAGATTCCTATAGTGAAGGAGGCCACTTAGCATTTAGCGGGCAATATGCGAGCCTAGTATCCTTAACTATTCGAGACTTCAAGTATTTCCTCATCTTTAACTTTCAAGGACGAAATGTCCTTAGTAGTGGATGTTGTAATGACCCTTCAGGTCATTAGCCGTATTCTTTCTTATTTTGTCGATAGAGCTCCTCCATAGCCATCCCATGTCATTAGTGACTTTCTAGAATTGATAGTTAGGTTAGCTGACGGTTCATTTGTTTTTTAGAACCACTTTTATAATTGGAAGTCTTCGTTGATTCCAAACGGCTGCCGAACGAAATTTAATTAAAATAATTTCGCATGCAAATATCGACTGTGCCAACATCTATGTAAGATCAATTTTAGCATAGATAGACCCTTGGTTCGCATCCCCTAGCACCTGAGCTCATTTCGACCAATTAGTTAAAAAGTCAAATATTAAAATATAGGGGTGTGGGGCTCATAAGTAGTATAAATGACCTCGTATGAAAAATTCAACTTCACCAATGCGTCTGGAATGTCAAATTTAGTGGGGTTACATAGTTCGTTTGCAAAAAACTGAGTCCGAATGAGTTCGGAAGGTCAAAAATAAATTTTGACCTTGCGGGCCCATCTAAAACCGTATAAAAAGGGGCTTTTGACAGATTTTGAGCATTCTTCACCTTTATTAAAATGCTAGTAGCCCTAAAAGAGTGGTGACTCAAAAATTGGTCTTGTGGGTTGATTGTAAATTTAAACAACTTGTGTAATCCATCTTTTTACTACAAATCCAAGGTAAGAATTCCTCTAATTTGATATTGATTTCATTATTTCTTGACTCAAAACCCTAAATCATTGTGGGTCAATTGTATCCCCAAAAGTTGAATGTTTGACTCAAATTTCTTCAGTGTTTTTAACTCCCTAAAGATAATTAGTCTATGGTTGGTCTTGGAAACTCCTTTCCAAGGGTGAAACATAATTGGGGTTTTGGTGTCTATTTGAAACCCATGGCACAATGATGCTATAATGGATATTTTCATTCTTATTGTAATGCTTACATTATATTGTTGATAGCATTGCTTGTGGTAGAGGAAACTTCTCGGAAAAAAAGGAAAGCTTGTCGGTTCGTGAGTTGCTCGAATTCAAGGTAGGTTAGGCTTACCCGTAGTATAGATTGAGCTTGTTTGTAATGTAATCATTGATATCTTGAGAGATTGGGTGGGGAATTCAGACGATAGTTAATTAAATGGTAAACTTGGGATTTATTAATTCCTATAGTCCATGGATTTGTAAGGCATGATATTTGACCATTAGCCTAGGACTTTGGTTAGCTTAATTGTGGTCTCATGACTAGTGTGTGAACATTATAGTTGTCTAAGTAGACATGAATGGTATACTTTTCTATCCTTAGGAGTGTATTGACCTATATAAAAATTCCTAGATAGGAAATAACCTTGGTGTTGGGTTGTCTTAGGAAGAATACTTGAAGACGATTTCTCCTATATGCTTAGTAAGGATTGATAAGCCCTTATGGTGTGACTTATATAACCTAGCCTAAATCTAGGTAGAATTTTGTCTTGTAGAAGTTACTTTAGTATTAATGGGAGTTATAAGTGGGACTTGACCCACCTTAAGCTTGAACTATGTAACTCCTTGATAACCTAGATACTTGATGAGCGTCTAAATTATGTTATTGAGATTATAAGGGTTAAACCCGATTGTCGGTTTATCAATAAGGTCGATGGTTGAAAAATATGTTTTGTTTATTATTGTTTTATTACCATGTTATGGATAGCCAAGGAAATATGGTAATTGTGTATGTCATCTAGATACTCATGCCCATGCTTCTTACATGTCATGATGATGACTAGTAATAAAGTGTGATGGTTTATGCATCTTACATCTCTATTGCTCAATTATTGTGAACTTCTGTATGTTTATTGATTTGGTGCCATTTATGTGTGTATGTTGTTGTCTTGGAAAATATTGATACAATGATGATGCCCGGTAAATACGGAGGAATTATTGATTCTATGATGATTCCCGGTTAATCCGGAGGAATATATGATATTATGATGATGCTCGATTCGAGTCCGGAGAAATATGTGATATTATGATGATGCTCGGTTCAAGTCCGGAGGAATATTTGATTTTATGATGATGCTCGATTTGAGTCTGGAGGAATATGTGATATTATGATGATACCTGATTCGATTCTAGAGGAATGTGTGATATTATGATGATGCCCGGTTCGAGTCTGGAGGAATGTGTGATATTATGATGATTCTCAATGAATTCGGCGGAATATGTTGATATTGTGATGATGCCCAGTGAATCCGGAAGAGGTAAGAACATTTTGATTCCATATGGGGCAAATTTCTTATATACATTGATATTTGTAAAGTTAGGCCGTGTGGGGACAACCGCCTATGCGCTAGAATTATGAGGTCTCTATTGGTAAATTATTAATTGTTTCTTGTTCGAAATCACTATATAAGAGTGTGACCCTTTTTGATGCTAAACTAGCTACTAGGGGAAATTTTTGCCTAATATTGAGTTAAGGCTTAGTGTTATATGTAAATTTGCATAAAAATTCAAGGGCTAACCTAATATATATACTTGACTTAAATAAGAGATTATATTATGAAATGTAACAAGTGCAGGTATTTCTGCTTATTTAGCCTCTTTTGATTCTCAGAAATGGATCATATATACTGCTGCTGCTAACCATATGGTTGGGGACTCAAACTTGTTACTTAACAAGAGTGTTACAGAGTTGGACAAACCAAACAAGGTATATCTACCAAATGGTGACACTACAATGGTCACTCATGTGGGAACTAGTTGCTTGTCTGAAGGAAATAACATCACAGATGTCTATAACATTCCACATTTTACATGTAGTCTTCTATCGATGTCACAAGTGACTAAGGAGTGGAATTGCTTAGTGAATTTCTTTCCTCATTTTTGTGTTTTCCAGGATCTTTGTACTGGAATGGTGAGCGTGATTAGTAAGCTTGATGAAGGACTATATGTTCTTGGAGATCGGTCAAGGAAAGAGGTCGCAGTAGCAACTAAAGCAGCTAGTAGACCAGCTATGGAAAGAACTCAAGCTGAGGTAGATTTTAGGCATCAAAGGTTGGGACATGCATCAACAAATGTGATGAAGAGAGTTGTATCTCAGGAGGTCCAAGTGATAGAAGATAGACTAAAACAATATAGTATTTGTCCTAGTGCTAAACAAACTAGGTTACATTTTTTGTCTACTGGTAGTCAAAGTACATGTTGTTTTGATCTTGTGTACATGAATGTGTGGGACCTTACAAAGTACCAACTATGAATGGAAACAAATACTTTCTAACAGTGTTTGATGATTTCTTAAGATTTACTTGGATATTTCTGTTAAAGCTTAAGTTTGATGTATGCATTCAAATACAACACTTCCTTGTGCATGTCAAAAATTAGTTTGAAAAGACTATCAAACTAATAAGGATTGATAATGGTATTGATTTTGTCAACTCAGTATGTAAGAAAATGTTTCAAGAATATGGCATAGTATATAAAACTACATGTCCATTTTCCCCTTAGCAAAATGGTGTTGCTGGGAGGAAACACAGGCACATACTTGAGGTAACAAGAGCTGTGAGATTGCAAGCTGAAATTCCAATAAGGTTCTAGGGCTATTGTGTTCTAACTGTAGTATATATCATAAATAGACTGCCTAGTTCAGTCATTCATACCAAATTGTGATCATCTAAGAGTAATGGGGTGTCTTTTCTATACTAAAGTACTAAATGAAAGTGATAAGCTCATGACTAGAGCAAAGGCAGATGTTATGATGGGGTATTCTAGCACTCAGAAAGGATATGTAGTATATGATATGTCTGCTAACACTTTTTTTGTGTGTAGAGATGTGATATTCAGGGAAGAGATATTTCCTTTTAAGGAGCTAAAGAAGCATCCTCAATCACCTCACCATGTTTTTCCTTTGGAAGATCAATATCCAATAACAAGTGATGATATAACAACTCTATAGGTTTCTACAAATGTCTCATCTCAAGGGGTTCCTAACTCAGTCAACCAGGAAGAGCAGCTACAACCAAGTGTGCCTACTCTAAGTCATACCATAACCAAGGTGTATCAAAGAAGATCAAATAGAGGTCAAGGAGTTATTCTCCAAAACCAGCAACTGCAGAGTGTTCCTACTATAATAGAAGTTGTAGCTCAACCTAATGCATCTCAGGATCAAAGGAAGTCCACTAGAGAAAGAAAATCACCAGCATGGATGAATGATTTTGTTTTAAAAAACACAAGGAAGGTACCTCATGCTCTTGTTAATCATGTATCATATGACAAACTGTCCTAGTCCTACAAGAACTATGTGCTGAAAACATCATGTGTGGATCCTACCAAGATCCAAGATGGGTGGAAGCAATGAAGCCTGAAATAGATGCCTTGAGTTCTAATCGCACTTGGGAAATTATTCCCTTGCCTAGATAAAAGAAAGCTATTGGTTGCGAGTGGATAGATAAAGTGAAATACAAAGCTTCAGGAGAAGTTGAGAGGTTTAAAGCTAGACTAGTAGCAAAGGGATATGGAGAAAGAGAAGGGGATTGATTACAAATAAACATTCTCACCTGTTGTGAAGATGAAGTCAATGAGAACTATGCTTTCTGCTGCAGCTAAAAAACACTGGTTGTTCAACAAATGGATGTCTATAATACATTCCTAAATGGTGATCTTGATGATGAAGTGTACACGAATCTACCTCAGGGATTTTCCAGTTAGGGGAAATAAACAGTGTGTAGACTACTTATCAGTTTTTTTAAAAAAAGATAGGGCAGGGAAAAGCGGTTAAAATGACTCTAAATAGATTGAATAACTTTCAATAAGCTTTTAACAGCTTTCAATAAGTTTATTGAGTATTGAGGCGCTTTAAATAGCCAACATAAAACAAAAATCAGCATAATTTGAATTTCAAAATAATCTAAAATTTCTCAACAACTAAAACAACCTAATCTAAAATTTAAAATTCAAACTCATCTTAATTCTAAACATCTTATTAACTAAAAATTACTGCAGTAACTAAATCAATTTTCAACACTCGTCCTTTGATTTAGTTACTACAATTTTAAAAAGTCGCTCCTCCTCAGCTTCCGTCAATTGTACTTGAGGATTGTTTTTAAGCTTGCACACTTTTGTAACATGACCTGCTTTTTTGCATTTTCCACAAATCGCATCAGGTCTCCACCAACAAAAATTCTC
Source organism: Capsicum baccatum var. pendulum (assembly GCA_030864225.1). Classification (NCBI taxonomy): domain Eukaryota; kingdom Viridiplantae; phylum Streptophyta; class Magnoliopsida; order Solanales; family Solanaceae; genus Capsicum; species Capsicum baccatum. The sequence continues at coordinate 234,783,179 of CM061555.1, read as the reverse complement.
AAAGTGTGTTTTCTTTTTTCCGTGTTTGCAAGAAGGATAATTACCTTTTCTTTTTTTGTTTTGTGCATAAAAGGCACTCTTAGTAACATTGACATTGTCTTTTCTGAAGGCACTTCTTTGCTCTTGTGCTTGAAGAGCACTAATTAGTTCTTTAACAGACATAGTAGAGAGGTCTTTAGACTCTTCCAAAGATGAGATTTTAGATTCGAATCTCTACGAAATTGTCACAAGAATGTTTTCTACTATTTTGTGATCTTTGAAATCCTCACCAAGCAACTTGATTTTACTGACAAGCGAAGAAATATTGTCAGAATACGTAGCAATAGTTTCATTCTCTTGGATCCTAAGAGATTCTTTCATGACCCGAACCGGGGCCCCTCCCGTGATGAGCATTCCCAAACCCGAAGGCCTAGAACGCCCTCTGTCTATCTGGTAATCATGCACATAATTCATATAATCAAAGTAATACGAAATAGACACAATAATATGGAATCATGGTCAACAATTTAAAATAGTTAAAGGCCTGAAAACATGCCCAACAATATTTAATAAACATCTGCAACATTCTGCGAAATCTCTACTAATATACTATCTGACTAACTGGGACAAGGCCCCCAGCAAACAAAAAATCATACTGAAATAAATACCTAAATGACTAGGACTTCTGAACCAAAGAAGGTTCACCAACTAAATTATGAGACAACCCTGTCTGTAGACTCTAATGAGGATCTGGAAGGAAGGGGGGGTCAACAGAATTGTACTGCACGCGAAACAATCCAAAATAGAGTAATTGAACATATATATATATATAATACATGAGAGAAAATGTTCATCAAACATTATGCATAAAGCAGTTTTTGAAAAACACATGGGCACCTTCTGAAAACATGTAACCTATTTGTAAATCTCAAACTCTGATCTGTGTATTATTTGTGAGTTAGGTGGAATCCCCGACAAGTCTGATATTCCATGGGTGATATGGAATCTACCATTGACTTTACGGGGAAGCCTCCAACCCGAGTATGCCGCAAGGGTTGGAGTTCCTAAATCTGATACGTCACACGACACTTAAGTCAGCGTATAATAATATACCCAGGTCAGCAAACCACGGTTTTAGGCAATGAGTTTCTTGAACTCAAGGCCTCTTCAGGGAACCACCTAACATCTCTGTATCCCCATTTTTAAACTTTTCTGTACATGCAACATTCTGAATGTCTAAAATCATGATAGTCTGGAATGTCTATTAGTGTGAGTCTGATATGGCATTGGTCTGAATTGGTATCGTCATACCAAGACTTTCACGTCATGATTTCTGAGCCATAATACATTAATCTAAATTTTTTAATTAAATCATAATTTAGACCACCAAAAACATGCAACTGATATAGAAGATTTCGCGTTTCGAAACTCAAGTCAAAATCATGCAAAAACTTCATCAACATATGGTGGTCTAGTGACTTTAGCAAATCCATACACTCTTTCATTACATGCATTATGAACATTAAACATTCATGCTAGATTCCCTCTTTAGTGATTTAAAACCACCTTTAAATCATAACAAGAGTTCACTCATTTCATATAGTGCTTTTCAAAGATACATTGCAAAACAATTCTTATGCTATGAAAAATCTGAAAGATTAATAATAAGAGGGAATTTATCAAAAATCATGCTCTCAACAAGAATTAATTCTTAAATACATGATTTTATACATTCATATTCTCAAATCACTATGCAGAAGCTCAAAACACCAAAACAATGATGTTAAAACATTTAATACATGAATATATACATAGATTCAAAAATTCCATTCTAAAACTTGATTTTTCTATGCCCATGAGAATTTAGGAAAACCCCGCGTACCTCTATTTCATAAAATAATGGGTGCTTTGTGAAGCCTGTGGATTGGAGATTCCGAATCTCTAATCAATTTTGAAAACCCACGGTTGAGTCTTGATTTATTTGGGTTTTTAGTTTGAAACTCTTGGGAGTTTTCTTGAGAAATTTTAGATGAATATGGACGTATTTTGGAGAATTGGGGACTGAATTTCGTGTTTATGGATGAATAAGGGTGGAAAAAGGACCATTTTGCCCTAAAAATGGAGTGTTTAAGTCACTTGAAACCATAAGATATGCAACGCATATGATATCACATATATTTACATAGTTGCCGCATATGATATCGCCTATATTTACATAGATTCCACATATGATATCTCCTATATTAACTTAGGCGCCGCATATGCTTTCCAGTGGACATGTGCGATTGGTTAGGCGACGTATACTACTTTGAAAGGCCATAACTTCTTACTCGGGTGCCGGATTTTAGCAAAATTGGTATTGTTGGAAACCTAACTCAAAAACCTATCATTTTACACATAGTAGGATCTCTAATTTGACATATAAGAGTCATGGTCGATAGAATTTGATACAAATTATAATGTTCACTTAAACTTAATTGATCGAAGTAGTTTTCGACTCGTCCTTGAGTCAAAGTACCTCTATGGTATAAATTCAAGCTTTAATGGATTTATATACTACCCAAATAATTAACATGCCATATTGGCATAGGATTTATGGATTCGGGAATCGTGGTTTATATTGTAACCCAAAATGCGGAGCATTACATTATCCCCCCCTTAGGATCATTCATTCTCAAATGATGATGCGGGACACAAATAGACACGATTTCAAGCATAATAAGAACTAGGAAATATAAGATAGGAATAGTACCTTCTGTCTCATCATCCATCGAAGCAAACAAATTGGGATACCTAATTCTCATGTCATCTTCTGTCACTTTGATATCCTCTACTGGAAATACCAAAGAATGATCTCCAATGCATTTCTTCAACATGGATATAAGGAATACCGGATGAATAAAACCCAAACTTGCAGGCAATTCTAGCTCATAAGCAATTGCACCAATCTTTCTCTGAATCTAATATATCCCTATATAGTGAGGGCTCAATTTACCCTTTTTTCCAAACCGCATAACTCCTTTCATAGGAGAAACCTTGAGAAATACCTAATCACCAACTTCAAACTCTAATTCTCTACTCTGAACATCGACATAGGACTTCTGACGACTCTGAGCAGTCTTGAGTCATTCCCTAATGATATTCACTTTCTTACCCACTTCATACCATCCTATCGGAGACCTACATCTCCTTCCATACAAAGCCTCAAAAGGAGTTATTTTGATGCTCGCATAGTAACTATTATTGTAAGCAAATTCAATCAGTGGCATGTGATCTATGCAACTACCATTGAAATCAATGACACATGCCCTCAACATATCCTCGAGGGTCTGAATGGTATGCTCAGCTTGCCCATCCATCTGAGGGTGGAAAGTTGTGCTCAAATTCACTTGTGTGCCTAAACCCTTCTGAAAAGATCTCCAGAACTAAGATGAAAACTGTGTACTTCTATCGGATATAATGGACACTGGTGCCCCATGCAATCAAACTATCTCCTTAATGTAAATCTTAGCATAAACCTCTACCGAATATTTAGTCCTCACAGGCAAAAAGTGGGCTGACTTTGTCAACCGATCTACAATCACCCATTGTAATCATACTGGTTTTGGGATCTCGGAAGCCTGTAATGAAGTGTATGTTTATCATCTCCCACTTCCATAAAGGCAGGGCTATCTCTTGGGAAGTACCACCTGGCCTCATGTGTTCTACCTTCACTTGTTGACAGTTCAAACACTTGGACCCAAAATCAACTATATCATGTTTCATGTTATTCCACCAATACAAGGTTTTCAGATCCTGGTACATCTTAGTAGAGCCTGGGTGAACGAAGTACCTCGAAATGTGCACCTCATCAAGGATTTTTTTCCTGCAGTCTATCAACATTCGGAATGCACAACCTACCCTAAAATCTTAGAATACCATCACCGCCAATTTCAAATGACATAACCTTTTATTGACCCACATCTTTCTTGATTTGCATCAAGGTGGGATCTTCGACCTGCTTCTCTTTAAATTCAGCACAAAGGGATGGCTTAGATAACTTATGAACAATTACCCCTCCATCTTCAGAATCTAAGAGTCGCACTCCCAGATTTGTAAGGGGGTGAATATCTTTCACCATCTCTTTCTTTCCTTCTTTTACATGAGAAAAGCTGCCCATAGACAACCTGCTGAGGGCGTCGGCTAAAACATTTGCCTTTCTCGGATAGTAATGCAAGCTCATATCGTAGTTTTTCAGAAGCTCCATCCAGCGCATCTGCCTGAGGTTCAATTTTTTTTGCGAGAAAACATACTGCAGACTCTTGTGGTCAGTGAAGATATCAACATGAACATCGTACAAATAGTGCCGCCAAATCTTAAGTGCAAACACCACAACCGCTAACTCCAAATCATGGGTGGGGTAGTTCCACTCGTGCACCTTTAACTGCCTAGATGCATAAGCCACTACCTTACCATGATGCATCAACACACAACCAAGCCCCACATAGGATGCATCAGAGTATACCACAAAGCTATCTACACCCTCGGGAAGGGTCAAAACAGGAGCAGTGGTCAGTTTGTCTTTCAAATTCTCAAAACTATTCTCACATAGATCAGACCACACAAACTTCACCTTTTTCTGAGTCAATTTGGTGAGTGGAGCAGCTATGGAATAAAAACTATCTACAAACCTTCTGTAATAACGCGCCAAACCCAAGAAGCTCTGAATATCGATTGGAGTCGTGGGTCTGGACCCTTTTCTCACTGCTTCAACTTTCTGGGGATCCACTCTTATCCTGTTACTCGACACAATATGCCCCAAGAAGGCAATAGAATCTAACCAGAATTCACACTTAGAAAATTTAGCATACAACTGATGATCCTTAAGGGTCTGAAGAATAATTCAGAGGTGATTGGAATGATCCTCTTTACTCTTAGAATAGATCAAAATATCATCAATAAATACAATAACGAACAAGTCAAGAAACTGATGGAATACTCTATTCATAAGATCCATGAAGTCTGTAGGGGCGTTAGTCAACCCGAAGGACACGACTAGAAATTCGTAGAGACTATATCAGGTTCGAAAGGTTGCCTTAGGTATGTTTGACTCCCTAACTTTCAACTGATGATAACCCGAATAAATGTCTATTTTTGAAAAACACTTGGTACCCTGAAGCTGGTAAAAAAGATCGTCAATCCTAGGAAGAGGATATTTATTTTTAATCGTGACCTTATTCAGCTGACGGTAATCTATGTACATATGAAGGGAACCATCTTTATTTCGCATAAAAAGTACAGGCGTGCCCAAGGAGACACACTGGGTATATAAAACCCTTATCTAGGAGATCTGCTAACTATTCTTTCAACTCTTTTAGTTCTGCAGGAGCTATTCTATATGGTAGAATGGAAATAGGACGAGTGTTTGGCAACACATCAATACAAAATTCAATCTCCCTATCAGGTGATATTCCTAGGAGATCATTTGGAAAGACTTATGGGAATTCTTTTACTACAGAAGCTGATTGAAGAGGAAGACTCTCGGCATTGGAGTCCTTAACTCGGATAAGGTGGTAAAAGCAACCTTTAGAAATGAGTTTGCAGGCTCTGAGATAGGATATAAAGTGCCCTCTGGGTGCTAAAGAATGTCTTTCCCACTCTATCACTGGTTCATTCAGGAAAGAAAAAGTGACCCTTTGAGTCCTACAATCTAATATGGCATAGCACGAATGGATCCAATCCATTCCCAAGATAGCATCAAAAGCAACCATATCTAACTCTATGAGATTTGCTAACGTATCCTGGCTACCAACAGTCAAAACACAACCCCTGTACACCTTCCTAGCAATAATAGAATCCCCCACCGGGGTGGAAATAGAAAAGGGTTCAGAAATCACACTAGGCTCAAACCCGAAATCAACAACTACATAAGGGGTCACATAGGATAGAGTAGACACGAGATCAAGTAACACATAAACATCACGGGAAAAGATTTGTAACGTACCGATAATAACATATGGGGAAGCTTTCTCCTCCTGGCGGTTGGTCAAAGCATATTACCAGTTGCGAGTGTTTCTGGCAGCTGATGTGGTGCCCTTCTGAGGCGGGGGTGGTGCCAAATAATTTTCTAGAGACTTTGCACCACCAACATTCATTCAAGCAGATGGATATTCCCTTCGAAAGTGACCCAGCTGACTATATGAATAACATACTAATGAGCTCAACTGACACCTTCCTGAATTATTTCTACCACAAGTCTCACTTCGCAGAAAAGTATGATGCTGCTCAGTCACACTACCCTTTGATTGATTATCCAGAGCTCTGGTTCCATGGTTAGTTTGAAAAATCTGAGATCGTCTGTCTGCTGGTGGTCGGGGTACTAGGGCGCTGGTAGTAGACATCGTATTACCCTAATTCTTTTTTTCTGCCATTTATTTCCCCACTTACTGCCCTGAGGCTAACTATGACTCTGGTCGGCTGATTTGGCTCCTTTTGCTTGTCTTTCCACCTCCCTAGCTTTAGAGATCTTTTTTTTCTCTTCCACCTGCTACATATTAACGGTCAGCCTAGCAAAGTCTAACTCCTTATTAAACATTACCCCCTGGCACTCAAGCACCAGGTTATCAGAAAGGCCAGATGTAAATTTTCTCATTCGGGCTCTCATATTACTAGTAAACTTTGGTGCATAGCGGGATAGTTTATTAAACTTCAAAGTGTACTCCTGGACACTCATACTGCCCTACTTTATATTCATAAACTATTCCTGTTTGGCCTCCCTCAACTCTAGAGAAGAGAATTGATCAAGGAAAGCTTCCACAAATTCGCCACAAACTGTGGGCTCAGCACTCTCACCTTTTGCATTCTCCCAGTCAGCATTCCACTGATTCCCAACATCCTTAATCTGATAGGTTGCTAGTTCCACCCCTTCAACCTCATCCACATGCATTACCTTAAAGGTCTTTTCCATCCCATCCATGAAATCCTATGGATCTTCCTCCACCTTGGTGCCAGTGAACTTAGGTGGGTCCATTTTCATGAAATGTTCGAACCTAGTAGCCTCAGACATAACAGATGCAGACCCAACATCTTCTGATCATTAAGCCTAGTTAGCTACCAACTGTGTCAGCTTCTAAATAGACCATCTGAATTTTGTATTTGAAATCTCTCTGAGAAGTTGAAGGACGGTTCACATTAGTCTGTGGAGCCCGAGGTGGACTGTTCAGGACTGGAGGGACTCTCAGAGTGGGGATAGGTTATGGAGTGTTAGCTCTGTTATGGGTATGCATCCCATGGGTAAGATGGACCTCATCTGCCTGAGCATTGTGTCGATGATACGACGTGGAGGCATAACTATGTTTGTAAAATATGAGAGATCATTGATTAGGGGACAGTTCAGACTCTGAAGCATGAACTAAATCACAAAGAAGGGAAATATTTCCTAAACGCCTAGTAGCCTTTTGCTTATAAGTGTGGCGCGCTATACACCCATAACCAAGACTACCCAACACAATTTTGCAGATACCCTAGGACCATAAATCGTGCTTTGATACCAAGTTTTTCATGACCTGAATCAGGGCCCTAGCCGTGATGAGCATTCCCAAACTCGAAGGACTGGAATGCCCTCTGTCTATCTGGTAATCATGCACATAATTCATATGATCAAAGTAATACGGAATAGACACAATAATACGGAAACATGGTCAATAATTTAAAATAGTTAAAGGCCATAAAACATGCCCAATAATATTTAATAAACATCTACAATAGTCTACGAAATCTCTACCGACATACTATCTGAATAATTGGGACAAGGCCCCCAGTAGACCAAAAACCATACAGAAATAAATACCTAAATGACTAGGCCTTTCGAAGGAAAGAAGTCTCACAAACTAAACTCTGAGACAACCCTGTCTGTAGACTCTACTTAGGATCTGGACCCCTAGACTGCGCCTCAGTACCTAGGAGGAAAGGGGGTTATCACAATTGTACTGGCACGTGAAGCAATCCAAAATAAAGTAATTGAACATATATATATATATATATATATAATACATGAGAGCAAATGTTCATCAAACATTATGCATAAAACAGTTTTTGAAAAACACATGGGCACCTACTGAAAACATGTAACCTGTCTATAAATCTTAAACTTTGATCTATGTATTACTTCTAAGTTAGGTGGTATCCCCTACAAGTCTGATATTCCATGGGCAATATGGAATCCGCCATTGACTTAGCAGGGAAGCCTCCAACCCGAGTATGCCGCAAGGGTTGGAGTTCCTGAATCTGATATGCCACACAATACTTAAGTCAGCATATAATAATATACCCGGGTCGGCAAACCACAGTTTTAGGCAATGAGTTGCTTGAACTCAAGCCCTCTTCAAGCAACCACGTAACATCTCTGTATGCCCATTTTTAACCTTTTCTGTACATGCAACATTCTGAATGTCTAAAATCATGATAGTCTAAAATGTCTATTAGTCTGAGTCTGATATGACATTGGTCTGAATTGGTATCGTCATACCAAGACTAGAAAGTCATGATTTATGAGACATAATACATTAAGCTAAATTTTTCATTTAAAGCATAATTTAGACCACCAAAAAAATGCACTCTTTCATTACATACATTATGAACATTAAACATTCATGATAGATTCCCTCTTTAGTGATTTAAAACCACCTTTAAATCATAACAAGAGTTCAATCATTTCATATAGTGATTTTCAAGGATGCATTGCAAAACAATTCTTATGCTATGAGAAATCTGAAAAATTCATAATAAGAGGGAATTCACCGAAAATCATGCTCTCAAAAAGAATTAATTCTTAAATACATTATTTCATACATTCATATTCTCAAATCAATTTGGGGAAGGTCAAAAGACCAAAACAATGATGTTAAAACATTTAATACATAAATATATACATAGATTCAAAAATCACATTCTAAAACATAATTTTTCTATGCCCATGAGAATTTAGGAAAACCCCGCATACCTCTATTTAGGAAAATAATGGGTGCTTCTTGAAGCCTGTGGATTGGGGATTTCGAATCTCTAATCAATTTTGAAAACCCACGGTTGAGTCTTGATTTATTTGGGTTTTTAGTTTGAAACCCTTGGGAGTGTTCTTGAGAATTTTTAGATGAATGTGGATGTATTTTGGAGAATTGGGGACTGAATTTTGTGTTTATGGTGGCGTAAGGGTGGGAAAAGGACCATTTTGCCCCAATGTAGTGTTTAAGTCACTTGAAACCATAAGATATGCGCTGCATATGATATCACATATATTTACATAGGTGCCGCATATGATATCGCCTATATTTACATAGGTGCCACATATGATATCTCGTATATTTACATAGGCGTCGTATATGCTATCGCATATGCTTTCCAGTGGGCATGTGCGATTGGTTAGGCGACGTATACTACTTTGAAAGGCCATAAATTCTTTCTCGGGTGCCGAATTTTAGAAAAATTGGTATCATTGGAAAGCTAACTCGGAAACCTATCATTTTACATATAGTAGGCTCTCTAATTCGACATATACAAAGATTCATGGTCGATAGAATTTAACACAAATTATAATGTCCACTTAAACTTAATTGATCAAAGTGGTTTTCAACTCATCCTTGAGTCAAAGAATTTTCATGGTCTATATTGTAGACCGAAATGCGGGGCGTTACAGATTCAAAATCCCTTTTCAGATTCAAAATTTGCATTTTTCTAACTCGATCACTTCCTTGATATCCTTTTTTTAAAAAAAAAATTCAAGCTTCATTTTTTTGTCTCACAAGCAATGATTTTAGAAAAAATCAAATCCGCAACTGAATTTTGAATTAAAGTTTTGGCATTGAATTTTTTAAGCTTTTGATCTGAATAAGATTTAATTTGAGCAAGGGTAGGATTTTAAGGGAGTGGTTGTAATGGTGTATCTTCCGCTACAACTTCACACAGATCATAGGCTTAAAGATATGATTTCATTTTCATGGACCAAATCTGATAGTTTTCGCCAGTGAAAATTTTTGGGGCATTCAATGAGAGACTGCTGCTTGACATCTTTTTGGTTAAAAAATTGCCCTAAAGTTTAAAAATAACCATGAGTTGAAAAATATATCCATGATGGGTTAAAATGGGTAGCCCTGATGGGTTAAAAAAAATATGGTAGAGCTTTGGAAGAAATCACAGATCCCAAAAGATCAATGAGTCTCTGATACCACTGTTGGTTTTTTTAAAAGAAGATAGGACAACGAAAAGGGGTTTAAATGATTCTCAATGGATTGAATAACTTTAAATAATCTTTTAATAGCTATCAATAAGTGTATTGATAATTGAGGCTCTTTAAATAGCCAACATAAAATAAAAATCAGCATAATTTGAATTTCAAAATAATCTAAAATTTCTCAACAACTTAAACAACCTAATCTAATATTTAAAATTCAAACTCCTCTCAACTCTAAACAACTTATTAACTAAAATTTACTACAGTAACTAAATCAATTTTCAACACTTCTCCTTTGATTTAGTTACTACAATTTTAAAAAGTAGCTCCTCCTCAGCTTCCACAAATTGTACTTAAGGATTATTTTTAAGCTTGCACACTTTTGTAACATGACCTGCTTGTTTACAATTTCCAAAAATCACATCAGGTCTCCACCAACAAAAATTCTCCAAGTGTGCTTTGTTTTTGCAGTGTTTGCAAGGATTTTAATTACCTTTTCCTTTTTTGTTTTGTGCATAAAAGGCACTTTCAGTAACATTGACATTGTCTTTTCTGAAGGCTCTTCTTTGCTCTTATTCTTGAAGAGCACTAATTAGTTCTTCAATAGAGATAGTAGAGAGATCTTTAGACTCTTCCAAAGATGAGATTTTATATTCGAATCTCTTTGAGTCACAAGAATTTTTTCTACTATTTTGTCATCTTTGAAATCCTCGCAAAGCAACCTGATTTTACTGACAAGCGAAGAAAACTTGTCTGAATACTTAGTAATAGTTTCATCCTCTTGTATCCTAAGAGATTCAAAGTCCCTTTTTAGATTCAAAATTTGCATTTGTGTAACTCGATCACTTTCTTGATATTCTTTTTTTTCAAGCTTCATTTGTTGTCTCACAAGCAATGATTTTAGAAAAGATCAAATCCGCAACTGAATTTTGAATTACAATTTTGGCTTTGAATTTTTTGAGCTTTTGATCGTGATTTAATTTGAACAAGGGTAGGATTTTCAGGGAGTGGTTGTAATGGTGTATCTTCCTCTAAAACTTCCCATATATCATAGGCTTGAAGATATAATTTCATTTTCACTGACCAAATCTGATAGTTTTTGCCAGTGAAAATTTTTGGGGCATCTAATGAGAGACTGCTGCTTAACATCTTTTTGGTTAAAAAATAGCCCTAAACTTTAAAAATAAGAATGGGTTGAAAAAGATAGCCCTGACGGGTTAAAATGGGTAGCCGTGATGGGTTAAAAAAGATATGGTAGAGCATTGGAAGAACTCACAGATCTGAAAAGATCAATGAGGCTCTGATACCACTGTTGGTTTTTTTAAAAGAAGATGGGGTAGCGAAAAGGGGTTAAAATGACTCTCAATGGATTGAATGACTTTCAATAGCTTTCAATAATCTTTTAACAGATTTCAATAAGTTTGTTGAGCATTGAGGCACTTTAAATAGCCAACATAAAACAAAAATCAGCATAATTTGAATTTCAAAATAATCTAAAATTTCTCAACAACTAAAACAACCTAATCTAAAATTTAAATTTCAAACTCCTCTTAATTCTAAACAACTGATTGACTAAAATTTGTTGTAGTAACTAAAATCAATTTTCAACACTACTCAAATCCCTATATGGTCTCAAACAAGTACCATGACAACGGAACACCAAGCTATCAGATATTTTGATAAGGTATCGTTTATTCAGAGCAAATATGATTCATCCTTGTATGTCAGAAAGACAACAGAAGTAATCATTATTGTGCTAGTGTATGTTAATGACATGTTGATCACTAGAGATAGTTTAAAGCTAATAGAAGAGACCAAGACAATGTTTCATCAAAACTTCAAGATAAAGGATCAAGGTGAGCTAAGATATTTCCTTGGAATAGAGTTTGCAAGGTCTGATAAAGGGATATTGATGCATCATAGAAAATGTGCATTGGAGTTACTATCTAAACTAGGCTTGACATCAACCAAGCCTGTATCTACTCCTATGAACTACAACACCAAGATGACATCTAGATAGTTTGATGAGCATGTTGAGCAAAACTTGATACAAGTCAAATAGCCGCCTTAGGTTTTGAAGACATCTTTGGAGGCCAACACCTAAAGGCTCAAGACTTGGTCACCCTGAAAGCACAAGGATATGAAAGAAAGGCCCATTTGGAGCATGACTTAAAGCAATCCCGTGTATGGAAGTTCTCTCTTTAAAACTAGAACACCTTAGTTTAGCGTTAGTTAGAGCTTGGAATATCCATTGTAGTTTAGGGCTTGGAAAAGCTAGTATTGACCTTTGCTTGGAAATGGTGAATCTTGAGGTGTGTTGGTTCCCTTGGCGGTCACCGTAAGAGTGTGGTGTTGATTATTACATTTATTAGGGGTTAGTGTTGAAATACTCTTTTTAGTGTTGAAATACACTTGGTTCCTAATATTTTAATAATCTTTGTCTAACTTTTTATCCTTTTCATTCTTTCAAACTTGTTGTGTTATTCTTGTTCTCTACTCTCGGTTTGTGTTTGTTCTTGTTGGCCAAAATTGTTGTCTTCTTATTCTTCATTTTATATGTTGTTAAGATAGTTTGGGTTGGATGAAATAGGTGTCAAACACCTTGTTATCTTCTTATTCTAGTGTTGTGTTGTGAATTCAAGAAAGGTCTCTAATCATTCCAAGGATCTTAGTGATTTGTGGACTATTTTGGAGTGTGTTTGTGAACTGTTTTGAGTCACTTCGTGAGTTCCTTGTTTTTCTTGTATCAAGACCAGACTGCTGATGATCCACCAGCAAACCAAGAAGCTTATCAAAAGTTGATTGGAAAGTTGTTAGCTTATCAAAAGTTGATTGGAAAGTTGTTGTACTTAAGTATGATAAGGCCAGATATAGTCATTTGTGTTCCTGCTCTGAGTCAGTTCCTTCAAGATCCTAAAACGTCTCACATGGACGCAACACTTAGGGTTGTGAAGCATGTTAAGAACCATCCAGGTCAAGGTGCTACTATCTAGTAATGCATATGACAGAATAAGTGCCTATTATGATGGGGCATCATGCCCTCAGACTAGAAGGTCTGTAACAGGATACTTTGTAAAGGTTAGAGAATCACTAGTTTCCTAGAAATCAAAAAAGCAAGCTATTGTCTCCAAGAGTTTAGCAGAAGCAGAGTTTAGAAATCTTGCTGCAGTCACAACAGAGTTGATTTGGATCCTAGGCTTGATGAAAGAAATTGGGAATAAAGTAATTCTACCAGTAGATGTGTTTAGTGATAGCAAATCTGCTCTGCAAATAGCAACAAATCAAATATACCATGAGAGAACAAAGCATATTGACATTGACTACTTCTTTATCAGGAAAAAATTGTGCAAGGAATGATTAGAACTCACTACATTGCAACCCAAGATCATCCTGCAGACTTGCTGACTAAGGGACTGACAAGAGCACAACAAGTTCATATCAATACCAAGTTAGGGATCTGTGACATCTTCAGACCTTTCTAGCTTGAGGGGGAGTGTTGAAGTATGAAGAAGAGAGTGGAGAAGGATCTAGAATAAGCAATAATAGACTAGTTGTTTTTCTATTATAACTGTTTTTAGTTAGTTACACTAGTGCTAACGGCTAGTTAGTTAGTTAGTTAGCCAAATCTCTAACCTATAAATGTATATGACTGTACACATTGAAGAATAATGAAAAAATTTGATTCTCTTTTCCCTCATCTTCTTTCTCTCTCAATTCTCTTTCTTTCTCTCTTCTCCTACAACTATCAAACTATGTACTTTCTCCATTGTTGAATAAATAAGAAGCCTACTGCTATCTTGTATAATTATAGGATGCATATGTCCACTTGTTCAACTTTATACAAGTGTCTACTTGTGTAGATGGAAAGTTAGAGGGCATAGATGTCAGTTGAAGCCAAATTAAAGGGCAACAACAACAAGAACATACCCGGTATAGTTCCACCAAGTGGGGTCTGGTAGAGTGTAAGTAGACCTTGCCTCTACCTCACAGGTGATTAGCCAAGTTAAAGGATACGTTTATGTATTATGCCTTTTATTAAACTCAAAACATCTCCACATGTTCATTTTGACATGATATGCTTCAAGTTTCATCTAAGACGAGGAGGTTGGAGTACTATTATTTAATTTGAACTGAAGTCGAACAGTAGTGAAAATTTTGATGGTGAAGGAAAGCATTATCAAATAAAGCATCATGAAGATAGATAGTTTCTTTTTGTTTTTTCGACCTCTCTACCTTCCAATTAGGTAGGGTAATTTGTTGCTCGGACTCTCCAAAAATGTCATGGGACGTGTGTTGGATCCTCCAAAATAAGTGTATTTTTTGAGGATCCAGCATGGGTCCAGCAACAATTTTGGAGAGTCCGAGCATCATAGAGCTAAGGTCCGCGTACAAACTATCCTCCCCAGACTCCACTAGCGGGATTACGCTGGATATGCAGTTGTTGTTGCTGTTGGGGATCGATAGTTTTTTAATAGATTATCATGAACAAAATTTCCATGTGTCTCTTAATAATCTTAAAATATGGGTACTAGATGCTGTTAAAGATTATTTTTCCCTAATCTTTAACACATTTCAAGGATTAAAGAATAAAAATATTATATGAAAATCATGTGTGGTGAATTTGATAATCTATACATAAAGCTTGTGCAATTTCTCTAAAAAGGTAAGTCGGGAAAAAAAGTTAAATTTTACTAGTCTAGATCGATGGACTTTTCTCTCCGTTTTAGCCTCGATTACAACTTTGCTGATCATGTTATTTATAACATCATTGATCCCCTCTTGCGACTTGCAACTTTCAGGTCATAATTGGAACACAATAGATATGGCTTATGCTAGTGTTGCTTCTCTTATGAGAACAATACAATCGGTCCTAAATATCCAATTTTCTTACAAACTCATTTAGGCGTGTCTAGCCATTAAAAATTAGTCCACGTGGCATATTTTTATTCTTTTTTGCTAACTCAGTATTTTTTTTCATTTTTTAATTGATTTTTATTAATTTTGAGGTGTGCTTCTTAAATTATGAGTGACAATTTAGATGTATTTCTCACACTCATAATAGTCTTAGTATGAAGCTCAAAAAACAAAAGGAATAATCTAGGTGTGTTTTTACTTGTTAATACTTTTTTGCAAACTAGTGTCACGGCACGTACGTTGCACGTGGGTCTTGTTAGATGTGTCTTTATCACCAAACATTATAGTTAGCACTTTCATTGTAAATAAAATCATTGTGATTTATTTAATAAAAATGATATGAAAGTATAGATGAATGAATATAGTAAAAAAATATTTTGCTTTTTCCATGTTAATGAGTATTGTCATGTATTTTGTTGTAATAATAAGTCCATGTTGTACGTACCTATACGGCTGAAAATTTATAGTGTAGTTAAAATTAATAATTATTTATATCATTGATGTTATATAATAATGTAATGAAACAATTCTCACCTAATACTTCTTTATAGACAATATTGCCGGTATATGTTTCTTTCATTCATTTGAGTTGCTCTGCATACTCTACACAGGAAACCACCCTCAACGAATTCCCTTTCCTCTGTTGGCCTCATTCTTAATAGTGAGTTGAATCTCCATATTTCTATAGCACACTCTGATTTATAAAAGATAATTTAACCAGACCTTATAAGTTTCTCAACTATCCCTTTCCTATGCTTTTGCTTCTGCGTTCTCTGAAAATATAGCCACAGATAGACAGACGCGCACACACATACATATACATACAGACCTCATACATGTGCTAAAAAGGTGTCTGATTAGAGCTAAGATAAATCACTGGCATACAGGAGATGGTCAACCACCATGAAAAATCCCTTTTGTTACTCCAATTACCTCATTTTGAGCTAAAACTTGATAGAGCACTGCATCTAAAATGGGGTGTTTCAAAAAAAACTGAACAAAATTGGGAGATTCAATTCCCAATATCTAACCATTAAATGGTTAGCATACACTTAAGGGCTCAGCTTTTGCTGTTCTAACATGAAAAAAGAAAGTGACATCGCCATGGCTGTAAGACACCGGTTTATAGATATCGGTTTACAGATGATGCCATGCGGAGTCGCCCAGCCAAGATAAGGGTCAGATTCTCTCAATGCAAAGAAAATCAGCATCACAACCCATTTCTTTAGATCCAATCAACATTCTTGTAAATGGCCCAGTAAAAGGGGCTACCTTGTGTCATTTCTACCTGGTATTTTACAAGGACATAAAAGTAACTAATTGTGAAATCAGCTGTAGCAGTAGCAGAAGCAGAAACTGGAATAAGCATACATATATATAACTCGAAAATCAATATTCTTGTTATTTTTTCTGCTGAAAAGGTTGTTGGCTTTTAATCGATTGAGAAGAAATCAGGGATTTGAAGAGAGGGGCCAACCACTCTTTACAGAAAATCCTCTCCTCGATGTCTCATTTTTCCTTTCTGGGCATAAACTACAGTGAGGATTCTCCCATCTCTCTGATGACTAAATTATCCTCACAGCCACTTTTGAAAGATTGGAACTTTCCCACAAGTAGGAATTTGGACAACTTCAAGCAATTTTTAACAATTGCTACACAAGATTGGAGTATGTTTGCGGCACATCTGAAGAGGGTTGTTGGTTTGGTTAAAGGAAAAATCATAGGCAAATCAGAGGGGGAACCACCCTCCAAGAATTCTGTTTTCTTTTTGTGGGCTAGATTTGGCCCTTTTCCATTCTTCATACTGGACTGAACCTCCATTTTATATGCTTTCGCTGGTGCTTTGCCGAAAAAGTAGGCAGGAAGGAGGGAAGTAGTCACAGATAGAGAGACATAAAGATACATTATTATATGTACACACATAAGAAGCTCAAACATATGCTAAAGGTCTATTGATTAGAGCTAAGAAAAAAAATCATAGACATACCAGAGATGGCCAACCACCCCAAAAAATTACATTTTTTCTCCGATGGTCACATTTTAGGCCAACTTTTAGGTCTCAGATTTTGTTGTATGTGAATATGCAAATTGAAAACAACACATGCCGTGGCTATAAGACACCAGTGTGCATATGGATGCCAATATACGGGTCGGATTTTCTTAACACAATAAAGTAAATTATAGCCCAGAAAGAAGCAGACCATCATCACAGCACACATTTTCAAGTATTTGCATGATTTACCCTCTCTCGATCAATTTTCCGATAAATCAACATTAATAGAACACCACATTTAGGCTCAGTACTCTTAAAAAGCAGGTACATTTTTATTTAGAGGGACATAAAAGTAGATATTTGTGAAAATCAGCTGTGGTAGTAAACAGAAGCAGAAAAAGGAAGAGCATATATAGTATTTTTCCTTTATCAGCTAAAGGGCTGTTGATTAGAGAAACAAGAAATCATAAGTATATCAGAGATGGACAAACACCCTGGAAATCCTCTTTTCCCTCCGACTACCACAACTTTGAGCTGACAATAGATGAAAAATATCAGTTGTTCAACAAAACCGCAAAACCCAATAGGGTGTTATAGTAAAACTTTTAGGGCTCAGATTTTTCAGTTCTACAAATATGCAGAGAGAAAGCACTCGCCGTGGCTGAAGATACACCGTTAGCGAATGGATGCCTTACCGAGTCATGCCGCCAAGATACAGGTTTGATTTTCTCAAAACGGTGAAGAAAATTATTGCCCAGAAAGAAGAAAATCTTCATCATTAAAACACCTTATTTAGGTTCCAAACTCCGAGAGAACAACTACCTTCTTGTGTCATTTCTATCTTACCGAAGCACAAGCAGTAAAAGGGAAGCATATTAAAATATTTGGCATTCTATGGCCAAACGTCACCATAATTCTCGATCTTTTATTTTTTTTCTCAAAGGGCTATTGAGTTTTATCAATGAAGAAGAAATCATGGACGTAACAGATGGGCAACCACAATTTACAGAAAATCCCAACTTTGTGAAGTGTATTCCTTTCTGTACTAAAACTGTGGTGGGTATTCTGCCATAAGTATTATCATCGAAACCTCATTCGAAAGATGGAAACTACCCCACAAGTAGGTGTTTGAACAATGTCAAACAATTTTT
Source organism: Capsicum baccatum var. pendulum (assembly GCA_030864225.1). NCBI lineage: Eukaryota > Viridiplantae > Streptophyta > Magnoliopsida > Solanales > Solanaceae > Capsicum > Capsicum baccatum. The sequence continues at coordinate 234,764,938 of CM061555.1, read as the reverse complement.
CACACACAGCAACAACTTACACAGTGAAATCCCATAAACATAAGCTTCAACCACCCTGAAAAACATTTCTTTACTCCGATTAATTAATTTTTGAACTAAAATTTGATAAAACAGCTGCCTCTGAAATGGGGTGTTCAAGAAAAACTGAAGAACCCAATTGGGTATCTCAGTTTAGGGCTTAGATTTTGCTGTTCAACTGACATGGAAAGAGAAACCAACACACGACATGGCTGCAAATACACCAGTTTGCAAATGGATGCCATACCGGGTCGCCAAGCCAAGATAAGGTCGGATCTTATACACGCAATGAAGTGGATTATAGCCCAAGGAGAAGCTGTTAGAGTATGTGCCCTACTGACCAGTGACTTTAACATAAGAGTTGCCTATGGATGGAACGGGTTGCCTGAAGTGTTCCAAGGAAGTAGTAAAACAGGAAGTAAATAACACAATGATTTTTACGTGGAAAACACCCAGCTCAAAGAGGTGTAAAAAACCACGACCTGTACCTCTGTAGGATTTAACCCCAACTTCACTAAATAATTCTGAGCCTCAACAACGACTGATTACAAAACTCTTGTAACCAACAACTAGAAATTATAAACTCTAATTCCTATACCTCAATAACTAGGAATCATAAACTCTAATTCCTATAACTCAACAACTAGGAATCATAAACTCTAATTCCTATAACTCAACAATCACCCTTGACTGTTGAACCCACTTCGAGTTATCCCAAACTTGAAGTTAACTCAGCTCAGTATTGTTCTTAAACAATCAATCTAGGAAAGTAATAAATTACAACACAATAAGAACAATACATTTAAACTTACTCACGAACTGTAAAGTTTTGTCCTGTGAAACAGGTTAGTCAATCCGTACCTTTGTACTGGAATTCTCTCAATTATGAATTTTCTCTCTCTGTAAGTGCACAAGTTATTCTGAATAATATATCTTCTATTTAAGAATAGATCTCCAAAGAGTCATTCTTTATTTCAAACTCTTCTTTTAATAAGAACTCTCATTGCATAGAATTCTACTTCAAGTGAGACTCCTTCTTCAATTTCAACTGTTGTCTCCTTAGTGTTGTAGTCAAACTCCAACTCTTTAAATCAGCACATGTTTATTTCCTTTAGTTTATCTGAATTAGCCACCCATATGGTCCTTCATTAATTTTTGCATGCTTATCTTTAATCATCCATGATTTTGCTACAAGTTTCTGCTACATGAGATAGTGTATCTGTGAACCAGCTTAACTGACATGTTTCATATCACTTTGGTCAGTTTTTCAATCATCAAAACTACATCGTACCCAACAAATCCCCCCTTTTTGATGATGACAAACCTCTTTTCTTTGTGCATTCAAATATCTTCACCTGCAGGCACTAAAATATAAAACACTAGAATGAAACAAGTTAGTCAATAGGTTATAAACATTGCACCCCTCTTATCTTCCCCCATCTGGCATCATCAAAAAACCATTTTAAATGCAATAATGTACTAGCCAAAGTGATTTATTATGCTATTCATGGCCACTGAGGCTATCACCAAAACAATCAAACAAAGACTTTAGCCAACATAGTAATGTATTAAAGAGAGCAAAAATATGATTCAATTTAGCAAAGATAACCATTTCATTTAACCGACAAAGCATGTTCCACACTAAACCTAATCTAGTACTGAACAAAGAAAAACAACAGAGCATTAATTAAAAAATACGGTATAAAAGTGGGACATGGCTAAGGATACAAATAGTGAGGAGTTGATGAGAAAGATGGAACAATTGATATCAACTGTGTCAATTGATGAATGACTTCAATATTTTCATTCTTCTATCAATCAAAGTCAAGCTTCAAAGTCATGATCCTAGTTGTAAGGACCTCTTATTCCACTTCATGACTGTGCAACTTCTAGTTCAAATTTTTTTAGCTAAATCATTTCTTTATTATCATTTTTTTTCTAATGAGTGTTAGCCCTCCTTATTGAAACAGGTATAGCATCATGATTCATTAGCTCAAAAACATCTGTTGTTGTTTTATAAGTCAAACCTGAACTAGGACTGAGACATTCCCAAAAAAGTAGCCAATTAGAAACTAAAAGGGAGAGCATGTCCCTTTTCATTTTTCAGAAACATATGTTGCATGTGATTGATGATCAAGTTTGGCAAATTCATGATACAAAAATTGATATTTTAGCTGAGAGATAAGAAGAAATTTCTGGTGTAGAATTAACACATTTCTACACAACCATTTGGAGAGAGTCAAAGAAAATTTGGTCAACTAATTCGTCAGCATCATAGGACAAGGGGAGGATGAAGTGTGAGGAATAGAACAGGTTTTCTCAACCGTTTTAACTTAGACAGCCTATGCTTATATCAGTGTAGAGCATACCAGATAAGAAGAACTTTGTGGTCACAATTGCTTGCTTGTACCTATTTTCAATACAATATAATAAAAAATTAGGTTAGAAAAGTCAAAAATCTGAAATTGGGACACAGAACTAAATGTGCAAGACTGAATCGAATAACATTTTAGCTAATAAGATTTAAAAGAAAAATGGTTATTCTAGTCAATCATTGATAGGAGTTCATACAATTTTAATCATCCCTAAATCTAACCTATTCCTTTCAAAATTCTCTCTACTTAGTGCCTTTAGTGCTTCTCCAGTCATTTAAATAACCCATATAGTCAACATTTTTATAGCCCTCAAGAGTTAAATTACTTTCATTTGAATACCGTAGTCTCAAGCCATTGATTCCCATGAGATATCTCAAGATTCTTGTGAAACCACCAATTCTTATGAATTATCAAAAAAATTATCATCAGCTTGTCTTGGTGTTATTGATGCATCAATTTCTTGATTTGTTGTCCCCCTGTCAATATGCCCTCAGTCTATACAATAGTTGATCCAGGTGGTACAACATGTTCCTGTGCATTCTCATCAGTTTCACTGTCATCACCTTTTTTTTGTTAGCGATCTCCAAAAGATCCATTCCCCCTTTAAATGTGGTGAGTGAAAGAATCTTTATTTGCTTCCAGTTTTATACCTTGAGCAAGATTTATCCATGTACAAATTTTGCTTGCCTCCTTTAACTCTCACCTGCAAAACAAATTAGGGGTTAACTTTAGGCCCCCAGACAAGCTTGGCTCCTTTCTTATAAGAAAAAAGGATGTATGAGGTTCCTTCTATCCCATCGAGGCAACATGTTATATGACCTATTTATCTGACTAGATTTGATCTTTTTTTTAGCTTATGCTAACATGGAATCAGATTTTTGCTAGTCTTATGCTTCTTGATTTGATTTTTGCTGCAACTGGACATTTAGTGGTTGGATGCCCCTGGTTACCACAAATATAACACAGATCTTTAATAGCATTAGAACTTTTATAAAATCCCAACCCAACCTTTTCATTTTGAGTTCTTTGACCTAAATTATGAACAATTCTTGAAGAATGTGTCCATCTATTAGCTTTTTCAAGATCAAGTTTCAATTTAGAAACTTCTTGACTCAATTGACTAACCTTTTCTTTTTCACAAAAGTATTCGTCAATTTTGACTCAAATTTTTCTTGTTCCTCACTTTTGACCTTTTTTTCCTTTTTCTGAAAGAGTCAGTTTCAAGATTTCAGATTTGAGGGTTAGGTTTGATGAATCAAGTCTGCTAACTTGTTTCTTAAGAGTGTAGTTTTTCTTTTCAACAGTGTTCTAACAAGTTTTTACATTAATAAAATCAAACTTGATACTTGCAATATTGTTGAATAACTCATCCCTATCAGAAGTTAATTCTTGGAAATCATCAACTAGAGCACTCATTAAGGAAATAAATTTCTTTTTAGAAAATAAATTCAACTTCTCTTTGAGTTCAAGAATACTTACCTCATAGTTTCATCATCTTCTTCGGTGTTTGAATCTCCAATGGCCATGAGACCATTTTCATCATCTTCTTCATCACTTTCAGATGCCATATTTATATCTTCTATGTCTATCTCATAGGTCTTCAAATTACCAACTAACTCATCAAGGGACAGTCTAGTGAGATACTTTGCTTCTATTATGGCTGTAACTTTGACATTCCACTTAGGCTTTGGTAGGACTCTCAAGACCTTCTCTACCTATTCCTCAGTAGATAAAGCCTTTCCTAGAGATGATAACTCATTTACCAACAAATTTAACCTAGTTATGATTTCTTGTAGTGACTCATTTTCCTTCATTTTGTATGATTCTCTATTGAACGTGAATTGTTGGTTGTTGTTGTTGTGAATCTGAGACAAGGGAGGTGTGTTGTTGGTTAGTTGTTGTATTGAACCCGAGATTTAGAGGTGTATTGTGGTTTTGTTGTTGTGGGTTTGTGTTTAAAGAGGATTTTTTGTTGGGAGGAACAATTTTAACCTTGGTATTCAAATCTTTATTGAAGGTTCTTGATGTTCTTGAACCATCTTCAAGTCTTGTGGAAAGGAGAACTTTCAATAGTAGTGAATTGATTTTTAGACTAAGTGAAAAGAGTGAAGTCTATTATTTGTCTTGAAACTAATCCAAAGCTATACCAAAGAAGTAAGGGACAAAAAGGGCTTTCAAAAAGACTTTTTTCCAAAAGAGAGAAAGAATTCTTTCCAAGGTTGGCAAAAGTGGAAAGGGCTACCAACCCTTCAAAAAGGTGTGTTGCCCAAAAGGTGCAAGACAAGTCAACCCTTTTGAATGTGAAAAGAGGCTCCAAAAACCTGTAGTTTTCCCTCCAAAACCAATTTTTCTCTTCCACAAGTTGGACAAACACTAAATTTCTCAAAGTCCACATGCATTCAAAGGCTACCATGTAACTACCCGCAACCAATCAAAGGCTGCCATGTCACTCCTTGAACAAATAACGTGTTTTTTTGTTTTGTAGGTAAGTTCTTGTCCATAATGGAAACTATTTTGGCCCTCCTTGATACTATTTCCCGTGACATAGCTTGGGCAAATGCAGTTCTTAAAAAATTACACTCGAATATGGCATCAATGAAGGGTGATATGTCTACTATGCTTGAGAGGTTGGATTGAGTTGAGAGTTGAAGGAACTCTCGTGTTTCTAATCCCGTAACTTTACACCCAATGATCAGTCCTCCAAGACCAGCACAAAATGTCAAAAGCTAAGCTACAAATTCCTCTCCAAATCATGAGCTAACTAGGCCAATTCCCCCACCATTAGATCAAGTCCAACAAGAAGGACTTGTAAGCCACATTCCTCCCGTCTAATATCCACAACCGAAGCTCCACTTGACCAAATCAATCTTCTCAACCGAAGCTCCAGTTTCCCAAAATTGACACATCCATATAGAGGCATATAGTAGAGAGGGACATGAAGGATATGGAGTCTTTGATGATGCTTATATGAGGGAAGAGGAGTTGAGAAGGAGACCTATGGATCAATAATGAACCCACCAACAAGTGAATACATGGGAATTGAGCAGGATGAGACTGAGGACATATCTCAAGATGGAGAGAAAGTCGAGGTGGAAAATAAAGATGTTGGTGTAGATGTTTGGCCGTATGATAATGCATCTGACTTACCCAATTTATAGAGCATAAGTCATGAATTTGAGGTCAAATTCCTCTCAAGATGGAGAGGATGATACGGCATGATTATGAAGATGGACATACGTGAGCATGCATGGAGTCAAGCCGAGGGAGTGTACAAGCTAAAGTGTGAAGAGGTCCTTGGACATCCCAAGTCCGCCCCTACATACACTCCATAGATGCCTTTTTGTCTTCTTTTCATTAAGGGCTTTTGAGACATTTCACTTACATTTGTAATAAGTCCATAAATAGACTAGTATTAGGTCTTTATTTCTTTAGTTGTTTAATGATATTGTAAGACACATTTTGGAACAACTTTCTTATCTCTATGGAGAGTGTACTATATTATTTTACGTCTTTGAAAATCCACCAAAACTAAAATGAGGGTGATGCTAGTGTGGAATCACTAGTGTTGCAAAACAATTTTAGAAACATCGGTGCTTGAGTGGTTGACGTCCTATTGTGTCATTGTAAGAGTTTAGGTGTTTATTATACATATATAAGGGTCTTAGTGTTTGACATACACTTAGGTTCTTAGTTCTTGTGAGGGTGAATGTCTCACTACCTGTCCTTTTCATTCTTGTAATCATTTGTAGTGTTTGCCTCTTGTTCTAGTGAAAATCGTGGGTTTGTTGTTATCTCTTGTTGTTTTTATTATCATCTTGTGTTCATTAAGTGTTTTATATACTATTTTTGGTGTATAACACCTTGTTATCTCGTCACTCTTGTATTGTTGATATTGGCCGAGACTTGTTCTTACCTTGGGTCTTGGATTGTCTTGTGTTTTGTGTCTTGTTTCCATGTTGTGGGTTGATTCTTGTATCACCGCCAAAAAAACATGACCTATTTAATAGATATTTAGGGAATTGCCTGAGAAGTTTCACCCAAAAATAAAGCAGGAGCCCACACCCCCCCATCAATCCATGGACTAACACCCTTCGAAATTCGCAATTCCTGTTGTTTTGCTTATTTGATCTAAAAAAAAAGCTTTCTCCACACCTCCAAATAAACATGATCCATTTAATAGGTCATAAGGGGCCTCCCAAGAAGATTTCTACCCAAAATAAAGTTGGAGCCCGCACCCCCCTCAATAGATAGATTAACACACAATAAAAGCTATTAAAATTCTATAACTCTTGTTATAACGCTCATTTGATCAAAAATAAAGGCTCTCCCTGCCCCTCCAAAGAAACACAATTTTTTTAATAGGTCATCATGAGAATGACCAATAAGTTTTGACCAAAAATAATTTAGATCCCAAAAATCCCTCACTTTCTCTTTTTGAAAAATAAAATAAAGTCCAGCCAATCTTTAAACAAGTAAAATGTTGAAAATGATGGGGAAAAACAAATCCTCATCTACTCAATTTCTTTTAATATTCACAAATAGTTCAATTGTGGCTTTCATAAAATCACATTGTCCTAATCAAATCATGTTGCTTTAAAGTAATTTGATGATCTTGCTTTTTGTTAGTTGCACCTTTCTTGGAAACTAGCCTCACAGAAAGGGCTGTACGTCTTTCTTTTACTGTCATATAAAGAGTTCCTCCATATGTTTTTTTTGGGTACAATGTATTTTTGATGATTGAAAAACTGACAAAGTGATATGAAACATGTTAGTCAAGCTGGTTCATAGACACACTGTCTCATGTAGCTGAAACTTATAGCAAAATCATTGATGATTAAAGACGAGCATACAAAAATCAAGGAAGGACTAGATGGGTGATTAATTCAGATAAACTCAAGAAAATAATCATGTGCTGATTTAAAGAGTTGGAATTTGACTATAACACTAAGTATACAAGAGTTAGAATTGAAGAAGGAATCTCACTTGAAGTAGAACTCTATGCTATGAGAGTTCTGACTGAAGGGAGAGTTTAAAATAAAGAATGACTCTTTGAAGAGTTGTGATTAAATAGAAGATGTATCATTCAGATTAACTTACGCATTTGCAAAGCTAAAAGGAGCAATCGATAGATTGAAGTTCTACTCAATCAGTGAAGAAATACAATTGAAGAACCTGGTCCTAGTATAGAATTTAGCTAAGAGTTTTAGCGTTGATTGTTAGGAGTTGTTTATTGTGTTGAATATTGATGAAATATTAGTTTCACTATGTTATAAACTAAACTAGGAGCTAGTCTTCGAGTTGGGGAAAACTCAGAGACTTTGTCAACTCATACCTTGGGTGGTGTGTGTGTAGTTAGGAATTAGAGTTTATAATTCCTAGGTTACATGAGTCTTGTAATCAGTTGTTATTGAAGCTTAGAGATATTTAGTGAATTTGGGGTTAAATACTGTAGAGGTACAGGTCATGATTTTTTACACCTTTTTGAGCTGGATGTTTTCCACGTAAAAAATTATTGTGTTCTTTACTTCCCATTTTACTTCTTTCTTGGAACACATCAGACAACCCATTCCATCTATAGGCAACTCTTACGTAAAAGTCACTGATCAATAGGGTACGTACTATAATAAGTGGTATAAAAGAAAAGTTTTCTTAAAAAAGGATAACACCTAAGACAAAGATTACTATGATGAATTTCGCACCTCCTACTGGTAACAAGGTCAATCCAATATTAGACCTCTACTCTTTGATGTTTCTCACTTTATTTGGTGGATGGCAAGGATGGAAATGTTTCTTCAAAGTGTATATTATGAATTATGGGACAGAATTACTAATATACCAACAATTTCCATGAAGACAGTGGATGGAGATCAAGTTAAAAAGGTAAGGAGTGAATTCACACTGGAAGATCTTGTTGCACTAAAAAAGAATGCAAAAGACAAAAACATTCTTGTTTGTGTTCTTGGTCCAACTGAGTAGAATAGAGTGTCAAATTAAAATACTCCTAAACAAATCTAGGAAGCATTGATGAATGCACATGAAGTCACTAGCAAAGTGAGAAAATTCAAAATTGCATTACTCTTCACTGAATATGAGGCTTTCAAAATGGAGAAAAATGAGTCACTATAAGAAATGATAACTAGGTTAACTTTATTGGTAAATGAGTTATCATATTTAGGAAAGGTTTTATCTACTGAGGAATAGGTAGAGAAGGTCTTGAGAATCCTACCAAAGTCTAAGTGGGATGTCAAAGTTACAGCCATGAGAGAAGCTAAGGATCTCACTTGAATGTCTTTTGATGAGTTAGTTGGTAATTTGAAGACCTATGAGATGAACATGGAAGATCTAAATAAGACATCTGAATGTGATGAATCAAATGATGAAGAATATGATGAAACTACTCTCATATTGGAGATTTATACATGGAAGAAGATGATGGAACCTCTGAGGTAAGTATTCTTGAACTCAAAGAAAAGTTGCATTTATTTTCTCAAAAGAAACTTGTTTCCTATATGAGTGCTCTAATTGATGATTTCCAAGAATTAACTTCTAATAGGAATGAGTTATTCAACAATCTTGAAAGTCTCAAGTTTGATCTTATTGATCTAGAAGCTTGCAAGAATATTGTTGAAAAGGAAAACTGCACTCTTAGGAACAAGTTGGTCAACTTGATTCTTCAAATCTGATTCTAAAATCTGTAATCTTGAAACTGACTCTTTCTAAGAAAGGTCAAAAGGTAAAAAGTGAGGAACAAGAAAAATTAAGCCAGAATTGACTAAGATTAAATATGAATACTTTTGTGAAAAAGAAAAAGTTAGTCAATTGAGTCAAGAAGTTTTTGATTTGAAACTTGATCTTGGAAGAGATAATAGATGGACACATTCTTCAAGAATTGTTCAGAATTTAGGTCAAAGAACTCATAATGTAAAGGATGGGTTAGGCTTTTATAAAAGTTCCAATGCTATTAACGATCTGTGTTATACTTGTGGTAACCAGGGGCATCTAACCACTGAATGTCCAATTACAGCCAAAAGCAAATCAAGAAGCATAAGCCTAGAAAAAAATCTAATTCCATGTTAGCACAAGCTAACAAAAAGGTCAAATCTGCTCAGAGAAATAGGTCACATAACCTGTTGCCACAATCTGCTAGAAGGAACCTCATACATCTTTTTTCTCATAAGAAAGGACCCAAGCTTGTCTGGGTGCCTAAAGTTAACCCCTAATTTGTTTTTAAAGTGAGACTAAAAGGAAGCAAGAAAAATGTGTACATGGATAATGCTTGCTCAAGGTATAAGACTGGAAGCAAATAAAATTTCTTTCATTCACCACATTTAAAGGGGGAATGGAGCTTTTGGAGATGGCAAAAATAGCATCATTAATAGAGTTGAAAAGATTGGGAGAACTAAAACAAAAGCCTTTGAAAGATGGACAGATTTGTAGTGCTCATGTAAGGGGGAAGCAAGGGAGATCCTCTTTTAAAAAAAAATGATCCAGTGCTTGGACTTGGTTCGTATGAATCTTTTTGGACTAATGTAAGAAGCAAAGAAGGTAAGAGGATGACAATGAAATTGGTGAGCATGCATAGGAACACGTTGTACTACCTAGTCCAACTATTGTACAGACTAAGGGCATATTGACAGAGGGAACAAAAAATCAAGAAATTGATTCATCAATAACACCAATACTAGCTGTTAGTAATTTTGTTCATAGTTTATAAGAATTGGTGTTGTCAAAAGAATATTGTGATATCTCATGGAAATCAATGACTTGAGACTATGGTATCAAAGGAAATGATTTTCACTCTAATAGGCTATAAAAATGTTGACTATGTGGGTTACTTAATTAACTGGAGAAGCAACAAAGGAACTTAGTAGAAAGCATTTGAAAGGAATATGTTAGACTTGGGGATAATTAAAATTGCATGAACTCCCCTCAATGATTGACTAGAATAAACATTTTCTTTTTAATCTTATTAGCTAAAATGTAATTCCATTAAGTCTTGCACATTTAGTTGTGTGTCCCAATTCAAGATTTTTAACTCTTCTAACCTAATTTTGTATTAGGTTGTACAAAAAAATAGGTACAAACAAGCAATTGTGACCATAAAGTTCTTCTTATCAGGTATATTCTACACTAACATAAGAATAGGCTGTCTAAGTTGAAACAGTTGAGCACACCTGTTCAATTCCTCACACTTCATCCTTCCCTTGACCTATAAAGTTGAAGAATTGGTTGACCAAATTTCCTTTGATTCTCTCCAAATGGTTGTGTACAAATATGCTAATCCTACACCAGAAATTCCTTCTTCTCTGTCAACCAAAATATCAGCTTTTGTACCATAGATTTGTCAAGATTGATCATCAATCACATACAACATATGTTTATGAAAGATAAAAATGGGACATGCTCTCCTTTGTGGATTCTAATTGGCTCAGATTTTTTAGCATTTCTCAGTCCTGGTTCAAGTTTGACCTTTTAAACAATAAATGATTTTCTTGAATAGATGAATCATGTTTCTCTACTTGTTCAATAAGGAGGTCTAACACTCCTTTAAAAAAAAATTAAAGAAATTATTTAGCTGAGAAATATTCTGGACTAGAAGCTGCATAAGACTTTGAAGTGGAAGAAAAGGTCCTTCAGGCTAGGATCATAACTTTGAAGCATGACCTTTATTGAGAGAAGGATGAAAATGTTGAAGTCATTCATCAATTGACACGGTTGATATCACCTATTCCACCTTTCTCATCAGCTCCATGCTATTTGTATCCTTCGCCATGTTCACTTTTATACCGTATTCTTTTTTTATTAACGTTCAATTGTTTTGCTTCATTCAGTACTAGCTGAGGTTTAATGTGGAACATACTCTGATAGTCTAATGGAATGGTTATCTTTGCTTAATAGACTCATGTTCTTGCTCTCTTTAATATATTATTATGTTGGATAAAGTCTTTGTCTGGTTGTTTTAGTGATAGCCCTAAGGCCATGAATAGCATAACAAATCACTTTGGCTAGTACATTATTGCATTGAAATGTTTTTTTGATGGTGCCAAAAGGGGGAAGATAAGAGGGTTGTGCAATATTTATAACCCATTGACTAACTTGTTTCATCCTAGTGTTTTATACTTTAGTGCCTACAAGTGAAGATGTTTGAATGTGCAAAGACAAGAGGTTTGTCATTATCAAAAAGGGAGAATTTGTTGGGTACGATGTAGTTTTGATGACTGACAAACTGAAAAAGTGATATGAAACGTGCCAGTCAAGCTGATTCACAGACACACTGTCTCATGTAGCTGAAACTTGTAGTAAAATCATCGATGATTAAAGACAAGCATACAAAAATCAAGGAATGACTAGATGGGTGATTAATTCAGATAAACTCAAGAAAATAAACATGTGCTGATTTAAAGAGTTGGAGTTTGACTACAATACTAAGGATACAAGATTTAGAATTGAAGAAGGAATCTCACTTGAAGTAGAACTCTATGCTATGAGAGTTCTGACTGAAGGGAGAGTTTAAAATAAAGAATGACTCTTTGAAGAGTTGTGATTAAATAGAAGATGTATCATTCAGATTAACTTACGCATTTGCAAAGCTAAAAGGAGCAATCGATAGATTGAAGTTCTACTCAATCAGTGAAGAAATACAATTGAAGAACCTGGTCCTAGTATAGAATTTAGCTAAGAGTTTTAGCGTTGATTGTTAGGAGTTGTTTATTGTGTTGAATATTGATGAAATATTAGTTTCACTATGTTATAAACTAAACTAGGAGCTAGTCTTCGAGTTGGGGAAAACTCAGAGACTTTGTCAACTCATACCTTGGGTGGTGTGTGTGTAGTTAGGAATTAGAGTTTATAATTCCTAGGTTACATGAGTCTTGTAATCAGTTGTTATTGAAGCTTAGAGATATTTAGTGAATTTGGGGTTAAATACTGTAGAGGTACAGGTCATGATTTTTTACACCTTTTTGAGCTGGATGTTTTCCACGTAAAAAATCATTGTGTTCTTTCCTTCCCATTTTACTACTTTCTTGGAACACGTCAGACAACCTGTTCCATCCATAGGTAACTCTTACGTAAAAGTCATTGATCAGTAGGGAATATACTCTAACAGTTTTGCTCTACGTAAATTGGATAGTGGACTCTTCTATTGTGATTTAGGAAGATGCCATGGTGATATATCCATGATGCTCTAACCACATTTGAATAACTCCGAGAAACTGATTCTTCATCCCCATCTGAACCTTCCTGCATTATACTTTGTGATCCAATCCTTCTTGGTGATTGCATTTCTAATGAGCTTCTCAGTCATCTGTTGCTTCACAGCAAATTAAGAAGCAAGAGTAGCAGCTCTATAACAAACTTCGAAATAAAATTCTCCTGTTCGTTAAGCTCATCAATCCTATTCGCTTAATGGACTTAAAGGTGCCACCTGCAGAAAAGAAGCCATGGTTAGAAGATATTATCACAACAAGAACGAGCAATAGTACTCAAATTTTTTGCTTGAGTGCAACAGTACATCTTTCCGGTTCACATTAAGACGAGTACATTTTTTCTTGAACGAATTTGTCTCACATTTGAGATAGCATATCCTGAATTGATGTGTTAATAGGCACAAAATGATTTTTAATAACACTTACTATTGCAAATGAGCACAAATGTTGTACAACAGCACCTATTCAAACAAGTTGATCAATAGATACAGCAGAACAGATTTGAAATTTAACTTCTGCCACAATGTGTAAGGACCTCAAATGATTCAACATGCCGATTTCATTCAGCAAAGAATCTTTCACCATCATAAAAGACTGATCCAGGTGCAACATTCTAAGAAGCCTCAAGTATCCTACGTGACATGCATCAGAAAGACAATCTTCTATCTGGTGTCCAGTCATCCCCAAAGAAAAGAGTGGTTTACAAAACTGTCTTTCCATTTTCGAATCGGATGAAATTGTTAGGCCCAAAGTGCTCCTTCTCATAATAAATCTGCACTATACGTAGCATCAAATCTAAAGAAGATGTATCACTTGAACTTATCTTGCCAAACAACATTTCCCCTCTTGCTTTTATCAAACAAAAGTTGTGCACAAGTGTAACACCCCACAAAAGTCGTGCATGTATTAACTCCTAGTAGCCTTCTCCTAAGAGTTAAAAGACTAGAAAAAAAATTTAAGTGTTAAAGGGACTTAATCTCATTTCTTTTGACTTCCAAACTGAGTGAAGTTTAAACCATATATAATTTCCCTAATTTTCATCACATGGGAAATTTGATAAGCTTTCTGTTGATTTAAGATTCGCCCAAATCTGATACCCGGGCAAGAAGTTATGGCTAATTTAAGTCCTAGTCGTAAAACACCATCATTTTGATGCTTGACGCATCGCGGAGGGGGTGTATTTAACAATTGTCAAATTTCAGTAGCCTAGCGCAATTGTGGCGCATCGTACTGAAGTTCCAGGTCCCAACCAGTGGGACAACGCGATAGATCCATGTCGCGGTGACCCTAAGAATCCCATTCGTCATTTTCCAGTGAGGCACCGCGATTGTGGCGCATCCCGGTGGCCCATTAAATAGGGTTTCCATTTATATTTTATTCTGTAATTAAGGGTATATTAGGTATTTTCTACCCCCAATCTGTTTAGACACAGGATTATACTCCGAAGTGATGACATTATTCATAGTTTCTTCAAAAATTCACTAGAAACTCTCTCAAGGGTTTCAAACTAGAAACCCAAATAACTCAAGATTTAACCGTTGGTTTTCAAGATTGATTAAAGATTTGGAATCCCCAAATCGTAGGCTTCAAGAATCATCCACTAAATTCCTAAATTAAGGTACGTGGGGTTTTCCTAAAAATTCATGGGAAAAAAAACATTCTTTAATTCATGCTAAAGATTTAGAAATCATGATTTTATGGAAAGTGTTTGAATTTTACCATTTCTAGCATGTTTTAGAAGCTTTAATTAATATTGTTTGGTCTTTAGGCCTTCCCCCGAAGTGATTTGAAATATTATGTATATGTATGTATGTGTTTTAATGTGATGTTTGAATTGAGAGCATGACTCACATGAAATCCCTCGTTTGATATGATTTATCCCATTTTTCATCTCATATGGGTTGTTTTGAAATGCATCTTGAAAAGCATGATACGAAATGTATTGATTTATACTATGACATGAATATGATTGTTGAATCAAAAGAGAGGATTGGTTATATTGATAGATATTGAATATAAATATCTAATGGAAAGAGTTGCATGGTTTGACAAAGATTTCAGTACCACCACATTGTTATTGAAAGAATGACAATCCTTGCATAGTTTTGACTTGTGCTTTTGGAACATGAAATCTCTTAACTATTTGAATGTTTGGGTGGTCTTAATTAAGTTTTTTAATAAAGAATCATGCATGATGCATTATGACTCAGAAATAGGACTTGCAAGTCTTGGTGTGACGACACCAACACAGATAATGCCATGTTAATTCAGAACAGAATAGAATGCATCTTTGAAATAGGATTTTCAGATTTTGAAACTAGAATGATGCATGTATCAGAACAGACAAATTGGGCATAAAGAGAGCTTAGGTGGTTCCCCGAAGATGGCACGAGTTCAGAAAACTCATTTTCCAAAAACCGTGATTTGCCGATTTGGGTATATTATATTATGCCGGCCTAGTTCCCTATGGCGTATCAGACTCAGACACTCCAACCTTTGCAGCACACTTAGGTTGGGGCCATCCCCGCTGAGTCAATGGCAGATTCCATATAGCTCGTGGCATATCAGACTTGTAGGGGAGTGCTACCTAACTCAGAAGTAATACAAAGATCTGAGACTGCATTGACAGAAAGGTTTTATGATTATCAAAGATGCCCATATGTTTTGGAATTTATATCATATATGATGTTTTATGAGTATCTCTCAACTATTTTATTTATATTAAAAGCTTTATTTTGGATTGCTCTGCATACCAGTACATCTGTATTGACCCCCTACCTTCCAGGTTCTAAGGTACAATCTAGGGGTCCTGATAAGCAAGACAGAAGTGTAGAGTTCAGTCGGTGAGACTTCTATATTTCAAAAGGCCTATTTATTTTCAGACATTTTTTGTTAGTCGTGGTTTTGGTCTACTGGGGGCCTTGTCCCAGAATTTTTAGACAATTGTTATTAGTCATGTAGTAGAGATTTCGCAGACGGTTTCTCAGATGTTATTAGAGATTTTGGATTTCATTTTTCCATTGATGAATTTGTATCAGACTTACGACCATGGTTCCGTTTCATTATATTTTTCCACATTTCCTTATTGAGTATGAATGGTGTATATGATTACAAGTTACAATGGCTCTCAGGCCTTTATGGTTCGGGATGTCTGTCAAGGCTAGGGCCCCGGTTCGGGTCTTGACAACAAGATCATGAATTTGGCAAGTCGGGTGAACACCTGTCTCATTGAAAACAATTACCAAGCTACTGGAAATTAAATTATCCATAACGTCTTCCTCACTTTTCATCTCTGTCCGTTCCACAAGTCCTTCGGCACGCCAATACATTTTCAACTCATCTCTAACCACTTTACTTTCCTTCGGATAACTTGCAAGGTAGAGAAAACATGGCTTCACGTGATGCGGTAAATGGTCATAACTTAATTCTATAACCTTTATCACATCCACTTCACTGTTCAAAATAAAGGAATTCAAATTGTTTCGAACTTCAAGCCACACAGACTTTGTCTTTTCCCTCCTTGCAATGACTTCAGCAATCAGATCAACAACCAAAAGAATTCCCTTCCAATTTTGGACTATTTCTTTTCCAACATCCAATAGTTCATCAGGGTTACTTTGTTCTCCAAATGCCCTTTCTGTAATAACTCCCAACTTTCTTCTGGACTTAGCAATCGAAGGTTAAGAGGATCAGTGTTGTACTTTCCATGAAAAGCCACTTCCTTTTGCCGAGTTGTCAAAATAATTTTACTTCCTTTCTCTAGTTCAGGGAAAGGTCTTGTTACAGAACCCCATGTAGTAGTATCCCACACGTCATCTAACACAATTAGGTACCTCTTTCCAAACAGTTGTTTCCGAAGCATATCAGCAATATCAATATCCTCACTGAACTTCAAATCCGAGCCAGTATCTTGAATAAAAAGTTTCACCAACAACTTCTTCTCATCATATTCTTAGTCGATTGTGCACCATGCACGAATGTCGAAATGACTGCAAACTGATTCATCATTGTATACCTTGTACGCTTAAGTTGTTTTGCCCGAACCCAGCATACCAGTTTGTCTCCTCCTCAAAACCTACAATTATTTTACCAGTCGTCAATGACTTGCTTTCAACTGTCTTCTTGGTAGAGTTTATTACAGTGAGGCTCCTGTTCTTGGGAATCTTCTCCGATATATTGGAGACTTCTTCATTGATAAGCTTGATCTTTTTTATCATAATGGGAAGTGACAAAATAAGATGTAAGAGACCATTATCTTGTACGATAATTGAATTTATGACCTCTTTTACCTCATATGCCACATCTAAAACACGTGCCCAGAGATGTTTATTCAATCCTTGCTCAACATTCACGAAGAACAATCTTATGAATTCGAGGGCTTCTTTCACCAGTCTAATGTCATCCTTTATCAAAGCAATTGAATAACAATTGGACTCCACTAGATCATTCAAGTGGATCAGTAGAAGATGCATGAAGAGCGGTCCATCATTCATAGGGAAGCAACATTTATATTAGTCCGGGGTTTTCAGATAAACATGTCCAAGATCTTCCTTGACGAGTTCCATTTTTTCTTCCAGCAAGTCTAGATTCGCACAACATGTTTCATCGATACTCTCTTCATTCCTTGATTTTTCTTCTAAGTCATGAACGATAGTTGATACCTCCCTGATAAGGGCTCCAACACGTGCCAAAAGATCAAATAATTTCTCATGATGAATTGTCAAAGAAATGGACTTTGGGCGTAACTTAACCTCAAAAGCTAGCTCAAGAGGGGAGGATTGTCCAAGTCCATATAAGCAAACCAGCAGTCCATTCCCCAACCAATGTGAGACTTTTACCCACTCTAACATCCCCCCTCACGCCCAGGCCTAACTGGCACTGGCGCGTGGACCGAGAGCCCAAAACGGGAATGAATCTGGCTCTAATACAATGTCAATAATGAACCTTGGGCCTAACTCAATCTCAAAAGCTAGATCAAGAGGGGAGGGTTGTCCAAGCCCATATAAGCAAACCACCAGTCCATTCCCCAACCAATGTGGGACTTTTACCCACTCTAACATGAATAAAGTCCTTCGGCATATTAGTAAGAAAAATTAAAAGGAACTCTATCATGACATGAATGTTTCGAGCCCCTGGAGTTGTAGCGGTAATGAAATTTATGATGTGCTCTTGTAGATGAATCAGATATTCTCTAAGAATGTCCGGAGAGATTTCCAGGAGATGCTTAATGAAGCGTCCAACTTCTGCTGAAGTTGAAGCTTTCAAATTTGTATGACATAGTTGCATCACCTCCAATTCAATTGGAATAATCTTCATAAGTATATGTGCTAGCTTGAAGAGTCGAGAATCTCCATAAGTTCGACTATTCCAAAAGAGGAGTCCAACTCTCTCATCCATGAGTTGAAACTGAGGTAAGACATATTCGACAATCTCGCACGCAACGTAACCATTCAAAATCAACCCATGGAAATCTCTTACATTTACACATAAACTCTGAAGAATCTCATACTGAGTCACCAATGGAAAAATCTTTTCAGCAGGATACATGGATAGAAAATGGAGATTCAAGAGAAGGAAGTTCAACTGCTCGTCAGTCATTGTGGTACTTGACTTAGAATGATGACATGAGCTGATACAGTCATCCATATTTTTGGAGAGGCTAATAAGGGCATGATTCATGTTGTATTTACGCTCGATGTTGGTTTCAACATCATCCAAAATTAATCGAAGCAGATCTTTAACCTCTTGTCTTAAAGCAGTCATTGTATTTTCAAACTGATCCAAATAGAAATAAGAAAGCTGGACATATGTACAAATAAATGTCAGCTTTTATTTCAGCTTTTCAAGAAGATCCACATCTACAGCTTTTTGATCCTCTTCATTCTTTAACCTCTCCATGAAATCCAGAACATTGATAACGTCCTCACGAAGAGCAGAAAACATCACCTACAAAAACCACGGCACGACACTTAATATAGCTATAGCGGAGGGCTTTCTTCAAAATAGAATGTTGGACATACGCTATATATTGATCATAACATACCGATGAGTTGTTTGCTTCCTCTTCCTTTCTCACTCGTTCATTTTCTTTTACTCTTTCCATGATTGTAATTGTCACTCCTTTCAAGTTCTCTGGCACAAAGAATACCTTCATAAAATTTTGGATTACTTTTTTCTACCATTTTCACACGAAAGTATTTCATTATGTAGTACTTAGTTGCATTTATATTTTCAGAATAGGAAAAAAAGGAACAAAGTTAATCATATTAAATTCTTTCGAGATATTGATCAAGGTCAAAACATCAAATACATATAGAGAACAACAAAAAGACGAATCAAATAGCTAGATCTAGAGTTAGAATTCTAAGATTATTAAAATACAATTCATTGACTTCTCAAATCTTTTGCTTACTTTTAACAAATCTAAATGGATCAAAGCTGCTTAGAAATATCTTCAACAGATAATTTAAACCAGCCTCATCATATTATTATGTTGTTAATATATTCAAAAGAAAAATTTTTCTGTTACATCTTTTAAGTCATAAAGAAAATTGAAAATAGCAAGAGACCTTCAACGTGATCTTACCTTTTCACCATTTGAAGTGAAGTTCAAGCACCTGTTTGAGAAAGAATGTTGAACAGTTGCATAGAGTTTGTCAGAGTTGTTGTTGAACTAGTTTGCTAATTCAAATGTAACTAGAACTAGAATTACATCTCCAACATTATTATTTTTAATACCCAATATCTTCTTTAACAATTGTTAATTCTTCTGCTTGTTGGTGTTATTGGAATATGTGATCACATGTGCAGATTATTGCAAGTCTAAAATGACAATAATCTATTACTATTATTTTACTAACCTACTCTGCCGATAAACTAATTATTTAGTAAGCTAATTGGAAGCACCGTTGGTTTGGTAGGGTAGCCATTTATTATACAAGTGATATGGATTATATTAAAAAATGTAGACATCTTTTCAAGTTATAAGAACCTATTTGTGATACCTTGGAGTAACTGTTAAAGTTGTTGTTAGGAGTAATGATGGCTAACTGATTTATTTTAGGACTCTTGTTTTGTTTAGGACTCTTGTTTTATTTTTGTACTTATCAGCTTTGTAAATTTAGGATTGTATTCTAGTAAGTCTCTTTGTTACATGTAATACACATGCTATAAAAGCCAATACAAAGAATCAATAAAAATCATCGTTCGCTACCAGCTCTTCTCTCCCTCTTTATGGTATCAAGAGCTCTATAACTTTAACAAGCTTGATCCTTCTTTTTTTTCCCTTTCCTTTTCTATTTTTCCCAGCCGAAAAAACTCACACCTAAATGGACCCAAATACAAGCATTGGCAATGTTGACAATAGCTCCAATTCAAAGACTGTTGTCCAGTTCAATCTGGTTACTCAACTCCCCATCAAACTTGCTGGTAGTCATAACTTTTCATTGTGGAAGGCATAGGTATCCATGCTTATGCATGGACACAACCTCTTTGGTTATCTTGATGGGTCGATACCAACCCCCTCCAAAACTATATCTGAAAACAACCACGAAGTACCCAATCCTAATTTTGTTTCCTGGTTTCAACAAGATCAGCTTATGCAAAATGCTATCTTGGAAACTATGGATGCGACCATTGGCAGTACAGTCACTTCTGCTACAAATGCTAAAGTCGCTTGGGAAGACTTGCATACTAGTTATGCAAATAAGTCTCAAACTCGTATTTTTAGTCTTAGAGACCGTCTAGCCCGCGTTTCCAAAGACTCCCGCCCTGTTGTAGACTATCTCCATCAAGTTCAGTCTCTTTGTGATGAACTTTCCACTAATGGATCCCCCGTATCCAATGAAGAATTCATTGTAAAGATTCTCAGTGGCCTTGGATTTGAATTTCGAGAACTTTCAGCCGCTCTCCGTGATCAACATTCAACAATCCCCTATGAAGAACTATATGAAAAGCTCCTTGATCATGAGCTTTTCCTGCAGCATGAGGATTCCAAAAAGACACCTTCTGTTCCAATCACTGCGAACATTGCTAAGGGAACTACTTCCAGTCCTACGCGTCAAGGCTCCACCTATCACCAGAACAATAATCGAAGATCAAATGCACCAAACCAACAAAATAATTATCAGTCCTGGCGTGAGAATCAGCAACCTCGGCTTAATAATCAGCAACAGTCTTCCAACAACAACCTCTACTACCAACTCTGTGATCGCAGAGGTCATACTACTCATGTATGTCGGACACGCTCTCACACTCATCTTCAAGCGTATGCTAATTACTTCAAACCTACAAAATCAGTCAACTCCATGGATCTTTGACAGTGGTGCCACCCACCATATGGCCTCATACACACAGAGTCTAGCCACTACGCAAAACTACCACGGTTCGGAGGAAATCGTCATGGGTAATTGTAATACCATTCCAATCTCTCATACTTGTAATGTGAATTTTAATGCATCAAATCACCAATTCCAGCTTCAACATATCCTTTGCTCTCCGGATATTAAAAATAATCTAATCCCCGTCTCTAAGTTTTGTCAAGATAACAACTCATCTATTGAATTTTTTCCTTTCTCTTATCTTGTAAAGGATTTCACTACGGGGGCGCCATTGGCTCGCGGATGGACTAAAAACGGGCTGTATGACTGGCCACCAGGGGATGTTGATGGTCCACCAAAATGCAACATTGTTGTTTCATACAACCTGTGGCATCAATGATTAGGCCCCCTTAATCGTCATGTTTTAAATAAATTTTTGCATGATTTTTCCATTCCAGTTGTTGGTTCCAAAACTAATGTTGTTTGTAATTCATGCTATTCTAATAAAAGCCACAGGATGCCTTTTGAAAAAGATCTTTGCACAGTGTTAGTCCATTAAATTTAATTTACGGTGATTTGTGGGGGCCGTCTCCGGTAATATCGATTGACAAAAACCGATACTATGTTTTATTTGTCGATCAATTTTCAAGATATATGTGGTTATTCACACTCAAATCTAAAACAAAAGTTTTGCAAATCTTCAAAACTTTACGGTCCATGCTTGAAAGACATTTTCAAACAAAAATTTTATCCTTTTATACTGATGGAGGTGGTGAATTTCAAAAATTAGATTCCTATCTAAAAACAAACGGAATTGAACACTTAGTGCCCCCCCCCCCCTCCCCCATATACATCACAAAAGGTAGCTTTAGTTTAACGCCGACATCGGCATGTCATCGAGATAGCCCGCACTTTACTACACCAAGCATCCTTACCTTCTATCTTTTGGAGTTATGCCTGTCATCAAGCTATTTATTTGATCAATAAGATGACTACACCCAATATCCAAAATAAATCACCTTTTGATGACTACACCCAATATCCAAAATAAATCACCTTTTGCTCTCAAACTTTAATTAAATGAGAGAGTAATTAAGGGAAAGTAACCTTTCAATGGAAGATCATACAACTTCAAAATAACTGAAGGAGATATTTGAGAAAAGGATAGAAGAAATGACAATATTATGTGTAACAATAAACAAATGTGTAAAGAACGAAAGATACAAATGGTCCCTTAACTTTATCATCCTAAACAAGATAACATTTGAGTGGTTATCTGAAGAATTTATCAGACCAAACAGTCCCTTAACTTTACATAGTAGGTTCACTTAGGTCCCTGTACTATAATGTTGAACATAAATGGTCCTTTATCTCTGCGAAAAAAGGTGAACTTTCAAAAAAAAAAAATGTAGTGCTTTATACACATAGTAGGATCTGGGGAGGGTAGAGCGTACTCAAACCTTACCCCTATCTTAGAGGTAAAGATGATGTTTCTGATAGACCCTTGGCAAAAGATAAACAGTTCAAAGCAGTCGAGAAACAGATGCCCCTTATTTAAAATATAGAGAAATTACATCTCCTTGGAAGCCAGAGAATAATGTTAAAACATAGTATTGTAACGGTAAAATTTAAAGTTTAAACAGTAGGAACTATGATGAAATCCTTGAACTTCAATCCTTCTAGCTATATTCCGAAATGAAATTTCAGTAATTGCTTTTAAAACTAAAACAAGAGAATCACCATATAAATGCACCTTTCCGTTCGTTTAATAAATAACATTACCAAATAAAATGAGTGTGTGATCGTGTTAACCATTGTGAGCTCATGAACTCAAAACTTTAGTAATGCCCAACTGAGTAATATCACTAAAAATTCTATCAACTCAAAAATATGTTACAGTATAAAAGAGATCACATCTCCTTAGAAGCCACACGTTGTTTGAAGCCGATCATGGTTCAGGAGTATTTGGCCTCTTTATATGATCTTCGGCAATCTTCACCTCTTCAGCTAGCTTCTAGGTTGAGTTAGGACTAGGGTTTATTTCTTTAGCTCATCACATAAATAATCAAGAAGTGACTTAGAATTTCAGCTGATATAACAATACATGAGGGAGATACAACAAATGAGCTTGTAAGGCAATATTCTTGTTAATCAATGCCGCAGAGCGGCTAACGAGCCTCACTGCATTCTGCAGTTGCTATGCCGGTGCTAAATGGTCCTTACTAACAGGGACATATCCAGCTTTAATGCTACCTAAATGATTGTTGAAAGGCTTAAGAGAGATCAGGAAGGACAAATCAAAGTGAAGGGTGGTTCATAGATCAGTATGACCTTCAGCGGGAAGTGGTCAGGTTCACTCCTTCTCGAGGAAGGGATTCAATGTATTCATCAAAACACAGTAGCTTTATCATATTTAGTTTGTGAAAATATTTAACTCCCAAAAAAAGATTGTGGTTCGGAACCAATAGACTAAAAATCCTGGCTCCGCTTTGCTTACTTAGTAATGTTTTCTTAGGATGATGTTTGGATCTATCCTAAATAAAGACTTGTACTATATGTCTATGTTGCTGGAACTCTTTAAAAAGGTTGTCACACCTGTGTCTAATCCTCAAAAAATACATAACTATTGAAGGATCTGTTGTTTCGGGTACAAAATCTGGATGTTTTCAAAACCACTTCAACACAAGTTCAAGATTATATTAAGAACACATATGAAGTTTTTCAACACCTTCAACAAAGTTCAATATGAATTATCAAAGAAGTGTGTTATTTTTTTTTTTAAGAAATAAGATGAAATAGAATAAGAATCAAGTCCTCCAAATTCACGGAGTATCCTTAGGGAATTAATTCCCCTCAAGTACCCGAGGTTGTGGAATTTTTCCTCCCAGGATAAAATGGTTCACAATTCGACAGTAGCGGTACTTCAAACTATTGAATTCGTCGAACACACTCAACAACAGCTTGATCACAATGAGTTTTTGGAAGTAGAAGAGTGTTTGTAATTCTGAAAATTTTCCATTACTACTTGTGGAAAAAATGCAGGTATTTATAGCTATCAAGTGCCTCTTACAAAAGAAAGCAATGCCTTATCGGAAAGGTGTATCCCTTTATGACTTGGTAGAAAATCAGTATCTTAGTTCTATTTCGTTTGACTGCAGATGCTGATTTCAGGTACACAGGATTAGAAAGGTCAGAGATATTAGCAAAGGATTTGGAATGGTTTAGGCAGCAAGGTCATGCCATCCCGAAACCGTCAGCTATGGTCGTTACTTAGAGGAGCTATCAGAAAAGGATCCTCAAGCATTTATTTTGCCATTTTTACAACACCTACTTTGCGCATTCAGCTGGAGGTCGCATGATAGGGAGAAAGGTCAGTAATGTCGTCTTTGAAGTTTTTAGCATTATTCTACATTGTACTTCTTGATATTGTGGTATATAAAGCTAGATTTTCATCATAGAAATATGGAATGAGAGAAATAAGGGTATCCGAGGACACCCAAGGGTGTGGCGTAGTAGTCAATGAAGTGGGAGGAGAAATATGATGAGGTTCAAATCCGAGCGGTGGCAAAAAAAACACACTAGGCAGTTCATTCCATTTACCTCAGCCTTTATCCTAAAAATTTCACGGTCTTTAAAAAATTCATGTTTTCAAAAATGGGGGTTTTGAAATTACGAATATGATTATGTTTTAAACGTTTTCTGATATTGATTTGGTCTTTAGGCCTATTCCCATAGTGTTTTGATATATGATATATGTATATGCATGTATTCCAAAAAGATGTTAACTTGAGAGCATGAATTATATGAAATCCCTCTCTTGATATGGTTTTGTTTTGAATTCTCATATGATATGAAATGTTTGAAATTTTCTTGACAAGCATGACATGAGATATTTCGGAAATGGTTATGACTTTTGACTTACAAGAAGAGGGTTGCTTTGCATGAGAGAATGATATGACATTGATGGCTTGCAAGTCGGGTATGACGATACCCTACAGAATATGATATTTGATTGAATTAAATGAAGTTTGAATGCACTGATTTTACATGAGATAGGTTGATGCCCGAAGAAGGCGTTTAAGTGCAAGGGCTCATCGCTGGAAAGCGTGTTTGCCGACATGGGAATTTGGTACCAGGCTAAGTGATCTTGTGTACTTGACTTTATGTCATTCTCAAATTGAGACTATGGTTAGGAGCCAAGGCTAAGTGATCTTGGGCACTACTATACTTGATTGGGTCAGGACACCCTGCTGTGTGATCTTGTGTGTCCTCCCCTCACTTAGACTCTAATCTCGGTGGCAACCGAGGTTTGATAGTTGCTGTAAATTATGTAGGGTATTCCACCTAGCTCAGCTGCATAGCATCGTTGTTGAAAAACTATTGCATTATGCCCATGTGTGTTCAAATGATTTGGTATGAAACTGCTTTATAATGGCTCCCACCTATATTTGGTAAAAAAATATATATTATGTTTTGTTTTGATTTCTCTGCGTACCAGTACTTTTGTATTGACCCCATCCCTCTCAGGTTCGGAGGCACAGTCTAGGAGTCCAGATAACCAGTAGATCTCTTCTGACAAGTTTAAGGAATCAAGTGGTGAGCCTTCTATATTTCGGAAGGCCTAATGTCTGCCAGTTTGTTTATTATTTGTTAGTTTTGGGTCTACTGGGGGCCTTGTCCTAGTTTTCAGATAGTTATTTGTTTCAGTCATGTAGTAGAGATTTTGCAGACGTTTTTTCAGATGTTGATAGAGATTTTGGGGCACTATTCCCCGTTATTAATTTCATATGATTCTTGACCATGTTTCCATAATATTGTTTATCTTCCGCATTTTTGTTATCATACGAATTATGTCCAAGAATTACCAGACTGATAGGGCTGTTTCGGGCCTTCATGGTTCAGAATGCTTGTCATGACCAGGGCCCCGGTTCGGGTCCTGACAAACTTGGTATCAAAGCACAGTTCATGGTCCTAGGGTGTCTGCAAAATTACATCGAGTAGAGTCTTGTTTATGGGTGTGTAGTGCGCCAGACTTATAAGCAGGAGGCTACTAGGTATTTAGGAATGTCTCTCTTTCTTCATGTTCTAGTTCGTGCAATAGAGTCAGAATGTTCCTCTTTCATACTCTCATTCGTGCTATGGTGTTGCCGATACGAAAGTAACAGTCATCCCAAATTCTTTCCTTACGCTGATGTTCTCAGGTATGTCCCATTATTGGGGTGATTCAAGTGCAAAAAGTTTAGAATCTACATGATATAGTCTTTTCCGATTGGATCACATAAGATTTTAAAAATTATGCAAAGACTCGAGGAGAGTCTGTTAGTGCTTCAATATGTTTTGATTCTGATTTAAACATTGATCTTGATGGAATCGTGCTTTCCAGATTAAGGAATTAAGTGCATCTAGTTTCTCTCAAAATCTTGTTACAGATGTGGACAATGTATAGCAGAATGGTGGAACTGCATTTCCACCCAAATAGTAGCATAAGTTAAAGTTTCGTTATCATGACCTATCGGTAATGAAATTAGACCAAGGAGTTGGTGATGTGAAGTCATAAAGTTAGAAGTCAGAGTGAGGGTGATTTTTGTGTAAATAAATATTTCTGTTGAATAACCGATGTTTGAGGATGATTTACCCCTTTCTAGTGATAAACTAATGTGGTAGCTAGTAGCGCGTGTGGATGGTATGGTAGCCCATGGGGGAAGTATTTTACTCAGATTTTTATTTATACAGAGTAAGATGTGTATTCTTAGACCATTAAATATTATGTGTCAATTTTCTATCTCTTGTAATATGTAATCTTGTTATCATGGTGTTTTTGAAAAAAAAAAATTAAAGTCTAGTGAAGCTGTGTGGGGCTCTTTCGATTCACTAGCATAGTTTCCTTGTCATTCATCTCATCTTCTTGTTCAAAATATAAAAAACAAAGTCTAGTGAAGCCGTGTGAGGCCTATTTTGATTCACTAGCAACTTGTTGTTCAACTTGATATTCTTGTGTTGGTTTAATATATGTATAGCTGAATCTGTTTGCATGAGATTGAGTTGGTAAATAGGTGATTCGTCCTTGAGTTAGTTTAGTATAAGGTAGAGAAGGAGTTGTTAGTCAGGGTGATTTGTTGGTTGCTTGAATGTGAAAATGGCTATATTAGCAAGTAAGTTATGATTATAGACTCGTGGTTGTTGTGGATATTTAAGGTAGTCTAAATGCATGATTGGGTAAGTAAGATTGATGTGAACAAATAGAATATGTAGATGAGATCGTATTGAAGTATAATATAAAAATTAAGGTTGATCATGTCTATTATATGACTTTGCCCCTTGACCTTCTTTTCATTGGTAGTTGTGAACTAGTACTACTTATGAGAAGGTATGTAGCAGATTTTGAGGTGTTTGAATAGAATGTGTCAATTTTACTGACTAGCATATTATGTTGCATTCTTCAGTGGTGGTAGATGATTGATGTTAGACCATTGGCTTGAATTTAATGCAGGATGTGGATGTAATAATAGTGACATGAGATTAATAATGTATGTTTTTTGGGATTAAATTAGTAGGCTTGATGTGTTGAAATAGTACATACTAATGGACTATGATAAGGAAGACCGTAAGGTCAAGATAGATTATTGTTGTTATGAAGTTTTAGTTTCTTGATGTTTATTTCATGGTTTTCAAGTGAGAATCATGCGTAAGGTTGGGTTGTAAAATCATGTTTAGCGCTAGACCTTAAGTTTCGAACGATTGAAGTCCATGAAGGTGGATGTGATGATTTCTTGGTTAATAATCCTAGTTATATGGAAGTGATCCCATAAGCTTGAATGGTGTATGCAATAGATTAAGTTTATGTTATTCGTAACAAAGTATGATGTTGCATGTATAAGGTAGAAGTATGCCCAAGGTGATATAGAGTTGTGGCATTTCTCTAAGACTATTACATGTTACGTGTGGCTAGTAGTACCGTTGAGTTTCTAGATGGAGAAAGACTATTAGATGTTATGTGGATTCTAAGTAGAAAGGTTAAAGAGTTTTGATTGATAGTGTTGAGCCCTTTTTTTAATATGATCTTGATTCTCATAGTAATGAGACATAAGTTTGGAGTCGCGCTATTGGTACGCTATGTCGAAAGTGGTTTGGTTCATCAGAGGCTTGGTGATATCCATGTTAAGTGTTATAATCTAAGTTTGAGTTTTGAAGGTTGAACCGATAGAAATAAGTGTACGAGTATTATACAATAACTATTGGGGTTATAGAAAGATAGAGTGTATCGAAGAAAGTAGTAATAGCAGTGGATTTTCCACTTTCAGGTGTAGTCATTCGGGTGAGTTCTATGATATATGTGTACTGTCCTTTCTCAAACCCAGAGTGTCGTAAGTGTAGTTCAGTTAGAACTAGTAAGGGATCTCCCAAACTTAATATGATGACTTGAAGCCAAGGGGGAGATGATAGAACGAATAACCAAGTCAGACTCTCAGATTCTAGTAGTGATGTCATGATAATATAGAACATCAGCAAGTGAGGTGAGACTCAACCCATCCTTATCTCAGTACCTTTAAGTGATCCCAATACATGCTCATGCCTTACATGTCAGTTCGATAATCATAGTTCGTGATCATTCTTGTGATAGAGAATCATGTACTCTTCCAGTTCTAAAAATAAAGAGTTCCAGTGTCGGAATCATATTGCATATGTTATGAACTCTAAATTGAGGTCATGCAGCTAATGACTCATGTATTCATGTTTTATAGTGTGCTCAGTTCCTATAATTCATGCTATATTCTTTATGATGGGCGAGATATAGTTCATAGCCATGTGTGCCCCAATTTAGATTTTTTTTCTTTCTTTGATAAATCCCGGATGTTGATTTATTATTCCTCAGGCCTCAGTTATGTGTCAAGTTTCATACAATATCCTTCCATGCTTCAAGATCTTATGTTCTAGCCTTTTGTGACTCCTTCTTAAATGAGGATGGTTGAGAGGAGTAAATGTTTTTTGTTGATGGAAGATCATAGTATGCTTATTTTAGATAAGGCCATAAGTGTGAAGTAAGGTTGGGGCCAACTCTTTGATGCATGTGATGGTTAGCTGAAAGGGTTATGTGTGTATATTCTTGGGGTAACGTGTGGGAACTATATTGATAGATGGTTAGTAGAATATGTGAAGTGTGCCTTTATGAGTGTTTACTTTGAAGTTCATATGTGGTTATAGAGATAGGCTTGAATGACATGTTAGAATTTTTGTTAAGGAACGCTATATGCACTAGCGACTTCGTAGTAATAATTCAGAGTTACCCATTGAAGTGGTAAGGCATGATACGCTTAGGGTGTGATCTTTTAAGAGATATAGAAGGTGGAATCTTATGGTTTAGACTTGTATCGTGGAATGGCATGTAGTATTTTACGAGTTGGAGTTAGGCCTGATCATGGTGAAGAGGATTTAAGTTACTATAGACATTAGTAGAAAGATTTATAAATGCAAATACGAGAACAAATAAGTTGGATCAAATGAATGTGGCATCTATGGGTAATAGTACAGTTAAGGGAGTATTCGAGGGGTGTGCTAATCTTTAAAGTAAGAAGTCGCACTGACTAAGGCCTGAAAATACTATCCTGATTTATGAGTTATATGTCTATATTCCAGACTGCAGAGTAGTGTAAATGTTGTGATTTCCCTCAGTTGGATATCTTATGTAATCCATACACAAGATTCGTGGTTTCCTATTACTGCTAGAACTTCTTCAGAGAAAGTGTTGAAGAGATACTCCAGTTAAGTATAAGTGTCTGGTATAATTCAGTCTGTAATTCAGTTTAACAGTCGGGCAAACAAGTTACTATGGTTTTTCCACCTTTTTACCTAGTCCTACTATCCAAAGTCTCATGCGTATGGCCATTCCCAAGAGATAATCTATTCCATCCATATAAATTGTGAATTCAGTTCATTCCAAGCATCATGTTTCAGATTCAGCTATCTATTCATGACTCGGTGCATAAGAGTTCAGCGTATAATCTCAAAATTTTCCAAGTATTTCAGCTCAGATAGTGTAATACCCTTGTACGATCTAAGTCTTGACGTCTTATGATTCGTACTTGCATAAGTTATCACTTCCTAATTTCAATATGTATGATTGGATCATGAATATTTCAAGGGAATCCTTAATTTTCAGCACGAATCAGCTTCTTGAAGCAAAAAAACTCAAGTCAGCTCAGAATTCAGTTTCATGATAGAAGTTTAAATATTTCAGATCAGTTATGTCCTTTTGAACATCATGTCCGCGTTATTCCATACCTTTAAGCATCAACAAGTTCCTACCCATCATTCGGGGATGAATGATCCCAAGGGGGAGATAATGTAACACCCCGCATTTTGGACGAGAACGAAAATCATCATTTCCTTCACGTAAAGGTTCCAAAAACCATAAATCCAATGCAAGTTTAGTTGCTAATAAATTCTGTAGTGTGGAAAACTATTTGAGCATGAATTGATATCATAGAGGTCCCCAAGCTCAAGGAAAAGTTGAAAGTTTTCCTATCGTTTGAATTTTAGTGAGCGTTGAAACTTAGGTCAACTTCAATCGACCATTACTATTTGTATATATTGAATTAGAGTGACTACTATATATCACATGAAAGGTCTTCAAATTATATTTCCAATGATACCAATTTTGTAATAATCCGACACCCGAGGAAGAAGTTATGGCTTTACAAAGTGGAGTGTGTCGTGCAGCATAAGGTGTACGACGCACACCTTAACTTATGCCATAAGGTGTACGACGCAGAACCTAATGTGTGCGATAAAGAGTGAGCCGTATAACCTATAGTATGCGATAAAGTGTGCGCCGCATACATTATTACTCAAGTGATTTAAACACTTCGTTTTTGGGGCAAAATGGTCCTTTTCCTACCCTTATTTAGCCATAAACACAAAATTCAGTCCCCAAATACCCCAAAATACACCTTCATTCATCAAAATTGCTCAAGAACTCTCCTTAGGGTTTAAAAATAAAAACCCAAGCAACTCAAGATTCGACCGTGGTTTTTAAAACTAATTGCATATTTGGAATCCCCAAAACGTAGGCTTCAAGAAGCACCTATCATCTTTTCATATAGAGGTACGTGGGGTTATCCTAAAAATCTCATGGTCCTTAAAAATTCATGTTTTCAAAAATGGTGATTTTGAAATTACGAATATGATTATGTTTTAAACGTTTTATGATATTTATTTGGTCTTTTGGCCTATTTCCAAAGTGTTTTGATATATTATAATGTATATGTATGTATTTCAAAAAGATGTTAACTTGAGAGAATGAATTATATGAAATCCCTCTCTTGATATGGTTTTGTGTTGAATTCTCATATGATATGAAATGTTTGAAATTTTCTTGACAAGCATGACATGAGATATTTCTGAAATGGTCATGACTTTTGACTTGCAATGAGAGGGTTGCTTTGTTGAAATATGTTGAATATAATGGTTGCATGAGAGAATGATATGACATTGATGGCTTGCAAGTCGAGTATGACGATACCCTACGGAATATGATATGTGATTGAATTAAATGAAGTTTGAATGCACTGATTTTACATGAGATGGGTGGATTCCCGAAGAAGGCGTTTGAGTGTAAGGGCTCATCGCTGGAAACCATGTTTGCCGATATGGGAATTTGGTACCAGGCTAAGTGATGTGTACTTGACTTTATGTCATTACAAAATTAATACTATGGTTAGGAGCCCAGGCTAAGTGATCTTGGGCACTACTATACTTTATTGGGTCGGGACACCTTGCTGTGTGATCTTGTGTGTCCTCCCCTCACTTATACTCTAATCTCGACGTCAACCGAGGTTTGACAGTTGGTGTAAATTATGTAGGGTATTCCACCTATCTCAGCTGCATAGCATCGTTGTTGAAAAACTATTGCATTATGCCCATGTGTTTTCAAATGATTTGATATGAAACTGCCTTATAATGGCTCCCACCTATATTTGGTAATATATATATATATATATATATATATATATATATATATATATATATATATATATATATATATATATATATATATATATTATATTTTGTTTTGATTTCTCTACGTACCAGTACTTTTGTATTGACCCCCTTCCCTCCCAGTGTCACGCCCCGAACCGGAGCCCTGACCTTGATGAGCATTTCGAACCATGTAGGCCCGAATGCACATAATTCATATGATAAAAGATAATGCGAAAATATAAATCTACTACGGAAACATGGTCAATTTGAATGTGATCATAATACTGAAAACTGAAATCCAAAATATATCTGAATAATAGTGTATGACTCAGTATGCGAAATCTCTACTATGAACTTAACAAAATGTCTGAAAACTGGGACAAGGCCCCCAGTATGCCAAAACATGACTAAAATAAATATCTAAAAATAATTAGGTCATCTGGATCATAGAAGGCTCACCCCTGCACAATTTGTTCTGCGATATGAAATACCTACTATTTATCTGGACACCTAGACTGTGTCTCAAAACCTAAAAGGAGGGAGAGGGTCAGCACAAATATACTGGCACGCGAAGCAATCCAAAATAAAGTATTTGAACATATATATAATAGATGAGAGCAATTTTCATCAACACATCATGAATAAAATAGTTTCTAAAAACACATGGGCATCATTCGAAAATCATAAGACATTCTTGTCAAAATAATTTCTGATCTTTATATTACTTCTGATTTAGGTGACACTCCCCTACAAGTATGATATTCCACGGTCTATATGGAATCCGCCATTGACTCGGCGGGGAATCCCCCAACCCAAGTGTGCCGCAAGGGTTGGAGTGTCTGAGTCTGATATGCCACACGACACTTAAGCCAGTGTATAATAATATACCCGGATCGGCAAATCACGGTTTTGGGCAATGAGTTTTCTGAACTCACGCCTTCTTCGGGGACCACCTAACATCTCTTTATGCCCAATTGTTAACCTTTTCTGAACATGTATCATTCTGAAATTTCTAAATCATGAAAGTCTGATAAAATCTGATTTTTGAACTAGTCTATGTCTATTATGGCATTTGTCTGAGTTGGTATCGTCATACCAAGACTTGCAAGTCCTATTTCTAAGCCATAATGCATTAAGCATGATCTTTCATAAAAGTGTCGTTTCTGACCACCCAAACATGTAATTTGCATAAAAGATTTCATGTTCCGAAATTCAAGTCAAATCCATGCAAAACTTTCATCAACATATGGTGGTCGTGTGCATTTTGGCAATACCATGCATTCTTTCATTACATGCGTATTCAACATTCACAACCCTCTCTTTCGTGTTCAAAATCATATTCCAAACATTGCAAAAGTCAAAGCATTTCATATCATGATTTTTCAAGATGTATTTCAAAATAATCTATATCACGTGAAAACATGGGAAAATTTACATCAAGAGAGAGGTTTCATGTAAATCATGCTCTCAATTCATATTTCAAGACAAACACATATATACATATATACATATACATATAATTTTCAAATCACTTTTGGGGAAAGCCAAAAGGCCAAAACAATATCATTAAAGCTTCTAAAATATGAGTATGTTCATGAATTCGAAAACCCCATTCTTAAAACATGATTTCTATGCCCATGAGATTTTAGGAAATCCCCGCTTAACTCTATTTAAGAAATTGAGGGATGGTCCTTGAAGCCTACGATGTGGGGATTCCAAATCTCCAATTATCTTCCAAACCTCACGGTTGAATCTTGAGTTATGTGGGATTTTTGTTTGAAACCCTAAGGGGTGTTCTTGAGAGAAAATTTGAGAAAAGGATTATATTTTAATGAATTGGGGGCTAAATCTGGTGTTATAGACAAAATTTGGGTGAGGTGAAATGACTAAAATGCCCCTAAGAAAACAAACAAAGTCGAAACTGTCCCTCAGTTGACAAGCTGACAGGCTGAAGTAAAATGGATATAAATCCTTACTCAGATGTTGGATTTGGATGAAACTAGTTGAATTAGAAATAATACTCAAAGAGATTTCATTTTATAGGTATCATCTCTCCCAGTTCATTATATTCAGAGAGTTATGATCGTTTGAAGTTGACCCTGAAATGCTGAAAACTGGGCAATAGGCTATGCGTTTTGCTGCTGTTTTGAAATCCAAACGCAGCCTTATGCGTTCCAAAAATTTCAAAACTTATCTGAGATGTACTATGAGCTTTCCCAATTGTAACGCAACTTGAAAATCTAAAAACGGATGTCGGGAAGGTTGAAAAGTTGTATCCCAAAGATTGCCAGCTAAAATGACTTTAAGTCCTCATTACACTTAGAAAAATTTTCAAGTTTTTAAGTCTAAGAGCACTCTATTAAACTTATGTGACCATGTTTTCGTAATATTGTTTATCTTCCACATTTCTGTTATCATACAACTTATGTGCATGAATTACCAGACAAATAGGGGTGTTTCGGGTCTTCATGGTTCGGAATGCTCGTCACGGCCAGGGCCCCGGTTTGGGTCGTGACAATATTCAAGAAATTCTGTAATCAAAACAAAATCTAAGGTGAAATTAAAGAAAATGGAATACCTTTTATATAGGGATTTCTATGTTATTGCTTTTCCTTTTATCTCCTTTCAGGATTTTCTTCTTGAACAATATTTTCTCCCCAAGTTTTCAACATGTTTTCAGCATAATATCTCATAATTTATGTTTTATAACTCTATTTTTAGATATTTAAATTATTTTTTGCCAAATCCCCGCACCCGTATTAATCCGTAGATCCATATCCCCGAATCTTTAAATTGAGACTGCGAAGGATCCGACCTCTAGATCCGTAATCGGACACCCGCACCCGAGTCCGAGCAACTTAGATAAATTTAGATTAGAAGAAATGTAACATATAGTAATCCTAAACTGTCGATACAAATTCCTTTGTTGAGCTAGTGCTGTCGTAGAAGTTGTCGCCCTATTGCATTGTTTCGTTTCCTTCTTAGACCTGCGAACGTTAATGGAAAAAAGGTAACCAGTTATTGTCCACAATCTTGCTTCTTCTTGCTTTATAGGTAGCTGAAAAGATACTCAACAAGAAAGAGCTGGAATTCTACAAATGGGACGGCGACCTTTCTCATCTGCTGCAGAATGTTAGAGATAAGCTGAACAAAGTTGCAGAAGTATAATCCTTCATCCCCTCTTTACAAGTTTTTAACTTTTCAAAACTGTTAACGACCTGTTATTAACGACTTAACATGATCCATTTTCATCGATGCTTTTTCTCAAAACTGGACTAGAGAGGAGAAGAACCATTGTCTGGAAGAGACAGAGAAGTCATTCAAGTTCTCCGGGGCCATCCTCCGATTGATGTTCTCTTGATGCACAACTTTACGCTTTGTTTCCTGGTTAACTTGTACATCATGGATGGTCGGAACCTGCAAATTTCTTTGAATAGTTGTGTTTCTTTTCGCGTTTAAATTCTGTTTATGGTGTATAAGAACTTGATTATAATTCAAGTGTTACATCATTACTCAATTCTCAATGTTTCTAATACTTAACTATGGGCTATCCAGCCTCATAGAATCTTAATTGAAGGTGTAGAAGTAGAAAACCAACGCTTTCTATGTTGCGTGTTCTCTCCAAACAAGATGCCGTACCCATGTGAAATCCTTCAAAAATGAGCCACTTTTGAAGGATCCGATACACACCAATTGACATTTTTGAAGAGCAACATGGCCAGTTTGAACTAGAATCACTTCCACTTTGTTCACATTTTGCTGTAGGAAAGACAAGTTTCATAATCCACTTAACCAAAAGAACTATTCAATATTCGATATTACTTACAACAAATAGTAACCAATTTTTTCACTATATTTATACGACTAAAGTTCAATTACAAATTCAAAAAAGTAAAGCAACAACTCGAAAGATAAGAGCTCAAACGAAAATGTAGAAATATTGAACAAAAGGTAACTGCCCCTTCCAACGTGCTTGCTTAACCCGGACCCCAGAGGAAATCCACTTTATTGTTGGGTTGTAACTTCACCACTTTATTGCTTGCTTAATGGTCTAAGTCCATCGTTTACTGTGTTATTACATGTGTGGTCAACTAATTCCATAACGGGGTTCATAACATCTTAAGTCTTCAATCCTTAGCAAACATCAGTCGGAATCAGAATCAATTCAACTAAGTTCGCATTCAGCTGTAGCAAAAAGAACATTAAGGGTCAACTATAAACTTCAAAATTGTTTGAAATTTCAAAGGCAATGATTTTACTCTCCTGGATCGTTGTAAGAACGAACATTCACAGCTTTGCTTCCCAGAGATTCTTGCTCTTCTTGAATTCGTTCAGCAGAAGCCACGAGCTTTGCACTACATTTTTGTAACTCGATTAGTTTTAGCGAGTAAATATCTGCAAACTCAATAGGGATCTTGTCCAAATGAAGGCAATGTCTGATCATCAGATGCTCAAGAGCAGGAAAATCATCATCTGTGGCTTTCCAGTACTTGAAATTTGTACCTTCAATTAGCAAAAACTTCAACCTACGAAATCCTCCTTCAATTGAAAGCCATTCAATTGCCTGATTTCTTAATTTTTACCTCACTCTTTTTGCAACTTTGTCTATCGGAACAGTCTCTCGACACTGATCTGTCCTCACCAAACCATACTTTATACGATTACATGAGAATCACCATATAAATGCACATTTCCGTTCATTTAATAAATAACGCTACCAACTAAAATGAGTGTGCGATCGTGTTAACCATTGTGAGCTCATGAACTCAAAATTTAGTATATCCCAACTGAGTAATATTACTAACAATTCTATTAACTCAAAAATATGTTACAATACAAAAGACATCACATCTCCTTGGAAGCCACATGTTACTTGAAACTGATAATTTAGTGGTAATACATTTACATTTATGAAAAACGTAGTGTGATGAACTAGCATCAGCAGTCTATAACAGTATCAACCAAAAATCTTAATTATCATCACAGGTTATTTTGAACATATAACAACCAAAGATCTTAATTATCATCACGTTCGGCGGCATGAACATCAAAATATTCATTATCATCACCTTCATCTTCATCTTCATCATCATCATCATCATCAAATTCATTATGATGTGATCGTACCACTGTATGATGTGACTTGTAGAAATGAGAAACAATGTCTAACCTTGATAAATATATACCTTCCTTGATAAAATTAATACAAAATATTTCATGCCTTGATATTTCAATAATTTCATAAAAGAGTTGAATCCAATTAAACCTCATTTTTTACTAGAATTTATACAATTAAATTTATACTCTTCATTTATCATTTTATTTTTATGTAATTTAATGGCATGGTTTGACATTACTCCATTTGTTCGTTCAACCCATCTTAATCTACCCAACTTCGGCCCAAACATCCCATTTGCCACCTCTATGAGTAACAATTAGATCAAATGTGCTCACATTTAACAAGCTTAAACTAAAGTACCAAAATTACTCAAAATATATTTAAGGGGCCATTTTGAACTACCCTCAAATATAAGCTATATTCTTGTTAATTTCCCTTATATTTTAAGTAGGATTTTAACCAAATTTTGTCGAAGTTATTTTTGTGAAAGAAAATGGGGCAAAGCTAAATAACTTTTGTGTACGACTTGACTTGTGGAAATGAGAAACATAATGTGACCCTGATAAATACTATATACTTACATGGATCGGAGATAAGAACATCCACGGGGTTGTTTCCGAGGTCTTCTTGTTCTTTTTGAATTCGTGCTGCAGATTCCCCAAGTTCGGGAAGACAACTTGTTAACTTAATCAGTCGTAGTGAGTGGATATCTGCAAACTCAATGGGTACCTCTTTCAAATGATAGCAACTTCTAATCATGAGGCGCTCAAGAACAGGAAAATTGTCATCTATGGCTTTCCAGTATAGGAGATAATTATCGTCAATTAGCAAAAGCTTCAATCGAGTAAATCCCCTAACATTTGGATACCATTTTCTGCCACTACAAGCATGATTCATCAGCTTCAGCACCTCAAGGTTAGGCAACTCAGCTATGATGTCCAAGTACGACCAACTTAGAAAAGTTCCTTTCAACTTTAACTTCTTGAGCGTTGCTGGAAAAGCTTTTGCACTTTCTGGCAAAAGGTGAAAGCGACATGTAAAACTCAATGTTTCAAGTTGCTGCAGATGGACAAGATTGTTCAGAAACCCATCAGAGTCAGTCTCATCTCCATCACAGATTCCTAATTCCTTGACATTCTGAATCCCCATAATAACCTCCTTCGTGCAACAACATGGAGACAAGTAAGAAATAGTTTGTAAATTTGAAAAATCCACGTGCCTTCCTTTGTCAACAGATCCACTTACGCAATCTGGCAAATAAAATTTGGGCAGTTTAAGATGCCTTAATTGCATTAGTCCCCAAATTTCCTCTGGACAAGCTATAGTTACTAGAACTGCAATTTTCTGCATAGAATCTTGAACAATGAATGTCTGCAGATTCCATAACCTGAAAATTTCTGGAGGTATGTCCAAATTCCCACGGCAGTGCAATGATAGGTACCTCAACCAGATGAGGCTTAGTATCTGTAGAGGGAAATTATAAATCGCCGTGTCACTCAAGTCCAAGACTTTGAGTAATTTGAAATGAATAAGATCTGATTCGAGCAAAAAGAATGAATCATTAAGACCAAGAGAAAAAATAGAATGGGTTCGTTTCGAAAGATCCTTGTTGTCATGATCTCTCAATTGATGATGTACAGGGGTAAGAAGAGCCCTATAAAGACAATAGCGACAATAATCACCGGTCACACGCTTAAACGGCTGCATTTTATGCATTCTGAGAGATTGACATACTGAAACAGATACGCAAAGCACAATGTCTTTCATCATAAAAATGTTCTCCCTTTGAATTTCTCTCACGCACAGGTCATGTATTAGATCATGAACCTTACATGATCTAATTTTTGTTCCATCTAGACTTTTCTTGCAGACGAGGACTAGACATCTATCAACAAGCTCTTGCAAACACTTATCAGCCTCTCCTTCCAAATCATTTTCCAACTTCAGGAACCCCTCAGCCATCCATGTTCTCATCAATTTCTTCACTGGTATCTCACTGTCTTCTCGAAAAATCCCGAAATGCAGAAGACATGCTTTTAGACCGCTAGTCAAGTAATTGTAACTCAACCCAAGCACACGTGAGCATCGTTCATCAGGATCATTTGTGACAAATGACTTGACATCTTTCTCAACACTTTCCCAATCTTTTATTGCCCTTTTAGATTTGAGAAGTCCAGCAACCACGGCTATAGTTAGTGGTAACCCGTGACATTTCTCTGCAATTTGCTTCCCAATAGTCTCCAAATAAGATGGTAATGCTTCATTTGCAAATGCTACACTTTTAAAAAGGTTCCAACTCTCATTCGGATCCATTAAATTCAGCTGGAAAAAAAGATTCTCTGTACCAGCATCGCGGGCTACTTCAGTGTTACGGGTCGTCAATAATATTCCACTCCCCTTGTTTTCAATTGGAAAACATAGTCTCACGGCATCCCATGCTTCACTTTTCCACATGTCATCTAATACAAGTAAATATCTCTTACCCTTTAAACTCTTTTGTAGCATGTTTGCAAGCTCTGCTTCATCGTTCATGTCAAATGTGTCACTCTTAGTAGAACGCAGAAGGCTCAACAAGATTTCCTTTACATTGTGCTGTTGTGAAATAGTAGCCCAGGCACAAACATCAAAATGAGAACGAATGCACCCATCATTGTAAACTTCGTTCGCTAAGGTTGTTTTACCTATGCCTCCCATCCCGACAATCGGGATGACTTTGGGTTCACCAGAGTAGCTTCTAGTAAGATCTTCTACCAACCGTTTCCTTTGATCATCACGTTCAACCATACTGTTCTCAACATTCAGAATTCTTATTGATGAACTTGGAAACTCTTGAACCGTTGATTCCTTTGATGAATGTTTGCCCTTATCTTGAATCTTTGTGGACTCTTTCCAGATACGATCAATGTCCTTTGCTACTTGTTGCAGGCTATTAGAAAGCCTCTCTTGTGCCTTTTCTCTCAGAGTTTCGTCATTTGCCAATACAACTTCAGTTACTCTTAGTTGAATTGTTTGTTCAACAATATTTGCAACTTCTTTTACCTCTACTTCCAAATCTGTCATTTCCCCAGAAACATTGTTTTTCTCAAAGTTCTTGACAAATACTTCCAGGGAACTAACGTTTTCATGTAGAGCGCAAAATTCTTCTCTGTGATCACAGGATAGAGATCGCATCGGCGAATTGGATGTCAAGAGCAATTCTATTGTTCTAGTAAGAGAAGCAACACTTGCATGAGCCATATCTACTGTATTCTCGTTTTTGTCCTTTGCGATTATAACCTGAAAGTTGCAGCTTGCAAGAGGTCAATGGTATTGCAGATAACATGATTTGCAAAGTTGCAAAAATGGAGGCATAAACTAAACAAGATCAGGTAATTTATGTCTTAATCATGGCTACGACAAAGAGGTTAACTTAATTGCAATCTGCAACGGCACAGCAAACGCTAAATGGCCATTACTTACAGGGGCAGAGTCAGCCTTAAAGCTACGGATTCAGCAAAATTTGGTAGCTTTAGCTCATTTTAATGAGTAAAAAACAATTTAACTACTCATAAACTAAAATATCCTGGCCCCCCTTTGCTTACTTAGGTAATGTTTTCTTAGGATGATGTATAATGTACTGAAAAATATAGACTTTTACTATATTGATTGGGACACTTTAAGAAGTTGTCACACCCGTGTCAGATCCTAAAAAAACGCACGACTTTTGAAGGATCCAATGCGTAATCAACGTTATTTTTGAGGAGTTCGAGCAACATAACTATACGTAATACAAAGAGCTAAATTATACACTGATAAGCAACTACAAGTGTTGTTTTGCTCTAAAACTAAATCATTTGAGAGAGTAATTAAGGGAAACTAACCTTTCAATGGCAGATAATACAGCTTCAGTATCACTGAAAGAGATATTTGAGAAAAGGATAGAAGAAATGACAAGATCATGAGTAACAATAAATAAATGTGTAAAGAACAAAATATAGAGCACCTAACAAGATAAAATTTGAGTGGCTGAAATGATATCTGAAGAATTTATCTTGAGAAAACAGCCTAAATGATACCTTAACATTAAATAGTAGGTTCACTTAGGTACCTGATATC
The DNA here is from genome assembly GCA_030864225.1 of Capsicum baccatum var. pendulum. NCBI lineage: Eukaryota > Viridiplantae > Streptophyta > Magnoliopsida > Solanales > Solanaceae > Capsicum > Capsicum baccatum. Next base: position 234,723,828 of record CM061555.1, on the reverse strand, counting down.
TAATGCGGAACATAAATGGTCCTTCATATTTCCAAAAAAGGTGCATTTTTGGTCTTGGTCAACGAGAAAACACTATTATATTTTGAACCCGTCAAATTTAAATCTTAAATTCGCCTCTGTGCTTCTCTTACAATAAAGTTCATCAACTTTTTTTTCATTGTAATGACCCATGGTGGGCCAGGGGTTAAGCATCACCCCCAAGGTTTTTATTTCATAAAATAAATAGTACAAGGAGGGGGACTAGGCCAAGACCTCCGATAAGATGCAAAGCATTACATAGAGGTGGAGTTAAGCTACCTGACATGTGTCCTAGTAGCTTAATTCCATGATATAAGATGAAAAAAATATCTATATATGATGTTCTATGATTCATCTACCTCGACTGCAAGAGGCCTCTTTGCACTAACAACCGCATTGTAGTCGAAGCCCTTTATTTGTTGAAAACTTCTTGGTGACAATCCCTACTTGTCTGCAACCTCTTGTCTTTCCTTATGAAAATCTGTTAGGGCATGTGGAGTTTTGATGATTGACATGAGAATTAAACATGTTGTAAAAGTTGTTCCATCCAACTGAACCAAGATCAACTCAAGAAGACTTGCAGAAGTTGAGTTGAACAAGAGGTCTTGTAGAAAGAAAAGAGGAATCATGTTGAAAGAAGAATTCCATTCAAAAGAAGAAGAGAGAAAGGCGGCAACAAGAAGTGGGAAACTATATAAAGTCCAGTTGAACAGGGAAGATTACATCAATTGAAGGACTCTGAGGTGTGTTCTTAAATACAAGAAACGAATTCAAAAGAAAATACTCAAGCACTAAAAATAAAATCAACAATCAGCATATCAATTCACATATTTCAAGAAGAACCTGGCCTCTTACTTAGCAAGTCGTAGACTGTTTGTAGTAGGTAGGTTCTTTGAGTTGTGATGAGTCATTGTTCTAGTCTCAGTGATCTATAAACTGAGTTAAGGGTTGTGTCTTCAAGTTGGGGAACTCTAAGACTTGGGAGCACTTATCTTAGGAAGATTTGTTTTTTGTAGTGATAGGAGTTAGAAGCTTTAATTCCTAGTTTACAAAAAGTCTTGTCAGTCTGTTGATTGTTGAGGCTCAAGTATTATAATGAAGTTGGGGTTAAATCCTGTAGAGGTACAGGTCGTGGTTTCTTACACCTTTCTTGAGCCGGGTGTTTTCCCCGTAAAGACACTGTGTTCTGTGTTTACTTTTGTGAACCATGTTTACTTGTTCCACAGATAGGCAATTGGTACGGCTCGTACTCTAACAAAATCTGTGTTTCTTGTAGGATGAATTGATTTGAGAAGTTCTTGACACTATTCTTCTAAATTCATCAACTTTAGTAATGGAGACAAAGGTTACAAATAAACTAATTTTAAACTCCTTTCATTTTTATTTGATTCTCTGGTTTTGACTTGACATAAAGTCTAACAAAGTAAAGAAATGACCCTTATTAAAAATCTAGAGAAATTGCATCTCCTTGGAAGCCACTGCAGAATAGTGATAAATTTAAGACATAATACATAAATATGACCCTAAACTTGACACCAAATTATAACATTGACCTTAAATATTGACAGTGCACAAGTAGGCCCTTTAACTATACAAAACCTGAACAAATAAACACTCCGATTTTGCAACTTACACGTGTGCCTAACTTGCGCCTACGTGGATTAGTCATCTACTCAGATGCTGCCACCTAATAAAAAAGATACATTATATCTATGAGCTTTAAATTTATCAGTGCACAAGTAGGCCCTTTAACTATACAAAAGCTGAACAAAAAAACCCTTCAATTCTAACTTCGACGCGCGTGGTTTTGAGTGTATACACGCATTTTGCCACATAGGATTGGAGTGTTTATTTTTTTAGATTTTGTATAGTTAACAGGCCTACTTGTGTGTTGTCAAATTTTAAGGTCAATGTTATAATCTAGTGTCAAGTTTAGGGTCATATTTATGGATTATGCCTCAATTTAAAGTTTAATCAATATGAACTCTACTTAGCTAAGGTCAGTCTGAATCGAACGCAACTCCCATGCTTTAGCTGTAGGAAAGGTACACAAAAGTCACAACTCACAAACATACAAAGACGGATTTGATCATTTCTTTTTGTTGTTCTATAATTGAGAAGCTGTTATTTTGATGTTCTCGTAAATGTCGTTAACAGCACTTTCAGTTATTCCCACTACTTGTCTTCCATATGAAAATATAGTTGCTGCAAAGAAGTACTATGACATTAATTTAATGGTTTACCTTCAAACGATAAACAAATGAACGAGGTACAATGGTTCTACTATTTATCCCATATTGAGCGGAGAGAGCAACATCTCTAGCCCCTTGTTCATAAACATTGAGAGTTGAACATGTTGGATCAAACACATAATCTGGCACGTAAAAATCAGAACCTAGAACAAGTGATGAAGCTGTTATAACCAATCAGTCTCTGATGCCATGGCACTTGGTGTTTGAGGATCAAATGCAGCAGATTATAAATTGTGGCATTTGTGTCACATGTCTTTAGTGCACCGTACTCAATTTTACATGTTTATTAAAGGGGATCCATCAGATCAGATATACATGGAGGTTGAGCTTAGGAGGCTGACATGGTTAAATCATACCTTAGCAAAGCTTGGTATGATTGCCGGCTATGTCTCATCAAGGTATAAAATATTGTTGTGACCCGAATTTTGTTGTTCCGGACCTGAAAGTTTCGCGGTGCGACCCGTGTTTGTAATTTTCAATTCACCCCTGCGGTATGGACCTTTATGTTTTTGGGCCTAGAACCTATTTGTACTCACGTATTATATAAGTGGGAATTAGTGATCTGTTTTGGATTATTCTCACATACACGAAATTGAGACTATTGTCTCCAACATTGTACTCTCTCGATTATAGTGAAACCTCCTCTGCCTCTGCTTTACCCGCAAGGGTTTCCACGTAAATCTGTGTGTTCCTGTTTTTCTTTTGCTTGTGGTTTGCTTATTTTCTGCCAGATTATAACAATATTCTTTCAGGAGCACTGTCGTTTACGTAATTACCAACTCTTGGTATCTGACCACTGCTTTGCTTTTGAATATACTGTATTAAGCCACTGAAGGAGAGGGAATATCTTGCGAAAAGGGTGAGATTGAAGCTAATTGCAGACGAAAGGGAAATGCTTTACGTGAAATGGGACATTCCACCAGAAAGTAAACAGAGGAGACGGCTACAGCTTGCGAGTTAACTCTGGTCAGATCCTCTTAACACGCAAAATGTAACAAAAGTGCTGAAGTAGTCGCGAGGCTTGTTGGATTTCGCGAATCAGGGGAACATATTTCAGCTCAATTTTGTTTTCCCCTGTGACAAAAAGACATGGCTAGGTTGGAATCTGAAATCAAACTTATTAGATTTGTAGTTCCAAATAACAAGCTAATATTTTCATCGATGAAAATGAATCTGAACGTAGATTTTGTATCATATTTGCCTGTACATCTTCTTGATAATAGTCCATGGGGGTAAATTCAGCATTTTTGCTTCTAGGGAACACAAATCTTGCTGGAATTTTAGCAAAGACGTTTAGTTGTTTGTTTGTTTTTTCTCAAGAAAAACTAAACTGTATGATTATGACCGGGGAGGGTAGAGTGTATGCAAACCTTACCCCTACCTCAGATGTAGAAAGATTGTTTCTGATAGACGAGGAAAGAACAAATCAATGCAATCCAAAAAAAGAAGTAACAGATGTGAAATAATAACAAAGCATGCTGAATAGTAACTAAAAAAATGGGTGCGTGGATATGACTTATATAAATGTTTGCATTTGAAGTTTAAGACAAAAGAAAATAAACTTGTATGGCGAAAAAGAGAACAAAATGAGTGCAGTGTCCCGATCTATCCATAATCTCACAAATTTCTTCACTGAAATCTCACTTCCTTATTTGAAAAATTCTGAAAAAACAGAAGACATGTAAACGTTGTTCATCAGGATCATCTGTTGCAAATGACTTGACATCTTCAGCAATATCTTTCAACGTTTTAGATTTTGACAGTCCCAACAACCGAGATAACATTTTTCTATAATCTGCTTCCCAATAGTCTCAAATTCAGATGGTAGTGCTTCAATTATAAACACAGCATTATTTAAGAGATAAACATTCAGTACCCCCACAATCTATGACCAAAGTTGCTACGATTCTGTGGCCCACTTCAAAGGTGCCACGTTAGCTAAGAAGGTTGATAAAAATACGCTACAATCTAGTTTGAGGGGGGGGGGGGGGGGGGGGGGGGGGGGGGGTGGGGGGGGGGGGGGTAATCATAATTCAGGGGTATTAGATGCTTTACTCTTCCAACTCTCACATGGATCGATCCTCATCAATATAAATGTCTTCGAGCTGCGGAACATCAATAGTAAAAAGTAACACAAGAACCACCATATAAATGCATATTTCCATTCATTTAATAAATAACATTACTAACTAAAATGAGTGTGCGTTCGTGTTTACATTGTGAGCTCATGAACTAAAAAATTTAGTAATGCCCAACAGATCTATCAGCTCAAAAATATGTTACACTACAAAAATATTGCTTGAAACCGGTAATTTAGTGGTAATTTGCGACAGAGGAACCGAAATGAAATCCCAAGAGTTCAATCCTTCCGCCAAAAATATTCTTCTGAATCCTCCACTTAGAAGAAACAAGAAGCGTCAGTAGAAATTCGACAAGTCACATTATTCAGATGTTGATTTAGAGCGTGTTCAACCAAACACACATTTTTCACCTCAACTTCATGTGAAAAAACACATACACAGATTGACAGACACAAGAACACACATATGACCATCATTTAAAAGTGTGACAAATATTTTGAATCCACTGACTCTAAATTATGGATCGTCCAATAAAGCAGAATTTTGAGCAAATCATACGGGGATATGTGAGATGTAATCGACTTAGAGTTCTTCCTCTTTGACTTAGAAAAATTTTAACAGAGGATTCTGCATTCAGTTTCAGAAAGTTTATGCAATCTGATATATAATATTGAACTTGTCACCTAGTAAATGCAACCTGCCACATCTTTGCTCTCATCACGTGAGACATGATATTTGATGCTAACAAGATATTTTATGCATTCTTCCAAAACTATACAAAATTGAGAAAGGTAAGCTAAATGTTTCCTACGTCTTGAAGTTTTCATTCAAATTTTGGGTTTCTAGAACATTATAATAAATCATTTTGGGCGTGACAACAATACTTCGAACACCAACACATTATGCTACAGATAAAAATAAGGGAATTAGCGGCCATTTTATTTTAGATTATTCATTTATGAGATAAGTATCTAGTACCCCTCGAACTATGGTCAAATCTTCTACGAGACATTCCAACTTAACAGGGATCCTGTTGCCCCCCCTCACAAACTCAATTTTAGCATATTTTTATCACCCTTTTGTGCTAACATGACACATTTGTTACATAAAATAGGGTCCACGTCAAAGGTGCCACATCAGCTAAAAAGGATGACAAAAATATACTATAATTTAGTTCAGGCGGATAATAGGACCCAGTGAAGTTGGAGCGTGTCGTAGAAAATTCGATCATAGTGGATACTAGATTCTTTACTCCGTATTTATTATCATGCTCTAATTTTGTTTTTTTTTTGCTAATATCACTAGTTATTTTGGTCATTGTAATAGAAAAGAACTTTTTAAATTGGTAACTGTTTAATAACTATTCAGCAGTATGTTTTATGTACATAAGCTAGACAAGCATTGAATATGAATAAATATTTTGTTCATACATTAGTTCATTTAAGTAAATAAACTAGTATTCGCACTCGCGCGCG